>JASSRZ010000016.1:19645810-19655815 GCA_032164315.1 Malacoctenus gilli
CACACACACACACACACACACACACACACACACACACACACACACACACACACACACACACACACACGCACGCTCGCACACACAAACACACAGTCGCACACAAAATCCCTCCAGCATGATGAATGCCTATCACCTACTGTTGTCCTCCATTGATTGCGCAGACAGAGGCCCTCATTGATCGTGGTCACCTACAGATTACAATCAGAAAGATACACGGCCCCGAGGTCTTCTTTTAGCCCGAAGACACCGAAGAGCGATGCTGGCTGTAAAAATCCTGCATCTTAATCTATCCACATGCCACCCTGGGATCTTCCAGCGTCCAGCTCCGCCTTCTAATTTGTCTTCTTTATCTGCTCAAGTTTTCATAGTGTCCTTTGAGTGCCACAGAATGGGCTGGAATTATTAGAGCTATTTGCTTCTGCATGAGTCATGTGATTTGATGATGAATGACTCCGAGCGAGTGCCGCATGCAGTTTTGTAATTGCCGACAGAGAAAGAGCGATTTCACGGCATAGAACTAGATTGATTTATTAAAAGCATAGTTCGTTATGTGCGTTCAGACTTTGTACTAATGTTTATTGATGCCATCGTTTGATAGCCACATCAGCACGTCGAACACACCGCCGCCCCGCTGGTAATTTACGCCGGACCCATCTGCGTCTCAGCAATAATTCAGCTCTTTATCCGGGTGACCAAAAAAATGACGAAAGGCCATTATGTTCACTTTTTACTACAGTAGCCTCTATAGTTATAGGGAAATATATCCCATACCCTACATTTTGGTGCGTTAAATAACATTTGTGTGGTTTCGGGAGCCACAAAATAGACACTGGAGACAGATGGAGCGCGAGGCGGATGCCAAGAATACAGAGGAGGAAGCGGACTGACAGAATGTGATGCGAATAAGAACAAAAGAGGAGATTAGAAAAGCCTAAGCCTGCGGTGGAAGAGCGGTGGAGCAGTGAGGATCCATGAGTTTGATTGATTTAGGGTCAGGACGGTGTGATGGATAAACGGCTGCAAGTCTCAAAAGTCTAAAACTTTGGCCCAATGAATGTTTTCCAACAAGTTTCCCATGTTGTAAAACATAGAGAGTGACGTTATCATCGTTTTCGCCGGGATCTTCGCTCAATTATAAGCAAGCAGCAGGAGGAAGTGGTGCGGAGGGTAGATGACTGATGACCCGGCCCTTTTTCTCATTTACTTCTAATTTCTGCCCTGATGTGATGTAAATTGTGTCACTTTGCACATGGCCAAGCAGCTCTTCTCCACCACTCCTCTATCTCGTATGCACACCGAGCCTCCTTGAGCAGACTGACCACTGATCAAGTGCCACGGGCCTTCCCAGGTCAGACCGCGGTGACCTTTTCCGACCTTTGTCTGCTTTACCCCAAATTATGATGCATTACACCACAAAGGGCTACTAATGGCATAGCATGTATTAAACATCTGTCTGGCGCCCTGATCAAAGGGCTGTTTACAACGGGACTTTAAATATTCTCACAGGAAGTAGTGGCGAGTAAAAAAGGTCGGGGGTCAAGGCAGGCGTGTGAAGTGGACCTGTGGCTAATTATTAGCTTACGAGGGTCTTTGTGCAGGGAGCCAGCTGTAAGACGAGAGGACGGGGGGCTTTAATATCCTGTTTGCAGCCTCTAAGTGTTTCTCTGTATCAGTGAGGAGCATTCCTGGAAGACAGAAATGGAGGCTGCTGCTTTGATGCTGATTGGGCCTGTCCTTTCACCTTGAAATGAGATGATAATCTGCAAATGCAGGTGCCTCGAGAGAAAAACGCCACGCTCTTGATTGCGGTGGAGACCGCTTCCCCGCTATCACGGAGTGTGATAGTGGAGCGGCAGTCAGACTTCTGGGCAGCGGAGCGCTTCGCTGAACGGCAGCGAGCATTGTCTCCGTTTGGAGCTGCAACTCCATTCCTGTGGCGTCAGAAATTATACAGTCGGTCGGCAGCGACAGGATCCGCTGTTTGGACTTGACTTGGCCGCAGAGTGCAGTGCTGTTTAGCTCAAAACCCCGCAATTTGCTGAGACTTAAATGAGACATTGTGAAGTTGCCAGACATTCCTGAAGTGAGTGAGCAATCCTTTCGTATTGTCGGCGCGGAGAGATGAGAAACTAAAGTTGTCCAACATGTCAACGGGTTGGAAGGTGGTTCCATGAATGTGGAGGGAGAGAAAAAAAATCTGTGGGAATTCAAATCTTACATTTGTTGTTGTTCTTTGGCAGTTTTCTGTAAAGTTGTGGTTGAGTCTCCAAGATCTTTTAGCAACACGTGATTCCAGGTTGTTTGTCTTGACCAGCTGTGACCAAACTTGAGGCCATGGATGAATTAGTGGGATATGGTCGCACTTTTTAACCTGCACTTAGTTGTAATGTGTTTCTGAGTTTCAAAACAGGGTTGTCGTTTTACCCTGAACACAACAAATTGTGTCACCCCAAAGAAATGTTGCTGCTTAAGACCCAAAAAAGATTGGCTTCACTGTATTGTTTTGGTCGGTTAGAGATCACATCAAGGGCTCCCCAGTCTTCTTCAGAGACAGTCTTTTTTTTGGGAGGGGGTGGGGCTCTGCCCTAAGTAATTGCCAGTTCGTGGAGTTCAGCTTGTGCTTGATCATTTCATCGTTTATCTTCCAAAATCTTGAAAGCCTGACACAGATCTAATTTCCAAAAACTGCGAGACCTTCCATGAGTTTAAGTACCGTTAACCTCGGCAATTAGTTATGTTCTGGGAGTCAATAAGTCATTGACCTCTTTAATTAGAAGGTGATAATGGATGATCATTAATTGTTCCATTTATCTCTGCTCCAGATGTGCTGCAGGCAATTTTTTTTATAGGAACTGAATCGCTTCACTTGACAGGGAATGAAGTATGTGCCAGATAGACAGGATGCCACTGTCTTGCTGAGAAGCAACCTTTGTCTCCTTCTTTGTTTTCCCCCCAATTTCATCCCCAGTAACTCTTGACAGGTTTTCTTCAGGACAAAGGATAATTACAGTCAACCACCTCACTGTAATTTATAGGCAACCTGCGGACACTTGCAGTAGCACAGTGCTCTTTTTGTAAGGATGGATACATGACATTATTTATTGAGTAATAACCCTATTAAGTGGTGTTCAGTCAGGGCTTTGGCTGACTGCTGCTACTCTGGGGTTATAATCATCATATTTCTCTGAGCTGACTGTCAACATTACAGTGTGCTAAATGGTAATTATTTTCCAGTCTTCAATATACAGCATATTCTACCAGCAGGTACTCCAAAAGAAGAGTCCTGACATGCTTCCAGAGGATAATAACCAAGAGAAACACATGATGGTGTGCAAAACACCGGAACATCGCTAACGTAGGATTTTCTTGCAGCAGCAGCATTGTTCAAATGTCATAAAGTCAGCAAGGACTTAACAATATTGCCTGAAAAATATGAAACAGTTTGATATTTGCTTGGCCTCCTCAAAGAAGGATTGCGGACATGTACTGTATTCATCTATTGCATTGACGAGTTTCTGTCTCTTGAATTTTCAGCTAATGTCTCTATAGGCTACGTCTGTCTCTGTTAGCATCTCTCTCTCTCTCTCTCTCTCTCTCTCTCTCTCTCACCCCCCACCCCCTCTGAAGGGGTATATTCTCAGTCTTTGGCAGAGGTCTCTCCCCTTTTCCCTCTAATTGGCCAGCTTTCCTCTCTCCTTGCCGGCTAGATAATTGGACATGCAACCCCAGCCCTCGCCTCCCCATCATTGCCTCCTACTGCCCCCCTCTGCATTCCATATACTCTTCATCCCAGTATGAGTCTCTCTGCGGGCTCATCTTTGACCACTGGATCAAAGAGAATACACAATCGTGCACTATCCAAACACATCGTGGCCCAGGTTGCTTTCACTCACAATACCAAGTATTGGTATGAAATGAATTTTTATGTCCAATATATTTCATCCAACATCACCTTGCACTACCTGAACCCCTGGAGACAAAGAGTAGCATCTCCTGCAGTACACAGAGAACAAGGTAATTCATTTTGGGGGAGTCCTGCTGGAATAATTCATGAGGGGCTCGATATCAAAATATTCTGCTCTGCTCTGGCCCTTAATAATTCATGCTTAGCATTCGTCTTCATTGGTATAGAGAGCACGGGAGTCATCCGTCACTATAGGGAGCCGCGGTTTAACTGGTGCCCAGCCCGAGTGTGGGTTGTCACAAGGTTCACGGAGGGAGAGCAGGAGGGTGGGAACAAAAGAAGGAGGCGTGTGGCTTTGTCACTCTGATGAGTGAGCCCCCCCATCTGTGGGAAGGAGGCAGCTCCAAGGAGGAGAAGGCTGAGCTGTTGACCTTTGGGTAAAGGACCACTGGTTTCAGATTGAGTGATGGTGTCAGCCGCTAGTGTAAAACACCTCTATTAGGAATGCCTGGCATGCTTGGGCGCTTCTAATTATGAAGAATGCAAAACAACAGTCAGGAGAGACAGGAGAGGTCGCCTTGCAGTCAGCCGTACGCCAGGCTTACTCACCAGCTACTGCCATGTCAGACCCACCACCGCGTGACTCCTTGGCTTACCTCATATGCACAGAGAGATCTGACGCATTCCCCGCCGAAGCTTTGTATCGCAGTAACTTCTCCTCCATGAAAGTATCCACCAGTGGTTATCATCGTTTTTGAGCTTGCCTTCCACTGCTACCAGCGGTCTGTTCTCCGAAGGTGCATAGTATCAGCATACTAAACTTGATAGTTTTGGACTGCAGTCAAAGCTGCGCTCGGCCAAGCATTGTGCTTCAGTGTAGCCGTCAGGCAGGACCGAATCCGCTCGCGTTCAAGCTCAGTGAGTGGGCGTTCAGACGCTCCGCAAAGTCCATCTAAGAAACACTGAGCTCATCCAGGACCCCGGAAAAAAAAGGCAGCTCAGCATTTGTGTTTACTTAAAAAACAGCCAATGATGCAAGCCATCTGTGTGCAGTTTTTTTTTTTTTTTAACTGAACCGTGTTCCACATCCCCACACCCCATCCCACCGAGGAAAAAGCCTTGTAGCATCATCAGCAGATACGCAGAGCTTCCAGTTGGCGATTGAAGGCTAAGAATGGAAAGGATGGAGAGATGGAGAGGGGGGGGGGACTCCCCAGAGATTTTCCCACTGGGAGTCCGAGGTCAACCCCAGAGCACGAATAACTTCTTTTCTTTTTCCGGGAGCTGCGAGTGAGTGATACGCCGGTCCCGACGAAACCCCCACCCACCCCTTCCACCTCCACCTCCACCTCCACGCCTGATCACTCACTGAGAACTGAGTGCTCATTAGTGCAGACCACAGAGAAGCAGGGTAGAGGCGCAAAGACTCACCAAAAAAAAGGGCCAGATGGAGAAAAAGCACGGCCACTGAAATGCCATCACAACCTTTCTTCTGGCAGCTGCTGGATTTATCTCCAGCTATGTAGATGTTATGTGAACCATTGCTCATCTCTCGATGAATAAAACAACATGATACACTGCTGTAATTCACATCATGATTAATGCTATAAAACCTCAAAGTGTTCATCTTTACCTTAGCAGTAAAACATGCTCCTCGAATAACCTGACTGGGAGATTTGTCATCTCATCCAGTTTTACTGTCCGCTGTCTCCATAAAATACCTCTATTTGTTTAGTGGCAGCCAAGCATTGCTTTTTCTCTCAAAGGAACGTCCTTGTGTCCACCCCCAGTAACCTTGAGCTTAATGGAGGCGGTCGGTCTGATGCAGAAAGGGGAAAGAAGGGGGGGGGCTGTCTTTTAAAGGAGGAAATACAAAATGGAATGAGGGAATAAAGGAGTCAGTCCCGCTAATGATAGCAGCAAGGAGGACAACGCTGGGAGCCAGGTGATTATTCAATATCTGCAAATTCATCCACCGCTCTCTGTTTTCCCCCCTCCTACTGTATCTCTCTTCTTCACCATCTCATCTCAGTTCCCTTTGTCTCGAATGAGTCCAAAAAAACCCATTGTGGGATTTTCTCCCTTCTCAGCACAAATTAATTCCTCCTTTATTTTGGTCGTCCAACGCTTGCGTCAAGAATCTAATATCTAAACGCTTGATATGCATGCCCCTCCGAAAAGCATTTTATTCCCGCCGTGGGTAATGAACGAGACCCGGCGGAGAGGCGCTTGAGGGAGGAAGGTGAGAAAAAAAATAGGAGTCTCAAATGAGGTCCAGGTGTGCGGGTAATCAATTTCATGGAGTTTGGTTTTGCAAGGCCGCATGCTGAAGGAGACTGTCATAATTGGGCCACCATTTCAGACAGGTAATGGCTCCGCGGCATTCCTTCCAGGACGTACACACAGCGAGACGCATTCCTGCACGGACCCGTAGAAAAATCACAGACCACTGAGCACAATTGAGACGGATTGGATGGTGGCATTTCCTAGTTACCTCCATGTTTCAAGGACTGTTGCAAGCCTGTTCATTCATCATAAGGGGACGGCTGTTTAGAGGAGGTTCTCGCTGGCTGTGGTCAGATTTATCACCGAGCACATCTCCAGGTCAGCTTGTTAACATTAGCCAAGATGAGCTGTCCACACGCTCAGGTGCTACAATGTTAACAGGCCTGTTTATTGACGATGATCTGTAAAGCGGGTTCACATCATTGAGCCGCTATGTACTATTTCCTGTTCGACTCGTGGGTTGTCTTTGTTGCTCGAATCAACGTACAAGTTTCAAGTAATATATTTATTTCAAGACTGTACACGCCTGTACAAATGCATTATGTCAACTTGCAACTGATGGAAATCAGCCTGTGGCTAAAATCTGACACGTTCACATGTCAATGTTCATCAGTGTGCACTGTCTTCTATTTAGATAAATACATTTGAAAAATGTCCACGTAATTTCCATTGTTTGCATTATTTATTTTAAGAAAACAAAACAATTAATCATAAACTCTGAGTCAAGAAGAACTAATTTGTTCCCAGCATCACCGTGTGAAAAAATAAGCCACTAATCATACAGTCCAATAAACGTCAAGGTGAGCGGTGTCTTCAGGGCTGACGATCATACCTTCAACTTTATATTAAAAAAACAAGCAAAACTTTAAAAAAAAACAACTTTGCTTTTTTTTTCACCCACAACATTCATTTCACCAGTTGAGATGCAATCAGTTAAATGTTATTAACGCCACAATACCAGCTATAAACTCCAAGGACTTTCAAATACAAAGCTGAAAAAACAGCATTCAAAAGTAAGAGTCTTGATTTTCAAGCAATGTTTGATTTGTTTACGCGAAAGGGGAAGAGAGAAGTCAACACTAAAGACATTAATGTGTGAAAAATAATCAAGTCCATTGAAAATTGTAGAGTCAACTGGATATACTAATTAAATGTACAACAAGACTTTAGTGAAGTCATTCGATTTCTATGTTTATTACAACTTAATGTCTACATTAGTGCAATATTTGCTCTATAGAAATCTAAATTGAATAAGACGTTAAATAATTTATCCGGGCTACATGAGTAGAAGAACTTGTAGAGGAGCTGATTCGTTCAGGAATTTACGTGCGTATCCATTGACGGCCGCACATTTCCACCGACTGCACACAAAAGAGCGTTCCAGTCTCTTGAATTATTTCTTTTCCAGCCTTAATGGATCCAATTACTCTCTCAAAGACTGCCGACACTGTACCTTATGGTGGACCAATTGTGATGGTAATTCAGTTGTTTTTAATGGACACGCTCTCAATAATGAACCTTTGGGGGGGTTTCCAGACAAATTGCAGCTCACATGGTAAACGTATATTATGCTAATGCGAGGTGCAGAGAGGTTGTCATGTCTCGTGAGGTGGGGGGTGTCTTATAGTCCCCTGTATAATGGAGAAGCCCTCCCTGTAATTGCTCCCAGTTTCGTCCTTTAATGGGAAACAAGGGGTTTGCTTCGCTCTGAAGTATGTCACAGTGTGTTAAAATAACATAAATGGACACATTTATGTGGACGTCCCCTGCTGAGGGACAGCATGGCATGTCTCACCATCCTGTTTCATTTACTGGTCACGGTTTACGTCGTCGGCATGCCGCTCTGTTCGAGGAGAGTCGCACAATGACAGCGCAACATAACAGATGGCTTTTAACAATCCAGAGTGTTGAGATGCGGTCAAACTAACTGGAGAGTATTTCTGGTGGTTGATTCACTCCGATCCAGTGTCACGTCCCTCCATGATGCCCACCAGGCTCATGTTCTCGGCTTCTCTCCTGGCCGGCGGAGTTAACACGCCACCAAGATAAGAGATATTGCCCCCCCCCCTCCCCGTCCGGGGACCCCGATCTCTGACACTTACCAGACAGGAGCCTGGGATGGAGACCACCGGACACAGAGGGGGTCACTGTATCCCGTTTCACCAGAGACGATGAATAGATCTGGGACAACCAAACGTGCACTGCCCCCGGGCTGCCTAGGGCACCGTGGTCCGGAGAAAAGAGGGAGGTAGGAACACAAAAGAATGACTGAAGTGCATTCCTGAAAGGAGGAGAGTTAGGATTGAATGACAGCGGAGGACAGGGGGCCACTGGTGACACTGGCAGCCAGTGGGATCGAGTTTTCCTTCTGAAAAGCAGGCTGGGGAAAAACAATGACTTTGGCATCTGTCTGGAAGGGAGAAACGTAGACTGAGGATCTTGTGCTGTGGAGTGTTGAGGGTTCACTGGAATGCCTTTAATGTAACCCAGCCCGGCTCTCATCGGATACTTCATGGCTCTCCTTGTTGGATGTAACGTGAAGAAAAACTCCCATCGCTGCATCAATTAAAGCCGCACTCGCCAGCTCTGAAACTCCTGCTGCTGCTGAAAAAAGACACCTGTGATTGAGAAGTTTATGGCCGAACAACACGGAGGTGTGCGTGCCAGGACGACTTGTCTTGTCCTCGGGCCACATCCAACATTAGATAAGGATCAGCATTCCTCCACTCTACAGATGTAGGTCATGTAGCCACGACGGTGCGAGCGGCGTTTCAGTCTTGCTTCATTTGTTTTATTACCCATCACTGTGTACTGTTGAGCTTTGTGCCCGCGCACCTCGGAGATGAAATCTTGCTCCACCTTGTTTGTTCTGTCTCGCGTCACCCACGGAGCTGAGATAAAACCGTATCAACGTCTCTCTCTGGGCATTGCTCACATAATTCACCACAACAGTTGCACAATGGAGCGTGTGTTTGCTTTGGGAAGTGGGGGCAGCCAATGGATCTGGGTCTTTAAATAGACAATCTACACAAAGGCAGCAAAATAGAAAGAACCAGTAATATATCAGTCCGAACCTGCAAAAGATGTATTGCAGACATAAGTCATAGCGACAATCTTTGTATTTGCTTGCCTAACAGAGACGTATCAGATCCTGCCTTATCTGACCTGTGTTTTCCCACTTCTATTTATGTCTGTTTTTCCAAAGAATGCTCTAATTTCACAACTTGAAGCAAGGCCAGACAAGCATTCATCTTGTCACGACTTGCATGGCGAGTGACAGCTTTGTGTTCAGCATTTGAGGCAAGCGCAGGACGTGGAAATGTCAGAGAGGCACTCACAAAGTCCACAGCCGAGGAAGTGCTACAGTGCCATGCCGGAAAGGAACCTAGAAAATGATCCCCGGGTCACGCGGGTCATGTCATGTCGAGGTAACTCCCCTGATGAAGTACACGCGTTTCAAAATGCCTCTTTATGGTGGGAACTGCCAGAGACAGAGATATATATCAGTAGAGCCTACAGCGTGCAGGCGAACACATGTCAGACAAACAGTGCCCAGTAGCTCGATCAGGGGTCTCCACACTGTAGATACTGCGGAAGCCTACTATCACTCCCCCCTCCACTGCTGATAATGGTCTGTTTGTTGGTGGTATTCTGTGAATTGAGTCTGGAAGTATTTCCCTGTTAAACATGCTGACATGGGACAGGAAGAGGCCCAAAAACCATTTTGGAAAAAAAACGAAAGCCGCGGCATGGTCGAAAACTGAAAAAATTGGGGGTCTTTCTTTTTGCCCCAAAACTGCTTAAACGGATGCCCG
>JASSRZ010000016.1:19673561-19701508 GCA_032164315.1 Malacoctenus gilli
GTGTGTGTGTGTGTGTGTGTGTGTGTGTGTGTGTGTGTGTGTGTGTGTGTGTGTGTGTGTGTGTGTGTGTGCGCGAGTGTGTGTGAGAGTGTGATTAAATGCTGGTCTGTGTAGTTCATTCAACAAAAAGCAAGGTCATTGCCATGGCGCGTACCGACAGCCACAAATGTGTTCATCATTGCTGTTGTGAAGCTTATTGACTGTAAGATTTAATGGCAGAAAGCAGGCTATTAAATATGCACTGTGTTTTCTAAATGTCTTTTAGAACAGTCCACTATTATATAAATTTCTGCTCTCTTTTGTTCAATACTGTATGTAGTAAATCTGTCATGATATGTTTTTTTGTCTATTTAGAACTAGCATAGCTACTTAAAGAGATTTAGTGCGACTAAATGAGCCCCCATTAAAAAAAGGAGTCACAGATTTACAACATTGACATTGTGAATTTCTTTTCTTGCCAATTAGACGACATGTTGGCATCCAGTTGATCTTTGCTTCGTCTGTTTTCTTGCAGTTCTACGCGACGACTTCAGACAAAACCCTGCGGATGTGATCGTGGCAGCAGGAGAGCCGGCGGTCCTGGAGTGTCAGCCCCCTCGCGGACATCCGGAGCCCACAATATCCTGGAAGAAAGACGGCGTGAATATCGACGATCGAGACGAGAGGATTACAGTGAGTGGCTTTTTCATTTTTTTTACACTTTAGCAACTTAAACATCGTTCTCACTTGACTTGCCATCACTTCGCGTTGCTTTCTTGAATGACCCCGTGATGCAGGGCAAGTCATTGCAACCACTTCAAAATTTGTTGGGAGACTGATTTGTGCAGCTCATTATTCACAAAGAGCAATTTTCCACCCTAAAACACTCCATCTCGGTGGATCCGTCGCTTGATAACTGAGGTATGGAATTAGTCGTGCTTCATTAGTCAGCAGCCGTGCATTGATCGGAGATGGCCTGCTGATGAAATCAACCTGCCGAAGTGTAGATCAGGAGGGAGAAATGAGCTGACCAGAATTAAAGAGAAGAAAGTCATGCTCAGCAGAGAGGCTGCAGAATCCGAGCAACTATTTACATCTCAAACCACTAATTATTCCGCTTTAATTAAAACAGCAACACGGCGAGCGCTGCGGCATCAATCAGCCCGACACGCTTGCTTGCGAAAAGATCCGTCTCGTATAATCCGAGCTCAAACGCCTTCAACCCGACACAACTTCACGCCCGTAGAAGTTCTCCTCCCTTTTCTTTTCGCAGGAAGAGTCGTTTAGTTGTGTTTGATTGTGCTGATTGGATGTGTGCTTCAGGGACGCTCTGACTCAGCTCGCGGCTAATGCGCGGTGAGTAGGAAGCAGTTAGCAGCGGGTCTGGATCACATTTTAACAAACTCGCTGGTGGGGTTTTAAGGCTCTGGCCGCACGTTATGCAATTGTCGAGCAGTTGAAGAGTTTGGCCCCCCGAGTGCTGACAATGTACCGACCTTCACCGTGCAGTCATGGAAAACCAAGTCTTGCCCAGATAATAAATATAAGGTACTAATAAAGATATTCCACTCTGTGTGGCTGCAGCACCGTAATGAAAACCAGCCTGCGCTAGTTGTGTACAATACATTTTCATTGCCGTGCAAGTCGGAACAGTGATTTATCGCTGCTGGCTGTCTCCAGTGGAAGACTGTACAAGCACACAGTTTCAGTACAATGAAGGCCAGTTGAGTTTTTGGCACACGGAGCTCTGTTTGCAATTCAGACTTGTAAACAGCGCAGCTTATTCCTTCTTTGTTTCTCCGGAGCGACGCAGGCGAAGACGGGGTGAAAAAGTCCGTGTCTGACCTCTAAGCGTCACGATTGAAAGAAACAAGCGCATAATTGAGTTTGAAGGGAATTCAATCATATCTGTCCTCGAGTTTAGATCCACCGCTGTTAAGCACGGAATCCTTTCACCTAATGGTAAACTCCTGTTGTGCGATTGATTTTTGAATCATATTTGCACATTTATGATCCGTGCGTGCACATCAGCCCAACTATGCTTGAAGATCTATTCACCAGAGATGGTCTTTGGAGCCAAATGCTATTCAGTTCTCTCCCAAAACCTGTAAACTTACCTCGTATTTTTAGTTATCTCCATATTCATGAGGTTAAAAACATGTTTTGTCCATCATGCGTTGAGTTTTGTTTGGCATTTAATAGTAAACTACCTCCTGCTGGTAACTGTACTGTGTAAAAGGCAAATTACTTTGAACACTACGAAGTCCTTTTTCATCTCAGTATAACACACACAGGCGCACGCACGTGCTTTCCCGTAATTATATTTCTGCCCCTCTAAATACAACAAACAATCCATTTCTGTTGTTTATGAAGCATTTCCACCGTAATCCACGTCCAACCTCCCGCGTGGTGGAAATGAGGACTTACTCTCACTGCTGTACAAACGATTCTGTGCAACGATGGGCGAAATCCTTTGAGTAAACTCAGCGAATACTGACTCAGAGTCGCGTCCTTGTAGCCCGCGGCGCTGCCGTGCCTTCTTTGGGACTGAAAAACAGGGTCAGAAGCAGCTGGTGGTGCTCACTGTAAACTTCCTGTAAACCTCACAGACTAAGTGTTCCCAAATGACCACTTAAAAGGGTAGCGCGAGACGTCACGACCGGTCATCTAAATACCTGTAATCAGCCGTGGTGACGGACGAGACTCGAGCCTGGGTGGTGTCACCTGGACGGTAAAAACAGCCCAATCACCGTGTGGGAGTCTGTAAATGGTGCAGCGATCTGGGGCTGGAGAGAGAGAGGCAGAGCTCCAAATTGTGTTTAATGTGATGAACAGCTGAGCTCGTCAAAGCCCCCCCGCCCCCCCCACGGTCCAGCCTGCATTATGATGTCTGGCCCAGTCCCCTCCTCCCCCCCATGTAGCGTGCTGAAACGTGCAGTCTCCTTGGTGATCGCTGGTGTTCAGCACGACCACTGCAGGTGGTTTGGGACCCTCTCCCTGCACTTTACTGCCTTTCTGCCGAAACGCGGGACGGAGTAAACTTCAGGGAGGAAGGGAACGGCTCCGTTGTTCCGTCTATTTGCGGCCGCTATGTGTAAATACCAACGACATGCTGTGCCGTGCCACATATATTTGTGACTTCATGTGGGGCAGTTGTGAAAAGTGTCCCTGCTGAGCCATAAAACTTGAGGTTGGCTGATTACCCGGTACCGCCGCTGTGCTGCGAGCAGCAGCTGGCCACATTCTTTCAACTTTTGTCTAACTGGTCTAGCAGGGACAATGTTGGAACGATACATAAACAGGAAAAGGCGAAATGTCCATATTCCAGCCCAATCTATTGTCTGTTTGGACCAAGTGTCTGTCGGTGGCGGCGGCGGGGATGGCTAAAATGCACCACATTGTCCCCCCGCTTTTGTGCAGGAGTTGTGGCTAATTATCGGCCTGGAAAATGAACTGCTGTGTGAATACCAACAGAGTTTGGTCCTGAATGGAGGCGTTTGCATTATCAGCATTGCCAAATGACATGAGACAAAAGCCAACAGGATAGAGCCATCTCCCTGTAATGCAGGGATAATGGTCAGATTGTTGGGGCTTTCAGCAGCCTGTGTGCTGCGCCGTGTTGTGTTGAGAGGATATGCACGCGGGGAGAAAAAAAAAGAGGGCCGCTGCCACTGCATTCATTTACTTTCGCCAGCTCTCGGAGTCCCTGCTGCTCTGGCACTCCAAATATGCCCGTGGAGAATGGGGAACTGCTACAGCCTCACAGAGGTAAGAATATGGATGGAGTGGATGTGGCTTTAAGTGGATCCTCATGTCAAAGCCCCCGTGGAACCAACAGCACACCCCCTCTTTCTGGGCTCGACGGGCCTGCCCTGACCTTGGGCCTCTGTGCGTGTCACACTGTTTTAGCCGTTAAGCCTTTCCTCAAACAAACAGTAACATAATGATACTTCAAACCCCTCCAGCACCACGGGGTGCCCTAAATAAGCCCGCCTGCCACAGCCTCTTCAAGTCCCTCTGCCTCCTGCTTCACCATGAATATTAAGCAGGGGTGAAGAACCCCAGGAATGCCTCAGAACCTCCAGAATACATCTGTTGTCCAAAGAGCCGCCGTCGTCCGCTCGCGACTCCATAAAAAAGGTTGACTGATGTGTGAAGCGCAGCCAAGCAGATCGAGTAAGACGCCGTATACTGGAAGTGAACTCGCATGTAAGACGGTTTAACTTGGTGGAAGATTTTTCTGTAATATTGTGTGTCAAGCCCTCTGTCAGTGCCTCTCTAATGAGGGTATCCGTTACATGCTTGCAGGGGGTGGTCCTGGTCTGGAAGGCTGATGTGTGTATTTAAAACCTTAAGCTCTATCTGGCCACAGAGATCACCGGTGCACCGGCTTTTGTCTGCGTCTGATCTGACTGGCATGGTTGTCAGCTGAGAGCGGAGCTGAGGGGCCTGAGCTGGGCCGGGGCTGCCTCTCTGACTGCCTGAGAACAAAGCCTCTCCCCTGGCCTGTAATCAAAAGCCCTGGGAAAAAATCGCAGACACGACATTCACCTGGACAAACACACCTTTACGGCTAGCTTTGTCTGCACGTGTGTCCAGTGGTATGTTCACTTGAGGCTTGTATGCAAACAGGGGAAAAACAAGCATCAGGAAACAAATTTTGTGAAAGATTCCCTTCACAGCAGGGGACAAAACGGTCCTCGAGCCTTTCAAGTGGACTGAGAGAGCGTCCGCGGCGGCCCTGCAGTGCCTCAGGTGTTACCTCAGGGATTTGCGGTTGTGTCGGATGAAGAGAGTGTTTTTTGGCTCGCCTTACTCGGGGGAGGAAGAGGCCAGCTGATAGTGGTTTAGACTCGTAACAGCACAAAATAGCAAAACAGAGTAGTGCAGTCTGGGTCTCGATATGCTCTGAGCGAAAAAGCTCAATAAAACCGCTGTTAAGCATCAAGCCATTATGTGTTTATGAGTACATTTTAGCACGGTGTTGTAATGGTGTTTTGGTACCTAAGTGCTCTCAGGCAGACTCGAGAGCAGTCCGGAAATGTTTTGCAACCTTAAGCTTCTTCTGCTTTTCTTTGCGTCCACCACAGACCGTGAATAGCTCTCAGACTCCTGATATCTTCTCTTCCCCTCAGTGTTCAGCTGCTCACCTCCACTCCTCTGCTTCTTTTTCAGATACGCGGAGGGAAGCTGATGATCACGAATGCCCGAAAGACCGACGCTGGGAAGTACGTGTGTGTCGGCACGAACATGGTTGGAGAGCGCGAAAGCGAGATCGCTGAACTTACAGTGCTCGGTAACTTACCCTTTTTTATATCTTTTCATGCACCACAATGTCCACATTATTGTCTCACATGCGTGCGCACACACACACACACACACACATGTTTCTCTGTTTGCCTGCAATATGAAACACAATCCAGATGTTAAGCTCTGATTGTCTATCTCCCAGGGTGCTAAATAGTGTCACTGACCTTTATCAGATAGAGTGTGAGATGACCTCCAATCTCACACTTAACTATGAATCCATGACTGGTTCCAGCAGCTCCTCTCCCATGACCAGCTGCACCGTATTTCACCAGCAGTGACCTCTGACCCCCCCATACTCTCCCACGTCCCAGGCAGAGAGCGCGGCCAGACTTCTGATTCCTGCAGCCGTGTTTTTCTACCTCCTTGGAGACGACCGACAACAAAGCTCGCTTCATAAAGATAAATAATTTGAGGGAATAAACAAGGACAGCTCTTAGTGACTCTGGTTAATTATAAACCACCCTGGTTCGCTGTCAAGATTAAAAAATCCCATCTGATGGCGTCTGTTCAGCGCACATGGCAGCGATGAGTCATTTTGAGCCTTTGTGAATATACAAAAATAGGAAAATGGGAGTGAGACCACCGTCAAGATTCGGTGACCAGAGAGAATTCAATTTAAAGGTTAAAATGACTGAAGTCTTTCTGTGTCTGGTCTTGTGCTGAGTCCTGTCCTCTATTAATTTAGTGTCCCGTCATGTCTAATTACAGTCATATACTGGACTACAAAGTGCGTACTGTTCGGTGACCTGGATTTCTTCTTGTGACTAATGTCGAACAGCTCGTCCTTATATTCCGCACTTCATTTTTCACCTCGTATATGACATTTAAAATATGTTAAACTACAATTTCGCTATTACTCTGCCATGTTATGTGTGCAAAGTCGATTTTTATACTTCATTATTTTATTGTCCTTACATAATGTCTCTCTTAGCCTGAAAGAGCCTCTTTGTACAGCATAGCTGTTCCGCACTCAACAGATTTAGTTTGGTTGATTTAGACGTGACTGTCGAGGTTCTGTGGTGTGTTTTGGCTTCCGAGTGTGAATCGTGAGCTGTTATCGTCCCCGCAGAGCGCCCCAGCTTTGTGCGACGCCCGAGCAGCCAGGTGGTGTTGGTAGACCAGAGTGTGGAGTTCAGGTGTGAGGCCCGAGGTGACCCAGTTCCCACTGTGCGCTGGAGGAAAGACGACGGTGATCTGCCCAAAGGAAGGTACGACTTCTCCCCTCCTTCGTGCTCCCTTGTTCACTTTTCGTCTTTTTTTTTTCATTTAACTGACTCCACTCGATACACGGCGGCCCCGTTGTGATCCAGGTATGAGATTCGCGAGGACCACACCTTAAAAATCCGCCGCCTGGTCTCAGCCGACGTGGGCTCCTACACCTGCGTCGCGGAGAACATGGTGGGCAAGGCGGAGGCGTCGGCAACGCTGACCGTCCACGGTAAGACGTGATGCAACTGCAATTCTCGGTTTGACACGCTTGTTTGTGCCAGACTTATTGTTTACTGCCCTTTGAATTGCTTCTTTGCTGAATTCATTTCTGTTTTGGGTTATTGTAGAGCTTGATTTAATTGCAATTTACTCCTGGCCGCGGCGCAATAATTGCCTTCAGCTTTCGCCCTACATGGTCATCACTTTCAACTATTCTCTCTCAATTAGCTGATTGATTTCTAATAAAAAAGAAATGCAAAAATCTATAATAACTCCAGAGTTGTGCACATGGGAGCTGAACAGCAATTGATTTCATTTGCCGCCAATACAAGTGGCATTTCTCCAGAGGCCCGTGTTCCTCCAGGTTCTCAGACATACAGTACTATTTGCAAACCTATGGAATATCAGCGGGTCTCCAGCGGCGCTCTCCGTCGGACGTCTTATTAACACAGTTGGAATATAAAGCAGCCGGTCACAGAGTGTGAACATTCAGAAAGAAACCATTCAGAGCGACTGGGGGCTGGGATCACCCCGAAAAACCCTCCTGAGACTCGGAGGAACACAGGGGCCATTTAACGCCAAACTAATGGGAATGTAGGGAGTCGGGTGAGACAAGGGGGAGGAAGCTTAGCGCACAGGAGGATGGGGGGGGGGGGGGGATTGGATGAAGGGATAGTGAGTACGTCGGTTTTGGAGGTGGCTCTCCACTGATGCAGAACGGGTTGGGAATTGAGGCTTGGGGGGGGGGGTGAATGTGATGAAGAGGAGGGAAGCCAGATGAAGGGGGAGTGGGGGGGGGGAGGTTCTGTGGCGAGGTCACTCATATTAATGTCACCACCAGGAGCAGTCTGCGCAACAGAGATTTAAAGAGACAAGGCAATTCTGTTTCTCTGCCGACCCCCACCTGCAAACACAGATGCTTCATCTCCACACGGCTACCCCTTTGCAATTATTTCCTGCTTTTCTCCACGGCAGCAATCTTTAAACTGGTTGGAGGGACAAGATTAGGCACACCTGCCAATACAGCCATCAATATACTGTATCTACCGCGCTCATTGCCTTTTTTCCACTCGTTCTCCCTCCCTGATGAGAGCTCAGTTAATGAAAAGGAACAGCATTGATGTGCTGGTTCGATAAGCTGTTCTCCTGAGTTAGAATCATATTTGAAATGCTAAAACCTTCCCTGTCCTCGGTGGAAATTAAATGTCTTGACCTCGGGCCACTTCCCTGCTGCCTGCATGCAAAAGGAAGGCACTGACCCTCTTTTTTCACATCGCCTTTAACCCCCCCCCCTCCACGATGTTTGACTGAAAAAGCATGAGGACTGAAATAAAACTCTTGAAACTGACTTCACCTCAACAAAGAAAAACCCGTGCCAAGGAAAGGAAGATTTCTTTCAGCGTGACATAAAGTTGAGAGTGCCAGTGCGTGACATCAATCTTTTGTGTCCCGATGACTGACGCCTGAACCAGGGAGGTTTCCTAGAACCACTTCCACCCACCCCTCAGATCCACGAACTCCATCCAGGCTAGGACATGAGGAGGCCGGCGAGGCTGTGGGCACTGAGCAGTCCGGCTAATTAAAGACAAGCAGGCCGCGGTCCCACGCCCGGAAATGACATGCTTCTAATTACAGATGCGGGCATAGCCATGGAAAGAGGAGCCGGGTAATTGTGGGTCTAGATGAGCCCCGAGTAGAAGAAACGATGCATAGGTAGCGGGCCGTCTCTGTGGTGGTGAAGACAACGGCAATGTGCGGGGCAGAAGTTTAGTCTGTGGGTTTCGCGGGCACGGCTGTCGCGCTGCATCAAGACTCAAAAGTCGGGCAGGATTGCCGAGCCGCTGCATAAGAATAACCGAGCAGCCGAATTGAATAATTTGAGTTGTGGAGAACCACTGGCAGAGAGACGCGCGCCACAAAATGGGTTATCCGATATTTAAGGCCAAAGTGGAATTAATATAAATATTCTTTGAACTGCAGTTTTCCACTCAATGTGCTGTGATGTGTAAATGGACGATAAAACCAATTTAATTAAAATGGGATTCATTAAAAAAAAAAAGAAATGATTAAGCACAGAGGTCGTTCCCTACGGAGTCAATCGCGCAACTCCTTTGTCGGTGCAATAGATTACTGTATGTGGAACTGACGGAGGCAGCAAAGAAAGTCACACAATGTAGGACGATATTGGCCTTCAAAGCAGCAAATCTTCTTGAGGAAGAGACATTTTTTGGAGGGGAGAAAAAAAAATCCTCCTCTTTGTGGATGGAGGGGGGCGATTTCACACCTTCCATGGTCAGGCTGTCAGTGGACAATAGGGACATTGTGGAAGTGGCGCCTTGGGCTGTTTTTCTTTCAATGTTCCCCGCTCTTGTTACTTAACTCAACTTAGCGAATCGCTGTCGGACACACGTGTTTGTCTGTCCGCGACACCTCCTCTGGACTTATAAATTTGTCAAGTAAAATATTGAATTGATTGATGGGACAAAGGCATAATTGGCCCAGTCATCAGCACTGTTTGTAGTTTCATTGTAAAATCGTTAATCTAAGCCACATGAGACTCTCGGCAGCGCGATGGGGTGAACGTAGTGGGAGTGCACGCGAGTTCTTGAGATTTACGAGTCGCACAAAGACGTTCAGATGTGGGCCTGGTGTGATTAGATTATGTTTATGTAGTACATTAGTTTGTTGATTAAACTTTACCAGAGGGTGCCATAGGAATTTAAAGGCATTGTTTCAGGCTGCGCCGGGCCGAATTCGGCAAATCAACATGTTATCTTTCCCTCAGATGGCTGACTTTGCCGTTAGCCGTGATTTATGTGTACGAAGGTCTTGAATGCAACTGCGGTCCCAGGAGCAGTGTTGCTAATAACCCATGCGAAGGGTCTGGAAGGAGACTTGGAAACCTCTGCCAGAAAACAGTGAATGAAAGGGACTTTCTTCTGAGGACCCTGCCTGGTCGGGTGCCTTACCTCCAATCAATGCTTCGTGTCACTCTTGCACAGAAAATTTACATTATTCCTTGTTCTTTGTCAGTTAAAACCTCATTAGTCTACTTGTTGTCACACAAGGTTGTGAGACCCCGTTTCTGTCAATGTAAAATCTCCAATGAAGGCCAGAGCATGTGCGGTATCCTGCAAACCTTCTTTGTTCTCAGCTGCTATTCATCACGCCGGATCCGCGGCGTGCAGTCCGACTCACATGCTGATAACAGGCTGGCTAATCAGCAGTGTTGATCAAATCCCAATTAATATCCCCGCTGAGGTCCTGGGTACCGAGCCCGCCTCCTACTGGGACGGAGGCCACAGCGCTCAGTGTGTGTCCCTCCGCTGCTCTCTGATCGTCTTATCGATGGAGACTCCCCTTTGCGCGGCAGCCCAGCGAAAAGCTCCCCAGAAAAGTAGCCAGGTCAGATTTAAGGCTCACCTCTCCCTCCAGGTCCGCAACTGTGATCACAGCAGCATGGGAGAGGTAGGGTTACCTAATTAAAGGCTTAGACACACATGAATGCATGTGTGGAAGTGTTGCAGTGCGGGGGTGGAGGGGCGCCTGTTTGTGGGTGTGTACGTTCTCATGGCGGTGTGTACTCAGGGGCCTCTCACACATGGATAGTGGAGAGCGTCTTCTTCAGGGAGTGTTTGATGTGCACCTTATCTGCATTTTAAAGGCCAGCAATAGGCAGGGGGAGGAGGAAGGGGGCCGGTCATTATTCTGACTGACAGCGTTTATGTTTCCGAGGGAGCCGTTGAGGCAGACAGATTAGATAAGGTGAGTGATTGGCCGGGGGAGATTTATGTCCAGAGAGTGACAGTTAACATTCACCTTGTGTTTTTACGGTCCAGACGAACATTTGCGGGGCCTGCGTGTGAGGGACGTGTGATCTGGCTGCTCCTCAGGGTGCTCTAAACCTCATTAAGGGCGCCGCGATTTGCACCTTCGCACAACACCTGGAACGAGAGTGGAAAGATAAACAAAGCAGGATGTTGCCGAGAATCAAACATCTGTACTGTCTCGTGGAGTCTGTGTGCCTTTTTTCACGTTGTTTGTTTTTTAATTTATGCAGCTTTTTTGTCATCTTAAGCATGCCACAAAACTGAAAAGAGAATCAGCTGTTTTGTTTTGATGTATTCCTGATCATTCACAGTATTTACTGTTTCATGTATCATCTGTTCCTTGGGGTTTGATTAGAGGCTTAAATATGACATGTCTTTTATTCACAGAGTGACGCCATGATTATTTGTTCCCATGGACATCACACTGATATGTTCCTTATCTCTCCTCTTTATGTCATGCTGTTTTTTTTATGATTTATTTATTCATCTTTGTTCTTTTTGTTGTTGTCTTTTTGTTTCCTTTTTAGTCGGGTCTGGTAAGTTGAAATGTCACCCGTCACCTATTCACCGACCTGAAAGAGACAGGAAGCTGTCACAACCCCCCCTCCATCCTCCTCCCATCACTTCTCCACCTTCCAATCAGCATTCTTGTTTCCGTTGTCATGGGCAACAGTGACAAAAGGACATTAATGGGTAAAAAAAAAAAAAGAAAAAAAACCTCAGCTTGGGCCTCCAAGGTAAAGCGGCATCATTTCATTCTGTTATTTCCATCATTTTTATGCATTAGCAAAACCCCATCTTATTCACAGACAAATTGTGCCTGTATTTCAAGTGACACTTTTCAGATTGCAATCCTTTATTTATCATACCGCCCCTGAGGAATAAAAGATTACCGTGTTTTCCGGACTTTAAGTTGCCCTTTTTTCATAGTTTGGTGGTGGTGAGGGTGGGGGATGCGACCTATATGTGTATTACTGTAACTCCGTATTCCGTAATTTCACACTTTCGTTATTTTCACTCCGCCAAACCGCAAGAGGGCGCTCTGAGTTGGTGTACCGGGTGTACCTGTCCCTTCCGTACCACTGAAACGTAACATTACTGGACATTACGCTCTGGAGTGAGCGGGAGACTTGTGAGGGTCCGGCGGAAAGCAGCGGTGGATGAGGGGAGAGCACGGTTTCATGGCAACCGGGAGAATGTGCGACGCAACTCAGTTACAACCGAAACCTTCCTGTCAGGATTCAGAAAGGCCGCAATAAGTGTCGGACCTGCAGCCGAGCAGTCTGACAAAACACGAAGCAGCGCTTCCTCCTCCTCCGGAGTTTGCGGAGTTTTTTCATGACATTGAGGAAGAAAAAAAACCCCGGTGGATTTAGTGATTTGAAGCAAGCTTGCTGGTTTGTAAGCTTGTTAGCATGTTCATAAATGCTATAGTTATAGTTTAACTGTTACTTGTAATGGGTTACATTAATATACCAGACAAGTTCGTGGTTTCCTGTCTATTCTATTCGGTGTCGCTGAATGTGGGACAAAAGCATAACGCATACCTACTCAGTTGGTTTTTCTCTAATTTATTTTTTTCAAAGCTTTTCAAAGTAAAATGTCCGTTCTTGGTTTCAAATTTTCTCAAATAAATTTACCCCCAAAATGCGACTTATCGTCTGGTGCGACTTCTATATGTTTTTTTTTTTTTTTACTTCTTTCGATGCATTTTTTGGTTGGTGCGACTTAAACTCCGGAGCAACGTATAGTCCGGAAAATACGGTACATCGTGGGCAGAGTTGTAACATTTCCGGGCACGTTCTGAATGCTTTAGTAGTGTTGGTGTGAACCGCTGTGCCTCTTGACCTCTGCATAAAGGTGGCACAGCCTCGCAGAGCGACCCAGTAAGTCAGCGGCGTCACCCGAGAGCTGCGTCGATGACATTGGGCTGTGTCACCGCACTTTCTCTGAGATGGAATTTGTCATTAAGATGCATGGGCACTGCATCCTGGTCGAGGCCTGCACTATTGGAGGGTGTCAGCATGGACAGATGGCTCAAATTTATTCCCCATTTCCATGTAAATTTTAATGGTCCATGCCCTTGCCAATGCAAATGAGGGGCATGGGAGTAACCCTTGTGTTTTTCTATTCATTACATCTATAATATGCATTTTCAATTTGATCAGTGTGCTGATTAATTAACCGTGCACACTGCGCAAAGTTTGTACACCATTTTAGGACAGATTTGAATACCAGCACAACAACGCTTGTCAGGCTTTCTCTGATTCAGCCAGTCTTCTTGTTACTGCAGTTCCGTGATCACTGTAATAATGCACCGTGGCTTGTTTGTCTATTCAACGGCTAACCGTCCTCATGGCTGTCCTCCAGTGCCCCCAGCGTTTGTGGTGAGACCGAGGAACCAGGTGGTTGGAGTTGGCAGAACCGTCACCTTCCAATGCGAAGCCACTGGAAACCCACAGCCAGCCATTTTCTGGCAGCGCGAAGGCAGTCAGGTAAATCAAACAAACTACAGCGAAAGTCAAACGAGGACTTAACAGCTTGGGGAGCCTAAAAAGGGGGAACTGGCGCCAAGACTGGGAGAGAACTTTCAAGAGAATTTGTACATTTGATACCTGATAGCTTCAACCATCAAGGGCTTGGAAAAGAACGCATGTAATATTTCCTCGGGGTCCAATGCGACTTGAAAATGTTTAGATGATATCTATTTAAAGACCCATGTCCAATGAAGTGCATGTGACCTGCTGGTACACAAGGTGAAGCCCACTGTTCGGCAGTAGCCTCGGGTCCTGGTGGGTTACGACAAATGTCAGCATATGGATGTCATTTCGAAATGAAATCTTCGACTGAAATGCGATTTGTTTCCGTCCCTCGCAGAACCTGCTGTTCTCCTACCAGCCTCCTCAGCCCATGAGCCGTTTCTCCGTGTCCCAGACCGGGGATCTCACCATCACGGACGCCGAACGCTCAGACATGGGCTTCTACAGCTGCCAGGCTCTCAACATCGCAGGCAGCGTGATCACCAAGGCTCTGCTCGAGGTCACTGACGGTAGGCGGCCTTTCATTTAAACCCAGTTTTTCTGCAAACAACGGAGCTTTGCAGAGAATCAAAAGCACTCGGAGCAAAGTTGAGCGGATGAATATTGGAATTTCAGATCATCTTTGGCTGCTGGAGATAATGGCGTTCGAATGCACTGCTGCGGTCGCACTGTAAAGCATATTAATATCCAAATTGAGGTTGGTGAGGTTTGGTCTGGCCAGTTCGACGTGTTCCTGTCAGAGGTAGAGACTCTCTGGTGCCTGCGCACCCAGACCGTGGCTCGGTGTTTGGCTTCAATGGCTTCACACTGGCGAGCGTCTCCTTTGGTATTCCATGGCTGGCTTGTTGCTGTCTGCCGTCGGAGGAATGCGGCCATGTGGTGAGGTCTGGACCGGGTCCTCTAATTACTCGGCGAGCCAATCCCTGTCAGCCTGGTGCACTAACCTTGGCTTCATTTCCCCCATTCCCACAGTGATCAGGGCAGCTATTACTTAGTCTCTGACACACCTAGAGCCATCCCTTCATTTACCAAATGTCTTTCTTCATTTAAGCCGTGCAACGGCATGCCCCCGCGCTCCGCGCTCTTCTCTCTCTCATTCTGTCGCGCTCTCTGGATAATAATAACAGTTATTAAAGCGAGCAGGCCGGTCTGAAGCCACCACTTCTCCACAGGCAGATCTGGTAATTACAGGTCATGCTGACAATGTTTTAGTAATTGCACCATCCCCAGCACAAAAGCAAAGACAAAGCAGCCCACAGATTACACCACAGCGTGGTTCTGAAGATCTATGCACACATACATACATCATTTAGTGTTGCTTTTACCCCGTGTTAGGTAATAATTCAAGTTTTGCTCGCAGAGAATGTAACTTGCAAGTAAATCAAGGGGGGGGCTGACAGCAATGGTCATCAATAGTGCTATGAATAATAATAATAATCAGAGGGAGGCCGACAGTTTATGTAGTGAGCGCTTGATGAACGACACGGTGGAGACAAAAGAAAAATGAAAAAATGATCGGTTGTTGGAATTGAAGTCCCTTTTAATCTCCTTAAACTTTCCACTCTTGCTGTTCGGAGTCCTTCTGGACCTTCCTCTTTCTGTCAAATTCACACTCTCCTTCCTTCTCCTCACTCATTCTTTGTTTGTTTTTGGTGTCTACTGGTTGAACGCCCGGGGTTCACAGTCTGTGAGCAGGGAGGAGTTTAAACGTCCTCATGCTAATAACATTGTCTGTTCTGGCTAGATGCTTTTTAAGCCCCCCCCCCTTTTTTTTCACTTACTTGGTGTTTTATGGCTGGGGGATGGGGATTGGGGAATTGTTGGCTGCAAACATCCTTCTGCATTCTGTTAGGCGTCTGGTGGATCTGCAGCGAGCGGACCGGAGTATCTGAGGCCGTTTCATTTTAATTGTGCTGTTTTTATTTGGCTGCGTTCGACTCCTGCTGCTGAATGATTAGAAAAAATTGCTTCCAGTTCTTCAAATTGGGTGTAATTCCTCCTCTTCGAGCCGAGCAGTTTTCACATTCTTACACTGTTACACTCTGTTTATCCAATTCTCGCTGTCTATACCTTTTATGCGTTTTCTCCCACGAGCAGGATACGATTGTCTGAATCCTGAGTCCTGTTTCTTGTCGCCGTGTTGCACAACGTGAACATCTCCCCACGTGATTGCCTGTCCTCCTTCCCTCCTCACGCAGTCGTGTCAGATCGGCCGCCACCAGTTATCCGCCAGGGCCCGACCAATCAGACAGTGGCTGTGGACGGCACCGTGGTCTTCAACTGCGTTGCGTCGGGGAACCCCACCCCCACGATCCTGTGGCGCAAGGACGGCGTCTTGGTGTCGACGCACGACTCCAGGGTCAAACAGCTGGACACCGGCGCGCTGCAGATACGCTACGCGAAGGTAAAATGCCTGGACGCAAAAGTGGAAACCTGCTTTCATGCCTTGAGAACATCTGACAACATAAAGCCCCTTCATGCTTTTGTGTATTTGAAGTCAGTTTTTTGTGTTGACTGCAAATGCATTCACTCACCTTGTCACGAAACAACCTTGTTGTTTCTAATTTAAATGTCATCATCGGGATGGGTTTAATGTCTGAGTCTGTCTGAAGGAGCTCAACAGCACAACCATAATATGCCTGGCAGACCCCCTGCTGGTTGGTAAATAAAGCATGCGCTGCTGCCAGCAACCAGCCCACAGTGGGCTGTCAGTCAGTTGTCGCAGGTTTGAAATGGAGCCCGTGAAGTTGAACAGTCTGTAGCCGCTGTCAGTCAGCGAGCACAGTGCGTTTGGCGTGTCATTACACATGTTGTGTGTGTGCGCGCGGACGCCAGCACGCGGCGGCGGGGCCGGCCGGCGCTGAACACACTCGGGGAGAGACGAGCAGGGGGTGCTGACGTCTTCCTCCAGATGGAGGCGTCACGGGTTCAGAGTTCACGTCAGCTGGAGGTGTTCTGATGGATGCTAGCGTGTCGTGCTGTGATGAGATCTCCGTGTGATTGGGCCCCGCCGGAGCGCAGGCGGGAGGGACGCATCGGTACCCCCCCCCCTCCCGCTGTAGCGCCGTAAACTCTGCAGGCGCTTTACATTAATGAACTTGTCATTTCCTCCTGACAACATTTTAATGAAGACGTTTCCGAAGTGCGGGGTAATTTATTTTATTCATGTGGCTTTGTGTGTCTTCGTGCTCATTTCAATTGATTTTTTTTTTACCCCCCTGGTAGACAGAGAAGTGCACACCTTTGTTGGCAAAACATGCTTATATTCGTTTATTCAAGCAATTTATCTCTTTCAGTTTTTCTTTTCACTTTTTGCTTACACATCAGCGCCGCAGCCTTCAGCATCCAATGTTTCACCAACAAATCAAAGCGACTTTGACTGCCGATGACTGGGCGGACTGTTGTTGTTTTTATGTCTAAACGTAGCCGAGTAAAAATATGTTTTTACCTTTGCCAACAAAGTTTCGTTTTGGCTTTGGCTTATCAGGCTGTTAGTGAGCTGTGAATGTGTCAGGCACCTATCAGACAGTTTCAACTCATTTCGGAGGAAAAGTTGGGCCCTGAGCCAAGGAAGCGACGGCTTGTGTTTGGTCTGGATCCAGATTCACGCAGACAAGACACGGGATGCATTCATTAAACTCTCTTTAAAAAAAACAAGAAAAATACAAACCAAAAAAGTTTGTCTTTCATGTTCCTGTTACGAGATTACAAAAAAAACCAACTTTCCCCATGGCGGAAACAGAACACTCACCCACGTTTGTTTCAGTCTTCTCATAATTCGAAAAAGGAAAAGCATCTAAACTGCGATTTAGCAAATAGTTGTTTACTTCTACATATTGACCAGTAAAATGCCAATCAGGACCAGTGTTTTTAATGGAAAATTTGACCAACAAGTGCATGAATAATCAAGGTTGAACCATAGATCTTTCGCACCGCCTGTCAACACATCTGTTGAGCAGAGGACCCGCTTGCATGTTGAGGGGGGGTGGCAGAGAGAGAGAAAGGTCTCCAATTAGTGTGTGAGCCCGTGAAAAAATCTTTTTCCATTTGACTAGCATCAGTCTGCCACTTGGCCTTTCCAGCTGCTTTCCCCCTCGTTTCTGCAATAAAAGAGATGATACTGAGATTATCAGGGCCTGACAGCTGTCCGCCACAGACTCCGTCAGAATGTCAATAAGCAGAGCGGCGGTGGTGTGAGGGAGGCTGCAAGACGTTGGGGGGGACGGCGGGGGGGGCGGGGGGGGGTCTGTTCAGGAACTGTGGCACATGTTTAAATAATTTCCTTTGAACCAAATACCCTCTCCTTTGCTTTTCCAGCTCGGTGACACTGGCACCTACACCTGCATCGCCTCCACGCCCAGTGGAGAGGCCTCGTGGAAGGCTTACTTGGAAGTCCAAGGTAATCTGGTTTTGCGCTTAAGAGGAAATTCTTTTCCTGTTGTAGATGTTGTTTAAAAAGTCCGTACATGACCGAGTTTTCCTTCTGTCTTCTACGTCCAGAATTCGGGGCCCCAGTCCAGCCAAACAGACCCACTGATCCAAACCTGATCCCCAGTGCTCCTTCCAAACCAGAGGTCACCGACGTTAGCCGCACGTCCGTCACCCTTTCCTGGAAACCTAACCTAAACTCTGGAGCCACACCCACTTCTTACATCATCGAGGCCTTCAGGTAAAAACGAATCGACTTGACCATCGACTGGACTGATCGCTGGCCAGCTTTATTTGAACCCGTTTCAACACCGAGTCTCTCTGATCATGTGTCCGCAGTCATGCATCAGGGAGCAGCTGGCA
The DNA here is from genome assembly GCA_032164315.1 of Malacoctenus gilli. Classification (NCBI taxonomy): domain Eukaryota; kingdom Metazoa; phylum Chordata; class Actinopteri; order Blenniiformes; family Labrisomidae; genus Malacoctenus; species Malacoctenus gilli. The sequence continues at coordinate 19,691,440 of JASSRZ010000016.1, forward strand.
GACCTTGGCAGAGCATGTGAAAACGGAGTCATTTGTACTGAAGGGCTTGAAGCCCAGCGCGGTCTACCTCTTCCTCGTACGGGCCGCGAACGCCTATGGGCTGAGTGATCCCAGTCCCATCACTGATGCTGTGAAAACACAAGGTGAGAGCTGCCTCGTTTCTGCTGCCAGAACGAATATACAGGAAAACAACGTGCAGTCGTGTGAAAATGTTCAGGTTTTTTTCTACATTTTAGGATCATTCACAGATCTTGCTGAGTTTTCTGTTTGCCTGCTCGCAGATATTCCTCCCACCAGTCAGGGAGTCGACCATCGTCAGATCCAGCGGGAGCTGGGGGACGTCGTGATCCACCTGCACAACCCCACCATTCTCTCCTCCTCGTCCGTGCGGGTGCAATGGACTGTGAGTATCATTTTTGTCCATCAATGCACCGTTGTGATTTGTAATCTGCAGCAAGCCGCAGATTGCCATATGGATCATGGGTGTCGCTGGACATGAAAGTGCCAAGGTTTGTTCAGCGAGAGGCCTGTGGTCAAATGATCAGACCGTCCAGCCAAGCTTATGCGTTCACATTATAGCGGCCTACATAACAATGATCCGCAGATCTGGAACGCAGTCCAAGGCTTCTTAGTGTCCATCTGCCGTGGGCCCTGATTGGTCTGCTGGCCAGAGACCAAAATCTGCAGCTTTTGTCCACAGTGGACCACTCAGACCCAAAAAAAATGCAGCTGCAGAGCCCGAGCTCTCGCAGTACCCTGCGATGTGCCGTATAGTGGCGTGTGGCGTGCCAGTCGATGCCCTCTCAGATTGAAAACACTCGGCGGCAGTTAAAATAATACAAGTGAGAAGGAAGAGACGGCCAACTCATACTCTTAAGTGGAAATGGCTTGCAGATGTTGGAGCGGATAGGTGGGAGAGGAAGAAGCGGGAGTGGGAGTTCACCGCTGGGAGGTGTTTCTTTGCCGCTACAAGGCGAATATAAAGTATCAATGCCCTGCTGGTGCTGATAAAGTTCATGTGTCTGGTGCCTTCGCACAGTTCACATATGGACTATTGCTCCCCACGTCGCTCGGTAGATATCGGCCTCCGAGATTAACTCATTGAAGATTAACAACAATCTCAGGTTTGACACGGGGCCACCCCTACATTCCCAGGTCTTATGAAGTGCCATAATGAGTGATGAATGGGGCTGAGGAAATGTGAAAAGGATACTGACATGTCAGGACTGATTTAAGACATTACTGCCCAGTTACTCTGTCTTGTTGGAATGTTCCAGTAAAACATATGCCATGAGGGACGCGGACATTGTAGTGGAGCGACGCGGCCTTCCTTGTTTTGCGGGGCTTCTAATCTATTTCCAATGTGGAGGTCCTTGGTTTTACATTATCCTTTGTGTCGTGGTAAATGGTTGCACAGTTTGCAGGCTAATGAAGACCACCTGAGCCGGCGGCATATTTTATGGGGGAGGGATAAAGAAATCACTAAAATCTTTACAAGCCAGGGCTGCCTGCCTTCCACAGGGACTCATAGGGGTATTAGCATACTGGTTAGCAGTTTATTCTCCGACCGTGCTGGATCACAAAGCAATATTAATTACCTTGAGATTAAACTAACAGACAAATCCTTCCAAATAACACTTCTCCTCTTTATGCCGACACCATTCAAGTTTTTGTTTTCTGAACTTTCAGTCCTCCAAGTAACGTTTGCCCCTTTTTCCCCCCGATTCGACCGGCTGAAAGAGAGCAGGACAGGATGAGACAGGCAGTGCTGGGAGTCTGGGCCCTGTTTAACCAGCTCCAGACTTAAAGGAACCTTTGGCCAATGACCTCATAGTGCGGTTTGCACAAATCACTGCTGCTCCAAATGGCGCATAGACAGTCGAAAAAGAGAGACGTAGATGTGGGGGGATAAAGAGAGTGGTGATGTGATGAGTTAGCACCCCATTCAATCCAGTGCCTGGTGAAACTGTCGCACGAAGCCGCGGTTGTCCGCTGACGCTCCACGTCTGCTCCATACGTCTGTCGTTTTCCGCGATGAACTGTGAAGCGCAATAACGAAGCCATGCTGATTTCGTCTTTGTGCTCGCCGCGGTGCCTTTCACCAGGTGGAGCAGCAGTCGCAGTACATCCAGGGCTACAAGGTGATGTACAGGCCTTCGCCGGAGGGCCAGCAGCGGAGCGACTGGGCCGTGTTCGAGGTGCGGACCCCCGGCGAGGACAACGCCGTGGTGCCGCAGCTCCGGAAAGGCGTCACGTACGAGTTCAAAGTCCGCCCCTTCTTCAACGAGTTCCAGGGAACAGACAGCGATGTCAAAATTGGCAAGACGCTGGAGGAAGGTGGGGGGTTGTGAGCGTGTGCGACTGTGTGCTTCAGCGCTCGCATGTTTTCATGTTTACACAGTTTTATATGCACAGCTTGCATGTGAGCGAGAGCGCACAACAGCTGTTCACAGCAGGCAGTGAGAGCAGGATTATGCTATGTTCAAATGTGGTGTATTCAAGCATGGTGGCGTATGGAAACCCATACACACAACACGCCGGTGCAAGTGTGAGGCTCAATTTTTTGCAGGGTGTGGTTGTGGCAGTCTCTTGAGGTTTGGTCCAAACCCAACTGCAAATTTTAATTTGTAGCAAACGGTGAAGAGAAATGTGAGTGCAGAGTGTTTACTGGTGTGTGTGCGTGTTGCTTGTGTGGGAGTGTTTTGATCTTTTTCTGCTGGATTCTCTTTTGTTTCCAGTTTTGTTGATAATTGTTTTCACAGCTCAAAACATAAATGTTTACTCATTCATGAGCGGGGGGGGGGGATGCCTGACACTCGTTCACAATGTGATTACCTCTTTTTAATGCCGCAGTCCTAATTATTTCAGTTTAATTAAGGTTGGACGGACGGTTTGCATGCCTAAATCACCACACATCCCACCTCCATTACACCCTGTCTTTTTTGAGTAAACAATTATTTGCTTTGACTTACCCACTAATACACTTGTATTAAACACACTCAATTTTCAGATAAAAGCAGCGATATTCTGTCATTTGTGCTCACATCAACTGCAGTGTCACACGGAGACAGAGAGTACATTTTGTGAGCTTAATTGCACCGTGGTGAGGGCTTTAATAACAAAACAACTATACTTGCTGTAAACACATGTTTTTCCTCTCATTTTTTCCTCCCCCCCAATAGCTCCAAGCGCCCCTCCTCGTAAGGTTACAGTAATGGAGAGTGGGGACAATGGGACCGCCATCGTGGTCTCCTGGCAACCCCCTCCAGAAGAGGAGCAGAATGGGGTGGTCCAGGAGTACAAGGTAACAAAAAAAAGGGGAAAAGAAACGCATAAATAAATAGTGAGCGGATACCTCAGGTCCCAGCAAGTGGGGCTGGAACAGCAGGGACATGAAGGCGACGCAGTGAGGGGTGCAGAGCCGAGCAGATAAAAGAGAAAGAGACAATGCACAGAGTTGGAAAGGTAATGAATTCCTCGCTGAGGTTTACCTTTGTGCACCCTTCACTGCTCTTTCTCTGTGTGCAGAGCCCGAGCAGTGGGGCGCTGGAAAGGAAACACTTATGAAACAGTGCCATCTGGTGGAGGTTGCAGATGAACACATTTTGTTGCTTTTCACGTGTGAAGACCAGTCCGACCAGTTTCTGTTGCCTTGTTCTGCTGTGAAGCATTCCAGCATGGCAGAAGAAAGCACGAATTTTACTTGAGTATTAGTTCAGACACAAGTTACAATGATTTCAACTGCATTTCGTTACACCTTTCCTGTAAATCAAGCCACAGATAAAGAGGTGGAGCATCGATGCTAATATGAGTTTTCAATGGCACAACCATCATGTTTGACCTTTAATTAGTGGTCTTCCTCCGCTTTCATTTTCTTTGTGCTTTACGCTCACACAAAGAGATCGTCACAGTCGTGGGGAATAAAAGGTTGGTTATGCCAAAATAACGCGTCCTGATTTCCAAATACTCAATAATTCCTCAAAGTGTCATGTCTTCTTTGTTGGTTAAAATCCAACTAGAAAAGCTGAAACTTCCGACCTTTCTTGAGTCCTCTGAAAAGCATTTTTGTGTATTTATTTCCTGTATATAGTTATATATAGTTCTATTTTTCCATCTATCAAAAACGCATCTATAACTCGGGTCTTTTGTTTGGTCTGTGCTGTGCGAGGGTCCCCCCCCCACAGCAGCCTCTCAGAATCCCTTTCTCCAAATGCTCACTTGATATCCGACGCCCTTTTGATAATGGCATTTTGACAGCACAGCCCTCTTTTACAATATGCTGTTGAAGAACTGTATTTTAATTGGAAAGCCTTTTTTGGGAATCACAGGGAATATAGGTGAGAAGGGAGACGAGGCCGAGCCGGTGAAAAAAGTTAAGCCGCTGTTAATTTTCCAGGTAAATGTTTTTTTCTGGTGATAGACTTTAGAGTAATTTCATGCTTTTTAAGTCCAGTTCGAGAGCGCTCCCTGCTCATTAGCGGGCCCGCTCCCTGGCGGCACTGCCACTCACCGCAATCTCAGAACTCCCAGAAAATTTCAAGCCTTTGTAGTTCCATCACACACACGCTCACGTGTGTGACACGCACACACTGAGGGAACGGAGCGTATTAACATAACCTCGATGAGCTGCGGGAAGGAGGCGAGGGGTAAAGAAAGCAGAGAGTCGGGGGCTCAGGATGTGGAGGTCGGCAGGCCTCACGCTGAGGTGAATGTATGCTTCTCTTTGTGTCCCGCCTGGCGTCGGCCTGCGAGACCGCTTTCTTTTCGGAGAGTGACGGTTTGGAGCTCCTGCTGAAATTGGGTTACGGGGCCTGATTGCGGCCCCTCCATTTGTTTCCCACCAGTGTGGGGCAACTCCCAGACATGTTTTGGCTACCTGAGTTATTACTGACCCTGCATGGAGCACGACTTGTAAAACACAGAGTGATGATGTTGAATATTTTCCCAATTTACAGCTGCAACACGAAGCCCACCGCGAAGCGATGGCAGCGTCGATCGGTCACGGTTTCACAGCTACCGAACTGAAGGCTGTCAGGGGAACCGGTCTTGACTTCCACCCCGTGTCTTTATGTCTTGGCAGATTTGGTGCCTGGGCAACGAGAGCAGGTACCACATCAACCGCACGGTCGACGGCTCCACCTTCTCCCTCCTCATCCCCAGTCTGGCCCCGGGGGTCCGCTACAGCGTGGAGGTGGCGGCCAGCACCGGGGCCGGTCCCGGGGTCAAAAGTGACATCACCTACTTCCAACTAGGTGGGTAGAAACGATTGCTCGGTCTTTCTCACAGGGCTTCCCTCCTGGCCCCACACCTCCCCCACCGCAGCCACCCCACCCTAAAAACAACCATGACTTCATTGCTTTTGGCCAAAAACATTATGGCCTAATTCTAGTCTTCTTGAATTAAGAGCTTTTCAGTAGTACAACTTTCCACCGGGTACGCCAGTTATGTAATTCCTTTCATTGTAGTAACAGACATGTTGAAGCCTCTCCCTGTTTTCTCTTTCACAACCAACAGTAACATTCGAACACTATAATTGGAGTGATTAATGTTATACAAACATCTTTAAACTTGCCATGAGAGACTGCGATGGGTTTGAAGGACAGGGAGCTTTTCGCAGTTTTTGTGCAAGCCCCGGAGTAGCTGGAACCGCCATCGACACGAGGCACACCGAATTCCTGTGTGGCAGCGCCGCTGAGCCGACTGCCGCACCCTGCTCCCTTTTTCTCCAGTCAAGGATGCAATGTTGTCTGCCTCTGCTCCGCTTCCAACAACAAAGGCAGTAATGAATTCTGCACTCTGGGCTCAGACATGACATGTTATTAACGCTAAGAAACACACTGTTAAACAGCAGCAGCGGCGCATCCGGCGCGGGCGCCGTAAATTACCTTGTGTTTTTTTGTCCTTTCCAGTCGAGACGGACAAATATTTTGAAATAATTTGTCAGTTTCTATCCCCCAAAGCTCTAAACTGGCCTACTCGGGAGAGGGATGGGAAACACATGAATAGCGGGATGAGGCGGCGAGAGAAAGAGCTCCATCTGGTTTTAAATGTGTGATTGAGTGGGCTGGGATGGGCATGAAGAAGCATTGGCTGTGACTGATACAATTTATCTCACTCGAAGAGTTCCTGTGGTGATTGTTGCCATGTTCCAACACTGGAGTGGAACAATGTGCCTCAGGGACCAGCGCTTCACCCAAATGCATTTGTCACACTCTGAGCTTGCATGCGTCATCCCAGCCTGGATACCTGTACTGTCCCTCGTGGGCTGCTTAGTCACATTGGCATGCTCCGTCCCCTCGGACAGACGCAGCCCCAAATTGAGAAGACAGAGAAATGAGACGGGAGCCGGCCAAGACCGAGCGGTAGAGACAAAGACGGACGGAGAGATATGAGGGACTGAAGGCAGGGAGCTGGTTTCTTTCTGGGGATGTGTTTTTTTTGCCTCTGGCTCAGCAAGTTGGTGCAGAAGAGTGGCTGCGACATGAAAGACCCGAGAAAAAGAGATGAAGACAAAATAAGAAAAAACATGGAGAAATTTCAGAACGGGAGGGGGGGAAGGGTGGGGTGGGCTGCAGGAGTCTTTCATGTATCACACATGAGGGAGAAGCAAAGAGAGAATAGACGGATGAGAGAAAACAGGCCGAGAGCAGGTTGTTGTGCTCGGCCGTGCAGACGGCGTCTTTACAGTGTCTTTCACAACAGAAACAGCTTCCAGGCATTCGCACCTCAGTTTTCCCACAGATGTGCCCCGGGTTTGCTAATTACTGCGTCTGAGGATGATCTCGATGGATTTATTTCTATGATTATGGTACAACGGTTTCGCGCTGTAAATGATCCGTCTCTCGTGTTTCCCTACCCAGCGCCGCCACACCGCTGTGCAGGCTCTGTCTGAATGTCTCTGGCGGCTTTGTCTGCTCACCTCCCATTGTTGACTGGGATTTGCGATAGAAGCCTTTTGAATTATGGGGGGGGGGGGGGGGGGGTTTTTTAACAAACCTGCCTCACGATGGTAAATCTTTTGAATGTAATGGGCAATAAAATAGTCATATTTATGGATTTAACAGGCTCAATTTATGTCAAATTATGTTTCCATTTTGGGGCGACACAGTGGGGAAGTGGTTAGCATTCCTCCTGTTACCGGGAAGCCCCAGCTTTCATTTCAGGGCCTCGGCATATGGCTGCTGCAAGTTCTTTTTGTGACTTCGTGGTTGTTTTTCTCTTGATGCTCCAGATTGCTGGATAGAAGATTCATGAATGGATCTTTCGGGACCGTTTTAATCTTGTATTTCACTCTCCCACCCAGTTTTGAGACCCCCTCTATGTGCAAGCCCATCACTTTGAATCTGCTCCTCACGAATCTCCTCTTGCTCACCGCCTACTTTCAGACGCATCCGGGCGAATGACGGAGACCGTGAGCCAGGAGAACCCTCTGTCGCAGCAGATCTCCGACGTGGTCAAGCAGCCGGCCTTCATAGCGGGCATAGGAGCGGCTTGTTGGATAATCCTGATGGTCTTCAGCATCTGGCTGTACAGACACCGCAAGAAAAGGAACGGTCTATCCAGCAGCTACGCAGGCATCCGCAAAGGTCAGTGCATCACTGAAAATCCAAAACGCGCAGAAACTCCCAAACCGCAGTCCTACTTTTGAAGGCAGAGGGGTTTTTTTCTCACCTCCCCCCAATTTTTTGCTGAGAACACGCTATGCAGAATTTATTACGGTGGTACTGTGTTCGTTTTTGTGTCAATCCATTCTCCTTCATCCTCCTCGTAGTAGATGCTGTCAGCCCACCTCACATCTTCGCTGTCGCACACAGAGAGGCGTCTTTGTAGAGCACTCGAGGTGAAGTCTAACCGAAAGTACTCTTCGGTGGGGTACTTTAAGATGCAACGCGAGCCCCCGCTGAGAGTGCTGCATGAAGACGTCTTTTATTTCTTTTTTATACTTCTGTCACGCTGATTCCGTGAGGGGGTGTGAGGAGTGTTTTCAGCAGAGTACATTTTGAGGTCCAACAACTCCCCCTTTTAGCAACTCCCTTCTGACTGTGCTGGGAAAGAGAGAATGTCGCGCCTAATCCCTGTTTATCGGGGACAAACTGACATTTTCACATCCTTCAAGTACTCTCGCTGCCATTGTATAGAAAGGCCTTCAGGTATTACCGAGTGGAGCTTTTAACGAGCCTGCTCATCAACACTACTTGCTGTAACTGTCGAAGAAACCTATTTTCCTCTGCATTGCAAATCTCAAAGAATACCCTCAGCGGTGGATTTTTTTCTTTTTTTTCAATGACTTGATGTGAAGTGACAGGGTTCATGACATGCCCAGCCTTTGCCCACAATGGTAAGAGAATAAAGAAAGCCATTAGCCTTTCTCATTTATGTGTAGGCCGGCTTAATGTGTGGCCTTGGGCTGTGCAGCTGCTGCCTGCGAGCGTTACCTGCTTCATTCCTCCTCCCTGGCTCGGGTTTTCGACTGACTGCCAGGGGTACGGCAGAGCTCGCCCTTCAGCCTTCAGACACACGCGGACAATAGGCCGACTTGGCTGTTAATCTGTGGCTGTCACACAGAAAACACAAGCTATCTGTGTTCTGAATCGACTGCAGCGAGGGAGGGCGCTGCGAGCGGCGTCAAAGTGAGAGACACCTCAGCTAAGCTTCTCCCGGAGCTCTCGGCTCATTCGCTAATACCTGTGTGGTCTGTAATGGTTTGGAGCCATTATGTTTTTTCTATGTCTTAGATTACTAGAGCAACACTGCGAAGGATTTCATGTTTTAAAAAGAAGCAGCAAATGATCTGCTCAGATTTGATGGGAGGATACCACCTGATTAGGTTGGCCTTTGTGCTTTTATATCCAGATGTTTATTCAAATACAAAAAAAAGCCCTTCACGGGAGCAGTTGGCAGACGTACTCCCTACTCCCCACCTCCCCCTGCTTTTGCGGCCAGACCACAAGAGGCCGCGATCTTTGTTGGAAACGGGAACGGAGAATGTTTTGAAAAGAGTATAATTGCAACCACATGAATCAGAAACGTGCTCGCAGGTACACTTGGATGAACCAGGGTTACGGTGCATCTGTGTGCTGAGTTTTATCACATTGTCACCTTGAGTAGATTGTAAATTTTGTCTTTAGACCTAAAAAAAAGACCCAAACTTTGACAATAAACACAATGCTGTGAACCTCAGGGCAGTTCTCCCTGATCAGTTACACAAACGGCTTCATTTTACTTTTCAAAATGTATCACGTGTCAGTTCAGGATTCTTCAGAAGTCTTGTTACCGATATCATGTAAACAAGCCAAATAAGCAAACAGGCCCGGCGGCATGCAAATACAGATGTACTTTCACAGAGGTTCATGTGAGAAAGGGACGAACATCTGTGACAGTCCCGCGTTAATAATGGAAACCTGATTAATGTATTTTAGTCGTGTTCGCATTTCAAACGGACCGTTGTGGGCACGGCTCCTCTTCAAAGGCGCTCGTCACACCCAGCCGCTGATATCTTTAGACTTGTTGGAGCATCGAGAGGACAGATTCAAACATGATGAGATAACTGTGGCATTCAGAGGGCATTTGTTGGCGCAGGTACTGTTTGAACGTAATTGTCTGAGGAAACAAAGACGTGACAGCAGCACTTCCTGTCCCTGCACATGTCTCCCGGTTTGAGGCTAAAGGCAGACAGCCGCGCCTCTAAAATGTACATATCTGAGCAGGACGGCTTCAAGCACTAACAGCATTAACTATTTTAGTGTTCCTCTCATCTTCAAACAGGGAAACAACAAAGTACATGTGACAGAAAATTCCAAACATACCGATGATTACAGACCGCAAATATGCGGACATCGATACATTTTATTGTTTTGTTTTTGTTCCTTTTAAATCACTTCCTTTGATGTCTGAATGGGAGGACTTAAGTTGTATCAGAGATAGCAGGCCCGCCACCAGCAGCCCCTCTTAACAGTCTGGAGGCGGGATTTGAACCGGCAGCTGGACCAACAGTCGTCGTCGTGGGGGGGGGGGGGGGGGGGGGGGGGGGGGGGGGGGGGGGGGGGGGGGGGGGGGGGGGGGGGGGGGG
>JASSRZ010000016.1:19701608-19721921 GCA_032164315.1 Malacoctenus gilli
GGGGCCCCCCCCCCCCCCCCCCCCCCGGGACGCCTGGGAGGGATCAAAGAAATGAGGGCAGCAGAGTGCAGGACGTAACTTTGTTAACTCTGTTCCAACAAAAAAATGTCTCTCTGTCTCCACAGTGCCATCATTCACCTTCACACCAACAGGTAAGCTGCCCCCCCCCACCGCTCCAACACAATGTGATAAGGGCTTTTATTCATTGCACAGCAACACCAGCTTTTTCTTTTTTTTTTTAACCTTAATCCTCTAATGGTGTTAAAAGTTGCAGTTCTAAAAGTATACATCGGTGGGAGTTGTTGACTGCTGCAAAAAAGCCAAAGCGGGATACTCGATATGAAGCAAGAAAATGAGCCTCTTGTTGTGTCAGTCTGGGGATCGACCAGAATGTTAGCTGGTGTGGTTCACTCAAAGACTGAAGAAGCAGCTAAAACTAGTGGTAACTTGATCAAAGGGCTGCTGGCAGCCTCAGATGGGATTTAACAGAATGACACACCAGCCGTGCTCCAACACACCAATTAGATAGGCAAGTGGCAGCGGAGCTCGGGGAGGTTATCTGCGAATTGAAGTGACACGGCATAAAACAGAGGGGAACGCTCTGGGTGACTTTATCCGTCAGTCTGCGCGAGTTTATATTTACAGTTATGCGTTTTCATCTATCTGAGAGCCTTTGTTCTCTCCGAGGTGTGTCGGGACTGTTGCCTGAGCTCAGCGCAGCACAATAGGAGAGAGGAAGCAGACAATACAGTGCAGTGTTTGTTTGCGGCTGTGCTGATGACCCTGTCTCTGTGCACAAGCTGTGTCTAAACAGTAGCGTTGCTGTTTCTGTCTGCCTTCAGGCGTGCAATCAGGTAGAATAATTTCGCAGTTGCAGGCTTGAATCACGATGTGCTGGAAGTCTTTCAGAGAAAGCGATCTCCTTGCCCGTGTGGTTAGGTGTGTGTGTCTGCAGGAAGGGGAGGGAAGGGGAAAAAAACGCCTGTCAAGATATCTGGTGTTGAACCGGGACTTTACAGTGCATTAGGCTGATTTCAATCTACAACCCAGCTGTGATGTTTGGTTTGCATAAGACCTTTTTACTGGCTCCGCGCAGAAGGCCGAGCCCCACTTCCTGTTTTGAAAAAGAGACAGGGAATCACAACAGCTCGGGCCCAGCCTCGCCGTCGCTCGCCTCCTCTCCTCTCAGGGAAGAGATTGTAATTAAAGTTGGAAGTTTATCTCGCCCTCGCACACCGGCAGCTTAGAGCTCCTTGAAAGAGTCAACTTGCAGCGCGCGGGGCTTCAAACACACTGAACCCCGAGCCAGACAACCAAGGAGCCCCGCATCTTTGTTCCTCCTAAGCCTCTTACCCATCTTCCGCCTGCTCCTGCTGCTGTGTGACTCAGCTAAAATTATGCCACACGCATTCATTCACAGGCTCACTTGAACTGATACAATAAAACACGCGCTCGTCAAAAAAAAAAAAAAGAAACTTTCCAGTCGCTCCTATAAAAACAGATGACTCATAATCAGAGCGAGAGATATTGTCACTTCCGAGGCACATCTCGTTACCGGCTGAAATTAGTTTTCCATCCAAAGCCAGCGATCATAAAACATTGAAAATTTAAAAGGAAACAATCAATTATCAAATTTAATTAAAAGGAGCGCAAATAAACAACCAAAAAACACGGAGGAGACAAACAGCTGGTGCGGCAGTCAGTTGAAGTCGACGTGTGTGTGTGTGTGTGTGTGTGTGTGTGTGTGTGTGTGTGTGTGTGTGTGTGTGTGTGTGTGTGTGTGTGTGTACGCACACACATGCTCCACTTTCAGGAGTTTTGTTTGCACTGCAGGGGGGATAATCTGCTTTGCTTTGTGATGATGAAAAAAAAAATGTGCCAAAACTATTTGTGCGTTGATCTTCAAAAAAACTAAAAGAAAAGATGATGATTTGATGACAGTTGCAGCATGTGGGGAATCTCATTATTTTATCTCCTTTCAGTGGCGTATCAGAGAGGAGGAGAAGGCGTCAGCAGTGCAGGAAGGTAAGATGCTCACAAAACACGAACACTAAGAGTATCTGCATGAAAAAAAAATCTGTTTCACTTTAGCAAACTGAAATTATGACGGGAAATTGAATTGAAATACACAACAATAGCACAGCCTCCATAAAGGAGCGGAAACAGGGTTGGGCACATGCAGTTCCTCCTGACGGACACTGGGGGGAGTGCTGTGCCTTTCTATCACAGCACCCGGCCGAGGGGAGGGTGAGGAGTTGCGAAAAGCTTGTAATATTACAAGGGGAACAAAGCCCCATATAGCCTGCCAGGAGCCCATCCTCATCCCTGATGGTGGAGAGCCACATCCAACCACAAGGCTGTGCCGTAGCAACACCATTAAACATTAATGGAGATACATGTATGCACATAGCTGCAACTGCAAAGCTGCTCCTGTTGTGGAATGGTGTTTTTGTGCATTCACAGTGGGAGTGTGCAGGTTTTGGCTCGACGAACAGTGCATCGACTTGCCAAAACTCATTTGGTTTGTTTTCCTATGGCGGGCGAGTGGAAAGCGGAGACAGAAAAGCAAAACTATAGATTACCCCATTACCTCTTTTGTACACAACGTACTGAATACTTAACTGTAAGTGTGGATGTGTGTTGATCAATTTCTAATGGATAGTGAGTTTCAGGCGATCAACATTTAATCCATGTTCACTGTGTTGCGCAGTCGTATGATTGAACCCCGCAGGTTGCACGGCTGTGTCTGCGCCGCACAAAGACAATGGCTGTTCAATATCAACACACGACTGCCGGGGTGATTGAGGAGCTATTGTGAGATTGTATTTGGCTGGCGAAGACAAATGTGTTCATTACCCGAAATGAATCCAAGAAATGAGTCATTTAAGAGGGAATGAGAAAATGTAATTCAATGCTAATTCAGTGTTGGGATATGCAAACTGGAGACATTCAGCAGGGATTTGAATACTGAAACAATATACGGGCCCTACTCGAGTGACTCTGCATGCTCTTTGCATGCCAGATTGATTCATTTCACGAGCAATAGGAGACAAGTTATTGTCGTCTCTTTTTACACTGCGTGTTTGGCCCGGGGTCAGACCGTACAGTCGAACCCAATGAACAAGCGATCATGTATTGTTCTGCGATTAAAGCTGAGGAAACAGGAGCTGTGGAGTAGAAGGGAGATGGATGGCCGGACAATGGTGCGACGACGACAGCGGCGGCGGTGGCAGCGTTTGTCTTCTCTCCTTCTGAAGCAAACTTTTGAAATGATTAAGATATTGTGTGACACGGTGGAATCTAGTCAGGGAGTGTTCGTGGTTCACTGAGTGTTCAAGACGTGCATTTCGCAACATTGGGAGTGAGGTTTTTTTTTATCCGGCTGTCTAATCCAGGCGGATCGCTAATGCTCACGGGGGCTCAGAGAAAGTGTCATCAGTTGTGGGCAAGTCAAGCACACACAATCTATTTAGCACGGCTTTCTCTTCCTAACGCACTCTGTGTGTGTGTGCGTGTGTGCGCGTGCGTGTGTGGCCAAAAGGCAAAAAGTGCTAAAGCCGGATTTCTAGTTTTCCTATTCTCAGCTGGATAAATAAACTCTGCATAATCTTCCCTTTCAAATATTATGTTACTGTGGGTGCTTCTGTTCATTCACATAAATGTCATTGTGGTGTTGGCTTCGTCTCTTACATTTGTAAACCGTTTGTTCCTATTTTTACAGGCCCGGTTTGCTCAACATTGGCGAATCCGCCGCACAGCCCTGGCTGGCTGACACATGGCCCAACTCCTGCTCCAACCACAACGACTGCAGCATCAACTGCTGCACCGCTGGCAACGGCAACAGCGACAGCAACTTGGCAACGTACAGCCGGCCAGGTACGCGCGTGTGTTGTTAACAACCCAAATAAACACTCCCCTCAAAACAGTGTTGCAGTCCTTGACAAAATAACGGTGGAGATAAGAAATGTAGGCGCCGGGGGACTCTGCAGTGCAAAAGGAAGTAAAATCTGATATCTGGGTTAGTTCCCCGGAGAGTTGTTCTGTGTATCTCTGCCTTCTGCGGGTCTGTACAAGAAAAACCTGGAGAAATATTAGGATTAAGAAAGACTGTGTGCCTGTGTGTTTGATTTATCTGAGGTTAAAGTCGAGCTGTTTTAGGCAGGAAATAAAAGGAGCCCACTGAGCCGGGCTTATAGCTCTACTCTGTTGCTAATCGAATTGCTCTGCTGATTTCCATACAGTTGTTATAGCCCGGTAATGTAATTTCCCCTAAGTGCTCAGTTATTTAAGAAATGTGCAGCGGGCAAAGGGGTCAAGGCGGACTGCAGACGATAGCCAGGAGCAGAGAAAGAGAGAATGATGGAGGGAGAAAGGTGCACCTGGAGAAGCAGATGGAGGAGGGGAGAGAGAAAAACGGAGTGACGAGGAACAAGTGTAGGCTGAACGCAAACGCGAAGACGTATGGCCGGAAACTCCGAGTGTGAACGAGATGAAGCTAAGCGCGGCGGACGGAGAGGAAACAACAGGCCCCAGCCGGTGGCCTTTATGTTTATTCAGCGTGAGCGCAGTTGTCAACAAAAAGGAGCAAGTATGGCGTTTAAATTTCACACGCTGCTGCAGCTATGCTGTTTATGCACATACAGTGACCCGAAAAGGTGCGGGAGGGAAAAAAAACCCGCCTCAGCTTGGATGACATAGGACTTAATGTGATTAATTTCCAGCCATGACTAACATCCCTATCCATGGAAAGTTGGACTGCAGAGGAATGTTTTATGTCCTAAATTATGCACTTTGGGACTCCGTCTTTAAGGGCAGCACATAATTCCTGTCCAGCTGTTCAGCCTAATATCCGTCCAGCCACTAAATAGTTTCTCCTGACTTCAAGCCTCGGTGTGGATTAATAATTCATTTGGAAGACTTTACAGTCAACTTTAGTTTTTCTTTCTGCTAATCACCCCTCCGAGGTCCACGTTTCGACTCTACCTTCTCTTTTTTTGTGGACATGGTGCGATATGTTTAACAGGGAATAACAGGCTAAAGGCAGCCCTCACTCCTCGCATGACGCCCCGCTGTATGACACTAAGGAGCTTGCCAGACGCATGCTTTGTGTGTGTGCCAAACCTAAACTCTGAACATTAAGAGGATCACTGACTAGGTGACAGAGCAAAGAAATAGGAGTTAATGTCCCTTTATCTCAGCCATAGGGGCGCTTTCACACATCAACCTTTGAAGTGTTGAGCTGTTCCATGCAAGCTGAAATGTGAGGCGCGCGGCACGAGCGGCGTGCACCTATGGCCGTCCTTGGTATTTACCGCAAGGCTGGCTCTCAGATCTGCTGGAGGATTTGAATATTTTATGAGCCAGGAAAAAAATTGGATCTGTCAGTGGAGCTGTGCTTTTACTGCGCGCCTCATTCCAGGTCTTTGATACAGACATGTCTCTCTGTCCCCCTCGATGAGCGAAGACGCTCCCGCCGTCAGATGGAGGAGAACGCAGATGACACCCACACTGAGTCATGGGTGGGGCTGAGGGAGAGACTGAGCGAAGGGAGGCGTAACGTCACCTGTGCCATCTGAAGTGGATGGCCGTTTGAAACACACAGAAAAACGAGGCTTTAAACAGAAATAGAAACGTCTCTCTTGTGGGCAGCAAACTTCCAAAAGCGTGATATGAAAAGGTGTCTTTTCTCAGATAAAAATCTCTCTTGGGCTCAGCGGCGGATCAGACGATCCCTCATTGTTTGTAATCTCTCAGCGAGCTGGCATACCGCTGCGAAGCTGATCAGCAGCAGGAAAAGATTGACTAAATACCCTCCTCATGTTCTCCAGCCGACTGTATCGCCAATTATAACAACCAGATGGATAACAAGCAGACCAACCTCATGGTGCCAGAGTCAGGAGTCTATGGGGACGTAGACCTGTCCAACAAGATCAATGAGATGAAGACCTTCAACAGCCCCAACCTAAAGGACGGCCGCTTTGTGGGCCCCGGCGGCCAGCCGACGCCGTACGCCACCACGCAGCTCATCCAGTCGGCCATCATGGGCAACAACGTGAACGCGGACAGAGGGACCGGAGGGAGCGGAGGCGGACTCGGGGGTGGAGGGGAGGTGAATGAGAAACACTGCTGGAAGCCCACCCCCATCCAGCAGCAGAAGCAGGAAATGGGCTCCCAGCTGCAATACAACATCATGGAGCAAAACAAGCTGAACAAGGGTGAGTGTGCGGAATAGCCAGCAGCCACGGTGAGAGGGGGTCAACTCTCCGAGCCGTGATCTTCCTCCGCTTGATTCTTTGCCCCTCTGCTCTCTCCTCTCCCGGCTCTGCCAGCCTGGCTGTGGATGCCTGGAGAAGAGTCCCGCCGCTCATACTTACTTCCCTCGGCTCTGTCTCAATCATCTTCAGTCAATAGAGGCATCATCACTCTTTTCATTCTGCCTGTATGGCATTCATGTAACCCCTCATCACCCCTCCACGCTATCATGCGCAGGTTTTGCCGCTAAATGTGGGCCAGGCTTCAATTGCTGTCATCTTCTGGTATCTGGGACATGGTTTTGTGATGAAGGCAGGTGTGAGGGTTTATCCTCGGTGTCAGATTTCTGAAGGAGAGACAAAGATAGCTCAAAGATCTTTCGATGCTTTGAGTGAAGCTATCATCACCTCGCTGCGCCTGAAGAAAGGAGCCACATCTGGTGTGATAGTTGTGATTCTTTGTGGATTTTGCATGTGTTCACACACTCACCTGAGAATGATCTAACATGAACCGCATGCCTTGTGTGACGTCTCACCCGCCGCTCTCCCGTCTGTGACTTTACATTCCCCATGTAAAGAGGGGATGCAGCTTTATTCCTCATTTCATTCTTGGGTTGTTTGAAAGTGTCGGCGTGTCCAAAGTGTTGGCGTAGGGCGCTAATAACTAACGCACTTCAATTCTCGCCACCACCAGACCGCTACAGAGGAGGTGACAGCCCCATGCCGGCCACTATCCCCTACAACCAAGCCCACGACAGCCACACAGGGGGCTCCTACAACAGCTCCGACCGAGGAAGCAGCAGCACCTCTGGTAAGGTGGCATGAAGGACAACAGTCCAGTGAAAGAACTCTGACTAGTTTGTGATATACATGGGTTTTTTTTGTCTGTTAGCTGAAAAAAATAGAACATATGATTCAAATGTGTCCATAAAAAGGCTCCATTTGAGGCCCAGTTGTCATCATTTAGCTGCAAACAGTCCAAAAACTTTCTCTTTAATTCATGCCGAAGAACCAGTGAGAGACAGAGGAGGGCGAGTCATGGCATCATCACAGTGCGATTCATAATTCACCTCCGGGACAGACGGGAAGCGGTTATAAAAGCCAACACATCCAACGACTTCCTTTGTCAGCTGTTTGATTTGTGGTATTTTGCCATCTCAAACAGGCAGATTTTTTTTTTCCTTGGCTATTATTGTTGTGAACCATATAATCACACACTCCCTCCAGCTCCTTTATAAAACCCAAGCTCTTCTCAAAGCCAATAAATCACCGCCAGACACCAATAAAGAACGCTTTAAATGGTAATTCGATTAACTTCCTTGTCAGCCTATCGTGAAGAAAAACCTTCATAAAATAGGAAACTGCGAAATAAAAACAAAAGAGAGAAGTGACAACAATAACTCCAAACAAAGGCTGGAGCGCCTCGTCAGGTGTTCTCGTGTGTCTTTGGTTTTCCTGGGTGCGCCGCCATCCAAGGATGTTCGAATCAAATTGGATAAAACGAACCTTTATTTCCTGTATTATTTTTTGTTTTGTTATTCTGCTTCGGATTTTACTCCTGCTTGTCCTTGCTTATTCTGCATTACTCCCATTAATTGGCTTTGCCTTAAACCCGGTATGGAGCAGCCTAATTTCATCAGGGCCTCAATGTCTGTCTGTGGACAAGGACAAATGATAACACATTGCAGACGGCATGCAACACTGCCACCTTAATGCCATGTATCCATTCTGATATTGCGTTTGAAGTTCAAGCCATTAAGGGGAGGCCTTTAGTGCTCAGTGCACACCACAGCTCATTGGTTCACAATTTTAATAGTTTGCCATTAATTGGGCCCTTTTGTGCCATTTCCTTCCCACCTTTTCTCTTGATACCGAGTTACACTCCTGGAGGGAAATGGCTCTCTTTTATAGCATTTCCTCGTAATTTAATAACTGAATGGTTTGTGCACGTCCACACAAAGTGGAAGGTTGCATTAGCCTTTGCACTCTCACGTTTTTGTCAGTGAGCCTTGTTCCTGTTAATTTTACATGCTGTCAATTTCTTTCTCGAGGCTTTGTTGCATTTTTTCTTCATCAATATTTAACGTGTTTTTCAGAAACGGAGCGAGAGGTTCTCCAGGTGTCTCGTCACAAACTTTATCGCTCCTATCTTCTTTTTCCCCAAACAGGGAGCCAGGGTCAAAAGAAGGGAATGCGCACCCCCAAACTACCCAAACAAAGCACAATGAACTGGGCTGACCTGCTGCCCCCTCCTCCAGCAAACCCACCCCCAAGCCGGACCACGGAGGAGTACTCGCTATCAATGGAAGAAAGGTGGGGACGCATCGAAACAGACAATCTGACAGGCGTCCTCATTCTCGTATTTAAACACCAGTTGTTCCCACTCGCTTCTTTGTTTCTTGCATTCATTCCGAGCATCTGCCCCGGGGGTTTCCCGTCTATTAGCGCTGGGTTCATGTCAAACCTTGATAGAAGGATGGCATGAATATTTAGCACATGTTTTTTTTCCCCGCCTGCACTGCACCAAAACATTCATGTTTTCCAGCGAGTGATATGAAGGTAACAAGCCTCGTCTCTCTGCGTTGGCAGCTGTGATCCAGACATGCAGTGCCCCATGCCCCCTGCTCACATGTACCTGCAGCCTGATGAGCTGGAGGAGGAGGAGGAGATGGAGAGGGGCCCCACTCCTCCCATCCGCGGCGCCGCTTCCTCGCCCGCCGCTGTGTCGTACAGTCACCAGTCCACGGCCACGCTCACACCCTCCCCTCAGGAGGAGATGCAGCCCATGCTTCAGGACGCAGGGGACGGCCATGAACGCAGGTACGCCCGGCTGACGGCAAACTGCACAAACACAAGAAAACCAAACAGTTTTCCTGTGTGAAGCGAGGATGTCTGCTCATGAAAGCATCACAGGAATAGATGGATTCGTGAGGCCATTCCCTTCAAATCATAGTTACTGCTTTGGTTTTGATCTCTTTTTAAAAAACAGGGATGGATTTCATAGATTTTTGCTTTGTTACAGCAGTGAAAATATTTTAGCAACACTGTTTATCAGCTCAGTTTATCACCCGAACGGTGGTTACTCATTTCTTTTGAAAGACACATCAAGAAAGAAGTTGATGCAGATGTTTTGTTTAGGTCTGAATGAAACAGAAGTTTCCCTATTTTATGTTACTAATTTCTCTGCCAAAATTCTCCAAATAGCCTCCGTCTTGAGGGATGCTGAGCCCACCTATGTCTGTCTCTTTGCAGACGCCATGCAGTGAGCCCCCCACCCCCTCCGAGGCCCCTCTCTCCTTCACACACATATGGCTACATCAGCAGCCCATTGGCCTTGGACACTGACGGTATGGAGGAGGAGGATATATTAGAGGAAGAGGAGGAGGACGGTGATGAGACAGATGCAGAGGTGGCCAAGAT
This sequence comes from Malacoctenus gilli, assembly GCA_032164315.1. Classification (NCBI taxonomy): domain Eukaryota; kingdom Metazoa; phylum Chordata; class Actinopteri; order Blenniiformes; family Labrisomidae; genus Malacoctenus; species Malacoctenus gilli. Next base: position 19,711,280 of record JASSRZ010000016.1, read on the forward strand.
GCACTACCACCACACACACTCGCACACACACCCCCACCATCCCCAGATGCATCCGCGGCGGTTGTTGCTAAGAGGGCTCGAACAGACGCCTGCGTCCAGCATGGGCGACCTGGAGAGCTCGGTGACCGGCTCCATGATCAATGGATGGGGGTCAGCCTCTGAAGAGGATAATGTCTCTTCGGGGAGGTCCAGTGCAGTCAGCTCATCAGATGGATCCTTCTTCACTGATGCCGACTTTGCTCAAGCGGTGGCTGCAGCTGCAGAGTATTCAGGCCTCCGGGTGCCCAAGTACCCCGGGACACAAGGCCAGGATGTGGGCGGAGCTTCAGGTAAACGTCACCCCCTCAACATGATATGTCATCACAGTTTTGGGTTGTACTACTGGCTGACGTTTTTTTTCCTCCCTCTCTCTCTCTCATCAGCACGTAAATACCAAATAAACCCGTCAGGCCACCGTCCCGGCAGCCCGGTTTCTACAGACAGTAATATGAGTATGGCAGCTGTACACAGGAGGCCTCCTAAAAAGCAGAAACAGCATCCTGCAGGTCATCCAACCAACCAGCGACGTGAAGCCTTCAACGAAGGTACGCGTGTCTCGAACCTATGAAAAATATGCTAATCTATTCACAGCCAAGTCATTAGACGCGTAATACGATGCTCACAGTTTGAATGCGCTCATTAATTAGGCCAATATTCAAAAAACAAGGTCAAAACCTGTTTTGATTGTGTATAAAACACTTTGACTTCATTTAAATTTGTTACTTTTATGATGAACTTAGGGCATTTATGAGTGAAGCTTTTAGCTTTCTCATTGGTAGAACCTGCACACTTAAAAGCTGCTGTGACTTGAATGGTTGAGACATCACCATTAGCTACTTTAGAGCTATTGTGTACATTTATCAAAATTAGGACATAAACATTAGAAAAAACTTCACCTTGCTAGCGATTTTGTGGAAATCAGTGTAAAAATGTAAAGGTTTTTGTTGACTTCACCCCATTTGTCAGAATTCAAACTGATTTTCCCGCCAAACTTTTATACAACCACACGAGTCACTTCACCTCTTCCCTTGGCCGGCAGAAACTACAACACAAAGCAGCTGTCACATTATTTCAGGTAAAAAATATGATTTGAAGCATCCAAATATTTTCTGAAACCACAAATTATGTCCAAACTTTTTTTGGGCGGGCTCATGGATGACTGTCATCGTGATGCGCAGGTTGGCGCCAGCAGACAGGTGACCCATTTGGCGTCACTTTTCCTCCCCGGTGAAGATATGAAAGGGAAAGTGCAAAATTAGAGGGGTGCTGTGTGGATAAATGGCCGAGTGGTGGAGCGGCCCGAGCCAGAGCTCTAATCATCCCCTCTCGTGTGTTTATGCGCATGCCTCCATGGCATCACTCCTAATCTGTGGCAGTGCTGAACAGATCGGGCGAGTGGTGGGCTGGAGGCCAGGGCCACGGTGGGAAGAAATGAGAAGGGGGAGTGGGGGGGGGTCTGTCTCTGGGGAGCTCTGCCCAGCTTGGCGATGCTGACACTGGGATGTCTCTCCACTCAAGCCACTAATGAAATTGATCCAGGTGCTCGGGCTCATACTGAAGAGCCACCTTCCACCCAGTGGGGGGAGGGAGGGGGGGGGCGAAAACCAAACAGGGACTAAATAGTGGAACAGCTGTATACAAAAGGGAAAGCTGGAAACTTGCTAAATGAAAGAGCGGTTGACTTCTTTTATGGCGTCATTTTAACGAGTCAAAAGAGGACGGGCGGAAAGCCCCCGTTTCCCCGTTTCCTCTGATCTCACACGGCGCTCTTTTTCCCTCTAATGTCTGTGTATGCGAGTGTGTGCTCGCTCTCACACTGGTGTGTACAGTATGTGCTGTCCTGGCGCTGGCTCTCCTCTTAGTGTCAGGTGTCCTTGAGTGTTGGAAGCACTTGACAGGGAGATTTAATATCGAGCTCACTGGGAGCCAGACCAGCTATATCACTGCAGAGAATCCAAGCCCTCCCCCCACCTCACCCCCCACACCTCCTCCTTCTCCTGCCATCATCCCTATATCCTGGCTCCTTCCCCATCCGCTACCCCTCCCTTTGGAGTGATCTCTCCATCCCACTCCACTCTCCTCCTCCTCCTCCTCCTCCTCCTCTTCCTCTTCCTCTCTGGTGCTCGTCTCCGTCTTTGTTTGAGCAGGGAGGGGGGGTGGACTGACAGCTCTGCAGTTCGGTCTGTCTATCAGTGGCTCCTGCTGATTGCATTTGATCTGAATGGATTGTTTTTCATTTGGAGGTTATTGCCTCCCCTGCCCCCACCCAGCCAGACTGTATAGCTCATCTGTGGTCCAGAGCAGTGGTGTTAAGGTGATAGGTGAGCGGATGTGATTTAATAAAAATTCACAAGAAGGAAAAGAAAGGAAGGGTGCTTTATAGACACACACAATATGTCGTAATGTTCATTGTTATGTATTTCTATCATCTGTTTTATGCCTCTATACCTTTCCAATTACCTCAGACTGAGGCTGCAGTCCAGGAAGCATCGCTATAAATACGCATGAATGCTATCAGTCAAGGAGGTAGTAAAAAAAGAAAGGCAGAAAAACAAGTGAAGCAGGAAGGGGAGGCGACCCCCCCACCCCCCAACCTCACCCCCCCAGCAGCCTCACTGCTTACCCCTCTTTGACCTAATCATCTCACCCGTGTTTGCCCAGTGGACGTGGAAACACCCAACTTATATTCGCCCCCATGATTCATATCGTCTATGACTCTAATGCCTTTGTCTACCTCCTCTCCGACTTTAACCCTTTCCCGTCTCTTCCGATCAGTCTCCGGCTTGTCTGCCTAATTAACCAACAGCCACCCTCAGATTCAGACCCCCTCCCCCCCGCCAACCTCAACTCCCCGGGCATGCTCAGAGACACTTTTCAGACCCGAGCTCTGTCCACGCCGATGCTCCCTCATAAATCTACGAGGCGCTGCGCTCCTCCCTGGTAGTGAGCTATAGCTCACAGACTGTGGCATTGATCGGACTGTGACCGAGGCAGAACTCGGGAGGCGAGATAGATATTAAAAAACTGCAGGAGCGTCTCTTGCGCTGTGATATTGACCGCTCGCCTTTTGTATTCAGGGGAAGTGGATGGAGGTGGAGGATAATGAAAAAAGTGTATTGAAGCTGCCCGATTTTGCCAACAAGACACAGCAAAGACATTGGCTGCCCCATTAGCTGTCGCGTGTCAAAAAGGAAATAAAAGCTTTGATTCCGGCCGATTCAAGTCTTTGGATGAGGTTGCCGCGAGGATCAAGCAAAGCGTTAGAGCTGGCACTCACTATGTTTATTAACTTTCTAATCCTGCGTGGATTAGGCGGTTCGGCCGCCAACAAAACCATCCTTCAGGATGGAAGCTGATTAGAAGATGAAAAGCCATCGATTGCGAGCAGACAAGGCTTTTTGCCCGCCGTTTTGTTTAGATGGCTGCGTGATGTGTGAGAGGCCAGGCGGCCCACTGACTGGCCTCATGTGAATAATGGCTCAAGGACAAGCTGCATTGATTCATCGACGGGGGAAGTCGAGCAGGCCAGAGAGCCAGCTGCTGACCGTCACACTCCCCTCTTCCTCCTCTGCAGCCTCCCGTTCGGATCTCATAACTCTCCAGCCCGATTCGGGCTCTCGGCTGTCATCTGTTGTGTTTACTGTCTGCCCGGAGGAGTTTCTGCTCAGCCTCGCTGTGTGCACAGCTCGCGGTGTATGTACACATACCACAGCTGTGTTTGTGCATCACCTTGCAGGTGTGAGACAACTGACTGACAGGTGATACACGGTGAAGTTTCAGGAGAACGCAGATTCTTGTTCCCCAGTCCTGTGCACACACTTGAACCCTGTTTTCCGATGCCGGCAGCTAATGAAACGCTTGTGTTTCCTGTGTTTATTCTGCAGACCTCCCACCTCCACCCATTCCACCCCCAGCAGTGCTCAAGTCCCCAACACACCCCTCAAAGGCACCCCTGGAGGGCCGGGGGGTCGTGTCCCCCAAAGGAGGCGAGGCCCGGGACAAGAGGGGAGGAACGGGTGGTTATCGGCCCCGGGAGGGCTCGGACCCTAGAACCAGTTCGTCCGAACGCAGAGACGCTCAGGACAGACAAAAGACTGCTCATGGAGGGAAAGGGAACAAACACGAGAGTAGCACGGCCAGCAAGGCGCGCCAGCACACAGGTACAACCACAGCTGGCATGCGAAGGAACGAGCTCCGCCCAGCAGTGGTTTGATCCTCGGCTCTACTGACATTTGCTTCCTGTCCCCAGGCACAGAGGACATTCTGCCCTACAGTCGACCACAGTTCCCTTCAGTCAACAGCCCCCGAGACCCAAGCTCCTCTAGCTCCATGTCCTCCAGGGGCTCAGGGGGGCGACGGAGAGGAGAAGGAGGCCGCAGGAATCCGGCAGATTTAGGCCTGAACACATCTGGAGCTTTCCAACAAGGAGATGAAGAGCTGGAGGTGCAGACTTTGACGACTGACACTCATTAAATGCTCCATTAAATGATGCTGCTAGCTTTACTTTTTACAATAAAAACACTTGAGATATGAAGAACTTTCAGTGTAATTTCAGCCTGATATGCTGCATGTGCATTTTTGTTGGAGACCCCAAATTTTAAACTTTTTAACAGGAAAAATGAACAATGTTGAGATGAATGCTAACCAACATGTTTGGTTCCTTCTTTCGCAGATGGTAGAAAGCTGAAGGAAAGAAGAAGAAAAAGAAGAAGAAGAAGAAAAAGGACGAACTGTTCTGATTTTCCCAAGAGTGGAGCACCATTGTTTCTCTTACGATTTTAAATATCTCAGTATTTCACCATCATGTTGGCTGCCATCATTCTGTCCGTTGGTAGTGTTTCTTTACATCTGGACAACAGACATGTGTTTTTTTTTCTAACTTATCATTTTCTATGTCGATTTAAGAAAAGAAAAAAAAGGAAAGAGCGTCTGAAGATAAAAGAATGGTGCATTCAAAACAGAATACGCAGTAGTATATTTATGTTTAATTCCAATGCAATATGGAGTGGAACTTTACTCCAGACATTGACGTTAACTCGGCTTGCCCAGACGAGAACTTCAGAGAGCCCGTACAGTGAAATGTTACTGTAATGAAATAGCTGCAAGCAGAGAAAGGGGGAACTGTCTGTAAATATACGTGTATACATGATGTCTTCTTGTTTTACCCATTGTGGTACCTCAAAATTGTCTTCCTTGGTTTTTTTTTTTTGCGAATTTTAATTTTATTATGCCAGTAAATATAATTATTTTATCATTTCCATCCATGTTGTAAATTGCTATATTATTTAGCTGCCCCAAGAAAGTGCCACTTTGGGATTTTTCTTTTTTTTTCTCTCTCTCTCTCTCTCTCTTTTGTAATGCACTGTTATGTTTCGTGTTGTCATCAATGTTTGTCATTTGTTTTACTTTGGTTTTAAAAGCACAATCACTAAACTTTATTTTAAACCATTCTATCTATTAACCTTTTTGTCTTACTGGAGGAAAACAGGTATGACAAAAGAGTCTAGTTAATCCTGATGATGATGATGATGATGATGATGATGTAGGTAAAGGTTGCTGTTTACGAAGGCCGTGCTTGAAAGGAGACTCTTTGTGTGGTGATTGTCTTCCTCTCCAGCTCCAACGCTCGCTCAAGTGATGGAAAAGGACAGTTAATGTGAGTCATAGCTGCAATGTAAATATCTTTTTCGCATTGACCATGAACTCGGCTATTGCACATTAATCGAAATGGTAATACTGTCTATAAATGCACTTAAATGAATGTCAATTACAGGAATTAAGTCACTTTGGGAACCTGGAGAGGTTGGAATTGGACAAAAAGAGTCTCTTTTCTTGATACAAAAGGGCTGCTGGAGCCCAGTTTTAAGGAGAAAGGGTGCTGTTGTTTATTCATAGGACATCTGCAAACATTTGTTTCGTAAAGCAAAAAAGTTGAAAAAAAAGGACTCAAAAAAATGATGAATAAAAAAAAAGTTGAAACTACCGATGTTTCCTTGGTCTTTATTCAAAGAAAACGTCAGGAAACTGCTCAGGAGTGATCTACTGAATTTGACGCGCAGATTCAATCACGAATATTTCTTTAGAAGGTTTAATTCATCATATATATGTCATATGACCTTTTCTCCTTACTCTTAATACTAAAAATCTAAATCTATCCATCCTTCCTTAAGACTGCACTCATTCTTTGAAGCCATTCCTCTTCCACAACTTATCACTAGTTTGTCTCAGCAGCAGTATTTTCCAACTCTTTTCAAGCTCAGGGTGACGCCTGGTGTCTCCACTGACTTTTGGCTCAGGCTTTTTGCAAGTTGGTTGTGACATATGAACCAAGTTGATGTCACTCATGTCAAAAAATCGCTGCAGGGCAAAAAAAAAGGAAAAAAAAAACTGAAACTCAGCCGCGACAGGTTGGAACAAAACACACTTATCAGTTTGTTGCTGGTTTCAGGCTCTGAATGGGATTAGCAGTCGGTAAAAAAAACAACTGCTTCCTTATCAGGCTCATATTTTGCAGAAACAGACCATAAACAAGAATCACTTGAAATTGCTTGCCTGACAAGCGTCACATGGTATTTGTGGGGATGTAGAAAAATATTCAGGGAATGATTCGATTCATTTCATAGATATATTTATTAGAGCTATAATTGAAAAGCGCCATCATAAAATCCAATGTCACAGCATGCATTGCATTTTAATGGGTCATAATAAGAGCTGGCCTCACCCAAAAGGACACAATGTACTTCCACAACGCTGTCAAGCAGGGAGTCATCAATATCCTTGACTCTGCTGTAAACAGTCGTTCCTGCTCTGTACTGTAGCCATTCAAATGTATTACCTAATGCCAATTCCATTAGTGTTCCCCATTACTCACAATATATCTGCGTGCCATGCCATTCAGGGAAGGCATTTGGAGCAATAGAGGAAGACTAAAACCAACGGTTAAAGGATTATATTCAATTTGACAGGCCGAGATTGCTGCCAATTAGGCGTAAGGAGGCAACAATGAGGTTACATAAGAGAGCGAACCCAGTGCTCATCGTATTCCTCATCACTCCCTCAGTCACTGGTGGGAGGGCCGCTGACGTGACAAAACAAAATATCCAGAAAATCGCAGGGTGACACGTCGCCGTGGAGCGACTCCGGCCAGCGACTTCTAATTGGAGCCCGAAATACATTTGTTCCAGTTTATTACATCCGACCTGCCGACTGCTTGTTCGCACCGAGGCAATAACCTGGCCTGTGGGAGTCTTTAATGTCAGGCCCTGTCTGTCTGGCTTATTCAAACATCGCTGATGAAAAAAGGGAGTCGGGTCCTCCCCGCAATACTCAGAAGAACTGCAGCGGGGGTCTTGTTTTTACAAGCTAACAAGTAGCGACGCTCATCCCAGCGTTTTGGAGCAACGGGGGAATCAAGAGTTTTTTCTTCTCCTGAAAGTTTGTGTTTTTGTAGCTTTTGCTAATTTCCCCGACACCTAATCTGGAGATCAACGAAAAGCCAAACAACTATTCTTCCCGGACTATGAATTAATCTGAGCTGTCATTTTGTTTACAGAGTCAAATTACAATCAAAATCTTATCCGTATTATTTGGCAACATTTTTTTTTTAATAACAGCTATAGCCGCTGAATATTCACCACCATCACCACCACCTCCTCCTCCTCCTTTTCCTTGCGAGCTCCCCCGACCCCCCTCCTTTTCCCCCAGGTGTTCTCTAATAAGCACCTTTCTAAACAGGAACAAATTTGGAACAGGGGAGAGCATCCCCCCCTTATGCCTCCATCCATCATTATAATGAGAGGAGGTGTGTCCTCGCCCCACAATGAGATGCAGGTGATTAAAGATATTAAGCGGATTCTCTGGCAGCCGGGGTTATTCACCCCATAATGGCATGAATATGCACAATGAGGCTGGACTGGTGTGAGTCTGGGCCTCACAGTTATTCTAGCTGTGTGCTACGAAAAAAAAATAAAGCTCCACAGTGCAGAGGCATGTCTGAAACCTGGTGGTGGGGCAGTAGTATATTTACATATTCATCTGTGGTGGTATTTCATTTCATCATTTCGTATTAAATTGAATTAAAACAATTGAGATTGTACAAAAACAGGGCATAAATCAGGCCGTAGGAAAGCGTTCACGTCAAAAATTCAAAATGGTTCCTTTTGTTTACGACTTGTCAACAATTTTCTCCCATGAGATCGATAACTGCAATTAAAAAGCAAGAAGAAAACATGTGATTTGTGTGAACCACAAGTTTTAAGTCCTCCAAAAAGCCGCCTCCACTTTGCATGCGACTAACAAGGGGAATGAAGTCTAATGGTATTGAATGAATAATTTTTCAATGCAAAGAAGAAACCCTGACTAATTTGGTGAAGGCAGGATGAGGCCTAATTACTCGGCGCGAGAATCTGCTAAACAAGTAGAAATCTGTAAAGCACACTAACCTCTTCTTCTCCTTTAACTTTGTCGTTTTTCGTGCCTTCAGTGTCTCAGTTTGTGCAATCAATAATTCAAGCCGCTGTTGCTTTCAACTCTGTCCCAGCAGCCAAAAACTAATTTCTTTTGTGAACATTCAGGCTGTCTCTCATTTGCGATCGCCAAACTGCTTCATTAACCTCCTTCCCATACTAGGAGGTAATTAAGTGAACAGCTGTGCACTGTCTGACGACTCGCCTTACTGTCGCCACTGCGGGCGCCAGCGGAGGAAGCCGCCCGTCGCAGGTGCGCGGCGTTCAGACGGCGGGGCCGAGCCGCACCTCTCCACGGCCATTTCCACTCCAGCTGCAGGTCGAAAGCCGCCTCTCCAGACAATCAATCAAAACTCATTTAGCTTTAACAGTCCCACCGACCAGCTCATCACCAGCTCGCGTCGTTACAAAAAAAAGTTGTTTCTAATCAGTGTTAAACACTTCAGCTTGTTTCGACTTGAGAGAGAAAGAAGTGAGCTGAGGAGCGTCGCCGTGAGCGATAGCCGTCAGTGGCGAGGCTGCCAGACGTAATGAGAGAGGGAGAGTGGAAGCTGGCCAGGACCAAGTTTTTTTTTTAATAACCGAGAAGTAATCTGGATGATTTGTACATCCATTTGTCACTTAGCCAGTCATTCTAACCGTCCTTATTTAGTACCGATGGGGTCTGCACAATTAACCCAGAGGAATATGGCCTCCCCGCCGCCGCCGTACCCGCGAATCTTCCCTCCCTCAGCTCTTTTCCTGTGCTGTCTCTGCTTTGCATCTGGAAGCTGATCTCATCACCAAATCTTTAATATCGCCAATGAATCACTGCCTTCATCAAAGCGCTTATGATAATTATTAATACTGTGATAAGCCCGGTGATTAGTTGGATAAATTTACCAGATTTAGTGCATTATTTATACACGCGCTGCTGAGGAAGGGGGAAACACTGGAAGGAAAATTGATACAAATCTCCGAGTAACTCAATCTAAACAACAAACAAACAAACAAACAGTGAGGACGGGTCATCTCAGAATAAACATTTGCCATCGTCTCTTGTAGATTCATCTTTTACTCTCAAACCAAAGAGTAACACTAATGGCTGTAAATAGGTTCCTATGTGAAGGGCTGGATTTTTGCCACTGATTTAAGGCAGAAAAATAAACAGCAAAGCCAAAGAGCCCAACGCCTTGATTTGCAACACCCGAATGACGACAGCATAATACAAACAGAGACATTAAAGACAAACGGTGAGGATCATAGCGCAAAATCCACATTTATCACTTCCAGCGTTTACTTTTTTAAATCACTACGATTCTTTCCAACAAGTGTTTATGTTCGTCTAAACCATTCTCCTGCCCAATACAATGATCCCTTTATTACCAATATGACCAATTTCTGCAAACCTACTAAAAACAGCACAAATTAAAAGCTCTCCTCCCTCATACAAAAACACCGAGTGGGTGTGTGAGCCTGCCACTCACTCATCCCAGAATCCCATTAAGAGGCTCTGGTCGTGGTTGTAGAGGTGAGGTGTTTGTTAGGCCTCTAATGACAGTATTGAAATAACCCTTGAACCCACGTGATCCCCTCTGGGTCAGGAATGTCCAACGCAAACATACAATCACACCACATGCAGAAAGAAGGAGGGGAGGGGGATGCTAGCATGTTTTCATAACAGCGTCGGCGAGCACGCTCGACACAACTCTGACACGGCCAATCACGATCGCTACATGTAAACGATGATGACAAAAGGGCCCGACAGTGTTTGATGCTCAGCGAGGATGCATAATGGGAATAAATTAGGGTGATTTTCTTAGTCAAATGACGTGAGGAGGGCTGGTGCGCTGAATGGCGTGTGTTCTCCAGGCATTGATAGATGGAAGTAAGGACAAGGGTGAGTGCGCTGTGGAGGTGTTGCGGCGAGGGGAAGAGCGCGGTGGCGGTGCGCTTTAAACGGATTCCCGCTGCCCAGAAACGCCCTCCTGTGCAAAAATTAAGGCCATTCGGGGCACAGAAACCCCGGGAAAGCCCAAAAACCATTTTGGAAAAAAACAAAAGCCGCGGCATGGTCGAAAACTGAAAAAATTGGGGGTCTTTCTTTTTGCCCCAAAACTGCTTAAACGGATGCCCGCTGCCCAGAAACGCCCTCCTGT
>JASSRZ010000016.1:19722021-19734978 GCA_032164315.1 Malacoctenus gilli
CGCCCTCCTGTGCAAAAATTAAGGCCATTCGGGGCCCAGAAACCCCGGGAAAGCCCAAAAACCATTTTGGAAAAAAAACAAAAGCCGCGGCAAAATTGGGGGTCTTTCTTTTTGCCCCAAAACTGCTTAAAGGGGTTCGGGCACCTTTGGGTTCAGCCTTCAATTCACTCGCTCTCCGTCCATCTTTCCTGGTTGCTGACAGGCTGCTGGCTGACGGAGTGCTGCAGATGAGCCATGAGTTCATCACGCTTTGTGCGGCCTTGGGGCTTTTTATTTTTTTCTCATCACATAATATGGCTGATGTGCTTGTGTTGCCATCTTAAGCTGTTGTTTTACCGCCGGGCCATTTTTCTCCTTTACGACGGTGACCTACTTGAGAGAATCACCCCTTCGCCTCCGTTTCTCCTTCCCTCTGATACCTTCGGATCCCAACCGATTCATTCTGAGCAGATAAACGCAGCGATTGCTAAAGACGGCGCAGCGTCATGTGACTGGCTTAAGGTTAGATGTTATTTGACTGCAATGTATTTCTAGAGCATGTCCAGAGCTTGTTCTATCGATTATTATTTTTCCCCCTCTCAAAAAAGACTAATGAGCCCACAGAATTCCACTAGAAAGGTTAATACAATATTGAAATGTCAGGAGATTAATGATATTGTTCTTTCTTCCTATGGTCCTGTAGGAAGGGGTGACAAATGTCTTGCCCTTTTCACTCCGTTCCTCCCATTTGTGATCTCTCTCTCTTTCCTTCTCATTCTCTTTGTCTCTGTGTCTGCTCCTCCTCTACTCTCCATCTCCAGCGCCCCCCCCCCACCACCCCCACCTCCTCTCTTCTCCGTTCTCCTCCGCTGACCACAGTCTCCAGATGCCAAGGACTTATCTCCACCACGGTGCGTAAATGCTGCAGCGATATGCAGCGACACAGAGCAGGAGATGGGCTGCGCTGGACGCCGTGTGCGGTTGTCAGTAAATGAATAGCGTTGATCCGTCTTCATTAGGAGGGGGACGAGACTTCAGCGGCGAGGAGTTCGCCTTCTTTGTTGTCATGAGCAGAAAGTGTTGTGCTTATGCGTCAGACCATCACACCGTTTATTGTCACGTGAAGTTCACCGTGGAGAGAGAGACGAGAAACCCATTTTCGCCGGGTTTTGTTCCTCGTGGCGAGCTCCCCTCGCGTGCTTCTACGGCGCACGTCTTGACTCCGCCCATGCTCCTGCAGCACCCTGGCATGGGGTCCAAATTTTAATCAACTCTGCATAATTGGAGTGATTCCCTGTCTTGCTGTATATTTCAATCCATCTGTATAATTACGGTGAATTAAAGTCTTTGTCGGGAGGAATGGGGAGGGAGAAGTCTTGTGCAGCCCCTTCCACTACCGCCCCCCCACCCCCCCTTCCCTCTGTACTGTAGCTCGCACAATTACACACCATCTTGAGAGAAAGAGGAAATTACCTCCTTTGTCATCTCATTTTTCACTGGTGGGGGCGAAATGTGCATCGACAATAATTAATGCATCTCGACAACCTGTGTGCAGAGCATCTCCTATATCCATATCATTGTTACAGATTAACCAATTAGCCTGACTGTTTTCACACCAGCTCAGCTGCTCTGGGTGGTGTTTTTGTCTTTCGGACTGGCACTCGGAGGAACAGCAGGGAACGGTGGTCTTCCTCTTTGCGACGAGGGGGGGGGGGGCTTCAGACCAGCCATGCCCCAGTGCTGTAATTGCATCGATGAGAAGAAAAGCAGGAGTCTTGCAGGCAGGCATGGGTCATCATTACTCCGTGTGACGCCGCTCGCCCTAAGCTAGGTCATTACTGCGGTGTGTCAATAGCTGATGCTGCTCTATGATAGGGGCCAAACATTAGACCTCCCAGGGTCATGTGATCACTTCCTGCCTCTAGGAGAAAGGTTCAGGCAATTACAGGGATGCCATTTTATCTCCAGTCTACTGGGGATTCTCACAAAAAAGGGGGCTGAATGAGATCTTGTATTTCCAGCGTGTGGACGAGAAGTGGAGACACGACCGCTGCCCGCCATCCTCGGCTTTGTTCCTCTGATACACTCGCCGCCTTTCCAAGTCGCAGGCCGAGCCGCCCCTCTCATTTCCTCATCTCATCCATCCTGCGGTGGACAGCCGCTATCTCGTCCTCTATACGGCAGACATCTGCAGAGTATGGCCAAATCACTCTGCTGTCCCGCAGGGAACCCGTCCTCCAATAACTTCCAGCACCGTCCAGGAAGTCCTGCATTAACCATGAAGCCGGTTTGCCAAGTCATAAGGTTTCATTCATTTTATCAGAGCTGCCAGATTGCTTGAGTAATTGCTATTCTACAGTGTGGCTCTTTCCTTTATTACTCCGACTCCCAGCCAGTCATGGTTCAGCTCGGGGGTTGCTGTAGTGTTTATGATGTAACTCACAGGTGACACGCCGTACAAGTGAAGCTTGGAAGCGCTCAAATAATAACATGGTCGTTATGAAGGTGATAATGATCACAGTTGTTACTTGCCGCTCACTTCTTTCCAGAACAGTCATGCGACCCCCCCCCCTCCTCCTCCTCCTCCTCCCGCTGTGTGCATCTCTTTGGCCATAATTGAATGGAACCAGCTTTGTCTTCATTTATCGTCCCGTCTCTGTGGATCGCTTTTATTATGACACTGTTGTCGCCCAATCTCCAGCCCCTTTATGAGACATTTAACACCAACCTTGGCCTTCTCCCTGCGCTCACCTTTCTGGCTCTTCCCTTTTGACCCTTGCCCAATCTTCCTCTCCCCTCCTCCTTCTCCATTTTTCATCTCTCCATCATCGTCACCAGGCCTCCAACTTCCCAGCAATTGCCGTTTCTCCTCGCAAAATGTTTCCGACAGCCAATTTATACAGTGGCAGGACGCATCTATCTCCTTGAAGGCTGAGGAGCGCTGCTCTCCCTCTCTCTCTCTCTCTCTCTCTCCCTCTCTCTCTCTCTGTTGCTCTCTCTGCCCTCTCTGATTCGTTCACAGTTGTACCTGCCGCCCTGGGCTCCATGTTACTTCATCTGAGCACTTTTTTTTTTTTTTTGCCTCGTGAGAGTTTGCTGTGAGTTTGGCAGATGGGAAATCAGTTGCGTAAAATGAGACTCGTATCACGAGCTCCTCGGAAATGAATTGGTCACATGCCTCCTTCAGGACTTATTCAACTTGTAAACTTATCGAAGCAAAAACTTTGCCAGCACACTCCAAGTCTACCTTGTTCAACCCTAATACAAAATAACACTGGAATCCCACGCTGGATAAATCAGACAAGATGAATGTTTTGAAAAAAACAAACAAATAATTGTGAGCTTTTACTTCAGACATCACTGATAAAATATCTCATTCGATCAACAGATTGTGGCCTGCCTCAGTCTTCCTGCAACCAATCATTTAGCTTGGCCGACTCCAGGTTCAGTCTGCTGGGAGGAACTGCTCCCAGGCTCAGCTCAGCCCACCTACAACGTCATCATTTTTAAGATAAGGCTCTTTTTTCTGATCAAGGGAGCCGTTTGATCTGGCTCAAGTAAACCTGGGACACTTTAGTTCAGCTGTAAGCTGAATCGCTGCGGGACTGCTACGCTGTGAATAGAAATAAATATGTAAAGCTGGAGAGAATCAAGTAAATTGTTGCTAAATCAAATTACTGCTCCATTGGAAAGTATTCCAAAAACACGAGCTTACTCACTGGTAGGTAGGTTGAATTCTATGAAACTACAGGAGTCCAGTCGTACCATAAACCACTTATTATAATGTGATGAAGTAGTTTTGTTGTGACGATGCAAAACTACCCCTAAACTTCAGTTTGCTTGTGCTACAGGGATGATGAATGCCTGGGAGAGTTGCCTGCAAACTTTCAGAGTGCTGATCATACCATTAAACATCTACATCCCCCAGTGTAGTGGCCTCAGCTTCTGTAGATTGGACCTGTCCCTCAGTTCCACTCAGTGTTAAGCACGAGGCACCCAGTGGATGTGACTCCAAGTTCACACGCATTAATGCTGCACTCGCCGCCCCTGGTTCGCTCCGCGCTGAAACCACAATTGGCTCCGACTCCCTCGCTACGCGTGTCCTTTGTGAGTCCAGGCATGAGATGTGTGCAGCCAGGAGAAAACAGCGGAACAGCAGTGAGCTGCTGCAGCAGCAATAAAGAGCCAAACAAGCTGTGGGTGAAGTTCAGTAGTCAGTTAACGCTGGGTTATGGTGCCTTTTTAAAAGCTCTCGCTCAGTCTCGCTCTCCAGTCTCCACTCTCTGAAGTTTTATACAGCTCTTCAAAGCTCCACAGTGCGTTTGATAACCTGATATTCTGTCTCTTCACTATGTCTGTCCTCTAATCAGTCATGTAATGAACTACGCTGGTACTCCTGTTTAGATTAATTATACATCAACCCAATTAGTCACAGTGCATCCATGCTACAGCTTTATCTGATTACAGGACCAACGGAAAGATCAAAAACTCTTCACATTACACATAAGTAGGCCGTCTCCAGTACATGCTCGCTCCTCACAGACACACGGTCTAAGTGAATTAGTGCAAATATTTTTCTTGGAAAGGGAACAAATCACATGCTGGATTTTTTTGTCAAAAGTTGCATTTTTCCAATTTGTGTTTGTAATTAGGGTGTGCAGCACCCAGACATCCAGCGGATAATCTGGCCTTTCTGTATTAGACAGCAAGTGGACCGTGAAAGTAATTGGTGAGTGTAGCGCAAATTGGATCTAAGCGTGATGCGATTTTTATTCCTCTGAGGCAATATTTGCAAAGCGATTAGAACAATGCCCCGGCTGCAGCTTTGGGAGGAAGCTCCATCAAATACGTGGACACGAACGCTCACCGTCAACCGGTAACGGGTTCACTAATCAACCTGAAGGTTGATGTGAAGCTCGCTATCAACTCAGAGGAGGGAGAGAAAAGAACAAAGTTCAACCAGCGTGGCTTCGGCTGCTTTTGAAGGGTGATAAATAAATAAAAAGGATAGAATTCGACCAGTTTTCATGGCTGAACTGCCTTAAAAGTGTTCCAATTAGGGTTGCTAATAGATGCAGCTCGAAAAGAAAACCCTGCCAAATCAAAGACTAAAATATGGATTGCAGAGTTGTTTTCAGAACAAAATAATAAAATAAACAAAATCCGCAGGGACATGTTTTAATTTCACTCCTGTTCCTGGAGAACTATAATGTGTTTTCTCAGAAACTTGGACGAGACAACAAATAACATGATCAGAGACGGATTCAATAGCACGAGGCACCAAACTGGGATCTTCAGCTTGAGTCGTGAATCACTGGGGGCTCAGCAAACCAGTCGGGATGGTCCAAATGTGACCCAGAAGCCCGGAGTTTGGATGTATCTGCAGTCTGCCGACGCTTCCCACTGACAAATGGGGTTTTATCACTTCTGAAGATTCCTGGCCAGTTTTCTTGGCTGAATACTGAACAGGACTATTGTGTGGCTGAAGAGCCGAGACAATAAAAAGAGGCGCGACTCTGAGGACGAGTAGATGAGTGAGAACTGATGTTAAAGCAATTAGAAGTTTTGGCAATGTGAAAAATTAAAACTTTCGCGTGGATCCTTTTAACCAGGAAACAACAGTCAACAATTCATTTGCTTTGCAGTCAAGTTGACAACATCGAGTGAAACCAAATATGCTCAGAAAGGTCAAAAAATAACAAGCCGTCTCTGCACGGCATCAGCAGGAGTGGGCAGATTTTTATTATTTAGTGAATAATCAATTATTCTAATTGTTTTGGGACTGACTAATTTTGCCAGAGAACTCAGAGAAAGACAAATCATTTCATTACAGTTTGAGATTAAGAGTACAAAGCAAGTCATTATGGACGGAGGTCACATTTACCTCATTACATTTGTACAAGTGTTTCAATTGGACAAAATACAAATTAAACTGTATTTTGTCATGTATGGTTGCCCCACACATGTACATGGAAGCAACAGAATTGGCTGAGTCCAATTTTCTTAAGAAATCTTATAAAGCTGCAGAAAATGAAGATGAAGGTGTCCTTTGAATTATTTGAATGATCTAAAAATCCCTTTAAGTTCAAGGACAAAACTATTAGAAATCCTTTGGTTAATTTAGAGTCTCTGAATGTGAATTATCTCATCAAATCTGACAAAAAATAAAAGATCTTCGAAAAACTTCACAAGAATCCTGTTCAGTGTCTCCAACAAGTGGGTGTGACTTGAGACAGTGTTAGCTGGTCTCCACCTGAAAGAGTTTGAGGTTCCCACTGTGACCACCTTGCTGAGCTCACCTCTCGGTGTTCTGCTAATCTAATTGGTGGGGTTGAGAACTGGTGGGTTCTTGGTTTGTGCCGCCCGCCTGTGGCAGCAAACCCCCATCAATTACCTGCTACAATCTGTTCCATGCTGAACACGGAGGAATGTGTCAACACCCCAAGATACTGCTCTGCACACACATGAAAGGCCGGCCATCCAAACAGAGTAAAACCCCTGACAGCATAAATTACTGGGCGGGAAAAGGTGAAGGCACTGTACATGCATCAAGCCTCGTCTGCTGTCAGAGACGTG
This sequence comes from Malacoctenus gilli, assembly GCA_032164315.1. Taxonomy (NCBI): domain Eukaryota; kingdom Metazoa; phylum Chordata; class Actinopteri; order Blenniiformes; family Labrisomidae; genus Malacoctenus; species Malacoctenus gilli. The sequence continues at coordinate 19,728,577 of JASSRZ010000016.1, forward strand.
AGACAAGGAAACAAAGGAACCCACAGGAGTCGAGGGGAGCGGGCGAAAGGAGGAGGCAGGATGTAAAGAGGAGTGTCACGGCCAATAAAAGGAGCAGCAAATTTAGATGAAAGGAGGCGCTGGACAAGGAGCTGGACATGAAACTGGCCAGTCATTGAGCAGCAACATCCTGGAGCAGTGTCTTTCAGGGGGACTGTCAGCACCCATGAGAGAAAAACAGTAAACAGGGAGCAAAAATAGCCTTCAGACTTGTGCGGTGGCAAGACAAACAACCTCCAGCACAATCCAGTGTGCTCATTGTGTAGTTTGTGGAAGAGGAGCTGTGAAACTATTTGATGGGGGATATGTCTGGGTGCCTCTGCCATTGTTCGCCACAGTTGAGAATCATTTATCACAATAGGAGCACCTGGTGTTCACAGGGAAAAAAAGCTTTAACAGTGCAGGAGCTGGAACACCACAAGCCGAGCGTCTCCACTAACAAAGAGGGTGAAAATAGCAACATCTTTCTCCGTATCTATCCCTGTTCCTCTTCGCATCCCTCCCTCTTCCCTCCATCTCAGCCCCCCCCCCCCCCCCGCTCTTTCTCTGCTGCTTTTAACATGCCTCCATCTCCTCGTGTTAATTTGCTGCTTCAGTGACACGCATCATTGGGGGAGTCATTTCTAATAACCCTGCCAACCCCCGTACAAGTGCCTTTGAGTCATGCACTGAGATGTCATTCAAATTATTAAGCATAATGGTGACAATGATGCATTTCTAAAGCTTTGCTTCCTTCCTGACACGACTGCCGTAAAGCTTGACACCACCAGCCAATCCTCCTACATCCGCCCCCCCTATCATCACCACACCCCACCCCACCCCCCACCCGCTGCCTCCTCTTCTCCTCACAGATGAACCCCACGTCCCCATCTCATCTTTGGGAGGAAGAGCACGTACTGAGCTGCTGGGGTGAATCATTTCATTTCCCTGAACGTTTTGCCACAAGAAAAATCTTTTTATTTCTGAAGCATCTCTGCATGTCACAACCTCCTCACTGCCTTATCACATGTCACGATGCAGGGCTTCCCATTTCGAGACTCTTCAAGGTACGGGGGGGGGGGGGGGGGGGTTAGAGGCTTCTTTACCTTCGTTTCGTCCTGACCCTAGTCAAAGTAGAGTCATTATTCATTCATGCGAGGGCCGTCGGGGATGATGCGCAGATGACATTTTCCCTCGGCTGCTTTGTTGTTGCAGATCCAAGGCAGAGGGATCGTCGGAGCCTAACATCTGCTGTTGCCTCCCTCAGCCTCACCTCGCAACAACTCGTCTCAGTCGATAAGGAAAGAGGCGAGCAGAGCCACGGGGAATCTCCTGCTCTCGTTTACAAACTTCCCTGTGTTGGCAAAACACGTGAGGCAGATGGCCAGACACAAGCATGCCCACAAAACGCTGGTTTATATCATCTTAGTTACGTCGCAGCACCAGCCGAGGTGCGAGACGAGTATCGTTACACGTCTGACATCAGCGCGGTGTGACACGGAAACGCTTTTCTTTTGTTCTTGTTTATCTTCTAATTTCCCAAACATGGCCTTGACTGCCTGGATGATGCCGCGGTCTTCTGGATTAAAAAAGCAGAAAGCAGATGCCTCGGTAATAAAAACAATTAAACCAGCAGCTGCACCATCTGCGATTGTCCGTGACCAAAGTAATGAGTGGAAAAAGGCGAGGATGAGGAATTTCGAGGGAAGTAGCAGCATGCAGGTATGCTGTTCCACCTTACAGCGAGCGTTAATGACCTGAACACACAAGACCAAACTTTTACTCCTATTAGCTCTTTTGTCATGCACACATTTAGTAACTTTCCTATCTCGTGGCATCTTTAAGAAACAACTGAAGACAGCAGCAGTCGGGTACAGAAGCACCCTTGGTTCGGCTCCACCTGAAGTTAGCCAACTTATACTCAACTGAAGTAAATTGGCTTCATCCTGTAACCAGGACCAATGTGCAGCTGTCAAAGGGAAGTGATGGAACACTTCAAACAATACCCTGAGCAGAGTTGAATTTTTATGTCTTTGCTTCACCCACGAACATGCAGTGCCCCAGATCGATACTTTTAACTTGAAAATATGCCGGAAAAATTAATCATGCGGTGGTAGAACATGTATACGGTAGATATAAAAGATGTTCTTAGAAAACATAACCTAATTTATCTGGAGTTACATTTGTGGTAGCCTACTTTTTCCTTAAAATAGCACAAAATATTGAGAACTTCTGGTGCTCAGGATATATGATAGGGTTACAATATATTTAATGAAGAAAAGATGCTAATTCCAAAACTGTGGTGCAGTTTAACTCCGTACTAGTTTTATTAGAGAATAATAACAGGAGATGGTGTTTATTTTTACCGACTTTAAAGCTTGAAACATTGAAACTCCAAAGAAATGAACTATTCTTCGACAGGAGCGATTATCCGCGATTTGGGAGTATTTCAAAGACTGCTCTATCAGGCTAAACAAGGACAGTTTTTCAGTTGTGCGCTGAAAATACACCAGAGGAGGACTTTAAGCATGACATTTGAGGGAAAAAAAGAGAAAAATCCTTATCTCTATTCAGGCAGATCCTCAGCTCATCCTCTGTTTGAAACGAGCTGTTTTAGATTCTTTCCCCTTTTAACTCAATGCACCCTGAAAGTCCACTTTCATCTAGCCTTCCCCTCTCTGCACCGATTACTATCATTACATCATTTCTATTCCTGCAAAGCTGCCAGCGTCAATCGCCCGTAATTGAACACCAGCCTCATTTCCTTTTTGTTTGAAAATCAGTGATGAGCCGACTAACTTTCATCTAAACAGGCCCTAATTCTCACACGCACAAAATTACAAAACTATATGTGACACAGCAAATACGTAAAAGTATAATAAACCACCTTCAGGCAGTTAAGCCATGCTGCTTTTTGCACCGAAGAAACCCAAACAGATTATAGATGCCCACTGATATGAAAATTCTCTTTAACATAATCTCCTGTATCATCCCCACTCCCCGCCACATGCCCCCCCCCCCTCGATCTTTTCCCTCCAAACGTCTCCTGCCTCCGTGTGGCCTGAGCTGTGGGAGATAAATGGTGGGGCAGCGTGACCTTGCCCGTCTTGGGGTGATTAACTGATTATGCCTCGCAGAGTGGTGACATTCATGCTCGGTGCACACGTCACTTCGTGAGAACATGCAGCAGGTGAGGAAGAGTGAACATCTGAAACAAGAAAGGGCCAAGTGCACTGACGGCCCTGCTCAGGAATGATATTAGAAATGCTTTACTGTAGGAACACAGTGAATAAGTACTGCAGTAGAATGAAAATATGAGGAAATGAAATCATTTGTGCTGAACATACAAAATTGTTTGGGAGATTCTTTGAGATCCTGCGGTCAATATATAAACTAACTAAAAACACCCAGAGAGTGTAAACCTACGCTAAAGCCTTCTCGCTTCTCTCTGGCACCCTCTTTAACAACCACACGCTCCAATAACTCGCCACAGATACGGTAAACGCTTGGCGCTTGGATGACCCCTTCCCCATCCTGCAAATTTCACCAAAATCATAGAACTAAAATTGTTCTGCTGCTAACAGATGGACAGACGAACTGACGCTCCCAAAAACACAACCTCCTGGCGAAGACATTGCACAATGCCCCACAACGCTGTGGTCTTCTCAGGCTGAAGGGAGGCTTCTGGTGGAGGTCCTTGGCAGAAACTTCTACCTGCACAGCTCTGCCAATATCACATGGTCAAGTGCTGCTGTGTGCGAAGCATGTGCAAACATCCATACAAGAGAGAGAGAGAGAAAAAAAAAAGTCCCCGAGTATAGATGTGTCTGTTATGCTCGAGTCTATGCGTGGGCCGGAAAAAAGATAGTTTTGCATATTTCCAGGCCCACTTCACACAAGCGCAGACAAAGGCTGGCCTTGGACAGCTGCTTCTTTCTGATTGAGTGCGCGAAAGGCAGAACACGGGGTTTGAAAATATCTCTGTTTTGGTGAGCAAACTTTGAAGGACGTTTCACTTCACAATCAGAGAGAATATTCTGAATTTGTCTTTTCACTCTGCGTGCTCTTTGATTCCCCCCTCATCTCAAAACACAAAGTATTTTATGCCGGTTTCACGCAAATATAATGAAGTGGATAATACAGATTCTCTTCTTTCATTGTGGGCTGCAGGTGGTGGTTGGGGGTATATTGGTCTGCAAACCACTGCGTTAAAAGGAGAAAAATGGAAGAGCCGGGCTATTTGCTCAAGTGACGGCGATTCGGTGAGTGGACTAGAGCATCTCAAAAAACCTGCACCCTTTGTGGGGTCCGCTGCGTCTCCAGTGGTCAGGATCGAACAGCAGTTTTCCAAAGAAGCAAGTTGTCATCCTTGACTATACGCACACCACCTCCTCTTTCCACTGATCTCAAACATCTCACTGAGGAATATGTAACAGTAATAAAATATCTAATATCATGGCACTGGCGCATGGATACAAGATAAATCCGAGTCAATATGACAGATTCAGTTCATATTTTCCGCCACATTATTCTGCACCATCCAGTGTGAGATACTGTTGGACCCAGCCTTTAATTAAAAAGAGCCAGACAAGGTTTTGGGGTGTCTCCCACTGTGTTTGTTAACACACATCATTAATCAAGGGGGGGTTTCCATTAAGCAGGTCACTCAGGATCATGCTAAACAATTAAGCTTTGATTAAGAGATTGTTCATCAAGCCATCCCACCAGCAGCCACTGGCGTATTTAAAACCCACTGGAAGAGGGTGCACCCACGGCCCCTCGCTCACAAACACTGGCACAGCATCGCTACACCACAAGTGCACTCACATCCAAACATCCAGCTACTGCAAACTCACTCACGCGTGTGCACACACACACACACACACACACACACACACACACACACACACACACACACACACACTCACGCGTGCACACACACACACAGACACACACGTGCACACACACACGCGCACACACAAGACACACACACTTGCACGAACTATTCAAGTTAGCCAGGTAAAATAATGCATATAGTCGTTGCTTTTCAATAGCTTTCACCTTCCCTGGATGCCATTACAATACGCAGCGACCAATTGCTGCTTATTTTCTGTCAAAGGAGTTTTCTTTTCCTTTGAATAAAATCTCTCAGCTTTCATGAACATCCCTGCTCTCAGCCTGTGTGAATAGTCCCCCTTATTTTTTCTTTTTTTTTTTTGAAAGACTGCAAGGTGAATGCAGCACCCCCCCCCCCTCCCACTCCACACTGAACAGAGCCACAGATCTCAAGGAGACCAGAGAAGTAATGAGAGAGAAAAGTGTAGGCGGGCAAAGGATGATGAAATGAAAAGAAGGGAGCACGAAAATAAATATATAAACGAATAAACAAGCCCGAGGAGTTCACACAGAGCGATAACCTCGGATTTACCAGCACGTTGAACCAAAAATACCATGTCACCATCCATCGACTTGCGTGAAGGAAACAGCAATCCAAAATGCGTCACAGAAAATGAGAAACAGCTTACAAACAAATAAAAAAAAACAAATTAGGGGACTCAGACATAATTACAGACACTCCTACTAAGTTTCCATTAGCTTGATTGCCAATTAGTGAGGCTCACATATAAAAGAGGTGTAGCAATCAGCAATCTGAGACACAAAATGCAAAAAAGAAACTTAAAAAAACCCCTCAAAATACGAGAAACAGACCCCTGAAGAGAAACAATTATCTGCAGCTCACCCTACCACTGCCTGGCTGATGATGCACGAGGATTTGGGAGTAACTGCTGCGTGAGTTACCGGAGAAATCCTGCAGATACAAAGAGAATATATGTCCCTGACAAGTGTCAGAAAAAACACCTGCGCTATTGTGTCTGTTTCTAGTTTAAAGAGCCAAAGTTTAATTCCTGGGCTTTTTTCTTCTTCTTCTATCGGCCTCTTTCATCCCGGTCAGAGACCATTTCAGTGAGAAGCGCCCCCTTAGGAGCAGATGTTGCAACTGCGCGTCCGAACTGCGTCACTTCAGTGAAAGTGAAGCAAACCGAACGAAACATATCACGATAATTTTTCACATTTTCACTTCATGATATTTCACCAGTATGTAATATCTTTTTCTTTAAATGATTTTTGGCTCATTTTATTCATAAATTCAATTAAGAAACACAGATTTGCAAACGAAGTCTCATCTTATCCAAGCTTAATGTTGGTCAACAACAGCGCGTTTTCAGCTGGAAAATTATTTGGCCGCTGGACTCATTTATAACATGCGACGTTATGAAGGAAAGTACAGAGAAATGCACACACACACTCTTTCACACACACACACACACACACACACACACACACACACACACACACACACACACACACACACACACACACACA
>JASSRZ010000016.1:19738136-19767792 GCA_032164315.1 Malacoctenus gilli
CACACACACACACACACACACACACACACACACACACACACACACACACACACACACACACACACACACACTGCATATTGCATGATATGGAAGGACACACTCCGCAGCAGCTCCTCTTTCCCAGCGCAAACACACTGGTCCCGACATCAAAGCACACACACACACATTCAAATTCAGACTCGGTCCAGCTCTCACTCTCTGATAACTTGTATCCCGCTGCAGTATGTATTTGCTGAGCAAAGCTGATTTCCTTCTGCCTGGCTAACCAGTTTTTCACTCTCTGCAGACCAACTCCACCAACGCCTGATGCAACAATTACATCGCCGCATGAAAGCAAAAGCTTCTGGGAGTATGCAAAAAAAAAAACGAAGGCAAAAAAAAAAAAAAAAGGAAGCAGGTAGGAGACCTCCAACTCCATATTTGCTGCACATTCAGGCAGAGGTGAGAAATGAGGAGGAGGTGGAGTGCACACTGGTAAACAGCTGGACATAAAAGATGGGATTGGAGGGGGAAAGTTGCTTTGTTGGCAAGCAGCGGGGCAGTCATTACTCGTCGTGGCCCCCGGGCACGGGCATGAGGAAGAGGTGTGAAGCGGCGGCGCTTCCCTCCCGGTCTGCACTGATGGGTTTGTTTACGGGGTCAGGAAGGATCAGTGAACCTTCTCCATAAATATGAATGCAAGAATCTGCCGACCATTTCAAACAAATATCATTGAAAATGAGTTATTCACACAACATTATTCCCCGGCTTTATGCTGGGTAGGTTTAAATTTTATGCACTGATGCTCCTGCCTTTCAGAAAGAAAATTTCCTAACTCCACATGAATCCGGTCCAAGTCAATTTGCAGCTCAAGGCGACCAAACAATGCACGCTTTCAGCGCCGAGCCGAATAGGACGGAAACAAAATATTGCGTACTGAAAATTATTATCATTTTACCAGTGATTTGGGAAGGCAAAAAAGATATGTTGATGTCAGTGTCTCTGCTGCAAAACTGTGGTACGCATGTTGTCTCCTTTATGAAGTAGTCCCATAATAAGCACAGTTGAAAAGGCAGGAACAATGTAACCTTTCACCCCAGCGAAATTCATTCCAAGTAAAGTCAAATGTTACGCAGATGTAAACAAGTGTAAATTGGCTGATTTGCACAATTAAGTATGCAGCTAATTTCAAAAGCTCATTTTGCATGCAGAGAAACTGCTCTCTGACAACTGGGGGCTTACAGTCCCACCCTAAGTCCATTTCTTTGGAATCTTCTGAGTTCAGGTGTGCAGATCATGTGATAAACAGCAAGTGTTTTTATGCATATTTTAGGCATGACTCTTACAGATAGCAAAGCAGCTCCTGCTGCAGTTTATTAATAGAACTTTGTGCAAATTGTTTCATTTTAGCTCGTTGCAACACGGCTTGAAAGTGAGCCGCCTGTCTCGGTGATTTAGGAGATTTGGGTTTGTGTTTGAAGCTGCTCCTCAGGAAAGATCAAGGAGGGGATTCGTTTGACATAAAACACAACGCTGAGTCAGGAAGTCTTCGCGCACACATACACACAAATACCCGCATGCGCGCATACACACGTATACCCAAGCGCACGCCCAGACGCAGCAGGAAACAACTACACACACGCTGGTGCTGAGTCAAGCGGGATCAAGATACCGGAGATAACTTGTTTTGTGGGAACGAGCAAACCTGCATTTTTAATGTTGCAGCTGCATCGGAGCTGCCCTATAAAAACTGCAGGGATGAAGCTAAGAAAAGGCACATCATTGCTCACCAACATTGGACACAAAGAGGTGGAGGTGTGTCTGATATACTCAGGATTGGGGTAACTATGTACACAAATAGTGCGTCCTAAACTTTGAAAAGACCAACAGACATCATAAGAAGTTGAAATCAACTGTTTGCTGAAGTCTCATCTCATCCTGAAGCGTTTGTTCTTTGGTTAGATTGTTCAGTTCTCATGATTTTTTCCAACTAAGCACAGTTAAAATTTAAGTCACTTCCCATTTTTCAAAAACATTTCATTTGATATTGATCCCGGTACAAGGAAATTGAAGAGCAGGGACTTGTCTTACAGGACAGGGGATGAGGCTGCAGAAGGGTGTCTTTTTGAGCCACTGTCTTCTGAGACACGGACATGCAAGTGAAGACAAGAGGTGGCTTACAGGAAAAATATAGAGAAGGGCGGATGCGTTGTACTGTGGAAACGGACCGGGGTGTCAGCTGGCCCGCCTGCAGAAAGACTTGACTCAACAACGTTCTCTTTTTTGTCATTTTTAATCCTCTTTTATAGCAAAAAGGCAACACACAGATAGGCTACAAAGAACCAACAATATTGAGAAAATGAACAAAAGAGAGGGAAAGCACTTTCATCCTTCCGAAAAGACAATTCCTCCATTGTCTCGACAAGCAAATTGTGAGTTTGTTTCTTTCTTTTTTTTCTTAAACTCCTCGTTGTGTTGAAAAGGTTTTTAAGTTTCTTCAGTTTTGACATGAGAAGAGCTGTGCAGTGAACATGCAAGACGAAGAGTGACTCAGACGACTGCCGGCCCGGCTCGTCGCCGCGCTGCGGTCGCCTCCTTTTATGGCCTCGCTGCTCGGCTCCGACACCAAACTTTTACAAGGAACGAAAAAACACGTTTTTATATCCCACAAATCTTTATGCATATTTCACAATATACTTTTTTTTATTATCATTTTAATAAATACAAAACGACACTGTGATTTCTCGAAAGGAAACAATGAGTATTAAAGAGACACGAAAAAAAATGCATTAGACGTTAGAAATATCAATCTTAATTTTGGTATGTTCTTTTACTGACATCTTGTCTTTAAGGTGGATGAGCCAGCACGTTTACACTCAGAATCAAAATCCACGGCAGAAAACAAAAGAGGGGGACGACAGGATCGGACATGAGAGGGACAATCTCCTCCTCCACGGGAATGGAATGGCATAATCGAGTGGAGATGCATATGGATATATATACACATATATACACATACATAAACACCACCAGAATGTAAAATAACCTGAGATACTCTTTGCACCTCATTTCCAGAACACTGGCCACTGGGTGGATGGTTGAAAAAAGAAACAAACCAAAAAAAAAAGAGAAACAAACAAATAAAAACAGAAGAAATGGCATGACAACAACAGTACAACAGCATCTGATGGCCTTTAGTTTCCCCCGAAACCCCCCCACCCGCTACCCCGTTTATCAACATTAGCAGTACAAAAAAAGACGAAAAAAAACCAAAAAAAACAGTCATCGAACCACAAAAATCCTGAACATTAATATTGAAAACATTGTTGTAAGCAGCGATTTGTCCATAAAAGGCATACAAAGAAAACAAGCTTCTCATTTTTAAAAAAAAAAGGAGGAAAAAAAAGACAAAAGTGGAGAATCAGAGGCTGAGAGGTGGAAAAGCGTCAGATAAGTGTAGGTATGTGTGTGTTTGTTTGTGGCAGTCAGGCAGGTAGGAAGTGTGTTATGCTCCGCGTTGTGTGTCTGTGGGACCCGCCTGCTTTTCTGTCATCGCTCCCACACGAAGCTACATTGTGATACCGTGTTTTTGCTCACACATAGACTGCGCTGCTCGTTGGCGGGCGAGGCGCCAAACCGTCGCGGCGACCGGTCGCCGGCTTTAACCGCACTTAGCTTGGATTCAGAAGGTCAGTGTGGCGCTTCCTCCGTTGATACTGTACCGCAGATAATATGTTTAAAAAAACAAACAAAACAGTAAGTGCTCTTAAAAGCAATTAAAAACAAGGAACATAAAAAAGAGGATGTAAACAAATGATGTTGTTCTGCTTATATTTTCTGTTCATCACCATAAATGCTCCTCTGCTTGTGTTTTTTGTACCTGTTAAGGCCTTGAGAAGAGTCCTAAAGCTGCCCGTGTAAGTGCTCTGACTGGAGCGCAGCATGTGGACAGATTTCATGGGCTCTTCCTCCGTTCGGACCGTTTCACTGTGAGTGTGCTGTTTCACTGAACGAGGAGCGACAACTCCGAAAACATAAATCAGTCAGGCAGTAAATCATCAAGAACGTCCACAAAATAAACAAAAACAAAACAAAAACCTTGAAATGCTTTCGAGACCCCTCGTAAAACACGAAGGGGGAGGATGCTTGGAGGACTTAAAGTTCCTCTGAACTCAGGTCGTGGAGCAATAACCAGGAATTAAATAACAAAGTCAGTCAGCTACAGTAACACAGTATCTGTTTTTTTTTCGAATTCATCAGGCCTCGCGGAAAAAAACCTTGTGTGTGTGTGTCTCCCACCCAGATTTTTGTCTCGACTGTGGAAACGGGCGCCTTATTTGTTGCCGTCTGTGAGCAAAGCTTTTACTCTTTAATATCTCTCTGTACACTAGTATATAATTTTTCTTCTCTTTTTACTTTACAGTACAGAAACTCCTCTTCACATATTCTTCCGGTTCTTCATGTCAGCAGGAGCTATGTTTTTTGTGCTTATCACCAAAAATTGCAGTGCAAAAACAATAATTAACAATAATAATAATAATGATAATAATAATTAATGATAACTATCAACAAATAATGGATTATAAAACAATTATTTTATGGCACAACAGCCACTCAATTCACATATAATACAAATAACCAGATAAAACCCAACTGTTCCTGTATATGGAAAAAAAGAAGCTCAAACTGAATTCGGCTTGCATAGCAATGCAACAACAAGTTAAAGAAAATATTTACAGGAAACAAAAGTCCCTTTTTTTCCCCCCCGAAAAGGGCAGTAACCAGAAAAATTTGTTCTCTTTATAGCTGTTTTGAGTTTTTTTTTTTAACTTGCTTTTTTCTAACAAAAAGAAAAATTACAGTAAGGTAGGAGGTGGAAAATATTTTCTTGAGGACAAAAACGTAGTGAGATGTACAGTATGTCTGTGTCTATACATCGCATTTACAGTTCTGTGACGCTGCGCTTCTCGGCCGCGCTCCCGCACTCCTCCGAGAACTCGCAGGTGAGGACAAAGTTCATTGACCCGACAAGGAGGGCGTCATTTCTTCCGCAGGACGGAGTGGGCTCTCTCCTCCAGTTCGCAGCCCGGGCACGTCACTCTGTGGGGGGGCAGGGTGGGTGAGAGAGAAGGTCAGGGGAGTGGAAACAACAAAAAAACTACTGTATTTACACCAGATCGAAATAAACATGCTGGTAAATAAAGCTTTGAAGCCTGTAAACGATTAGTTTGGCTTATGCTAAAACTGTGAAAAGTGTGGTCGTCCCTCACAGACTGACAATTCAAACTATTTGTTCCTAACCTGAGGTCCAGGACTCCCATGAAGGGCTGGTGCCTGTTTTGTAGTTGTCTGACTTTAAATTGAAACATTTGAAAGGGAGAAACTATAAGAAGCCACTTTAGAAATTTGAGAGCAGTGCTGAGAAACTGCCAGTAGGTTTAATTGTGCTTCTGTACGTTGGGGAGAGAATGTGTTGCATGAGAACATCTCACCAAATTACTTATTTCAAGTCAAAAGATGTTCTCGCACCTAAACTGAGACATAATCACCTAAAAAGTAAACATTTTTCTATTTTTTTTTAGAGTAAACTTTCATGTGTTTGATTGGCGGATTTGTTTTTGCTTATTTTAAGAACAAAGCAGTTTGCTTTGAATTAATTGTATTGTATGCAGTACTTATTTACTGCTTTAATGTATTGACATATTGTTACAAACTCAGAGCCTTTGATATCTTTTTGCTGAAGCAAAAGTTGAATTCTTTGAACTCACAGTGGTTTCATGGTCAGCCTGTTTGCTCTTACAACCAAAACACCCCTGTTGGATCTCAGACTTTGGGCCTTTGGGCAAAAATTTTTCATGGATCCTGCCTTTCACTCATTGTAATCGATGCAACACTTAGCTAGAAGATGGACAGATCTTTTAATAATCCAATAGATCTGCGGTAAACTTTAGTTGGACAAATCTCGGGACAACTTTTCTGATGTGCACCAGGATTCAGATGGCCGCGTTCACACTTCCACTAAAGGAACCACACCAACAGTCCAATCGCAGCAATTCTTGCGTTTACGCAGCCAACACAGCCAAAGTGTGAACACACCCAAAGAGTGCACATAAGTACTGGCAAGATGCAGTGATGGTGATTTTTATGGCCAGCATTGTTGGACTCTGACACGTTCGACTATATGTGAAGTGTACCATAAAAGGCTCAGACAATGGCTCACTCACATAACTCCCCCGAGAACTGTCCTTGTCCGTTGGTCTGTAGGAATTCGGCGTGCTCTGTGGCGGTCCACTGCTGTGGTTGTCGCGGCCCCTCGGCCTTGCGTGGCCCCGTCGAGCCCTTGGAGGAAGCTGTGCCGGAGGAGCTGTGACCCCCGGGGGAGGGGAAGGACGGCTTGCTGTATGGCAGGCACCCTTCCTCTGCAAACACACACGGACACACACAAAGACACACACTCACGGGTTGAACATGAGGGCTCCCATCAAGTCTGAAAAGTTGACATTTATTATCGCAATGATGTACATCTAACATCTGATTCGCGCAGACAAAGAGCACTTTGCAACAGCACCCCCCCCCTCCCTGACATCTGCAGAGTGGCGGTGCCAACACGCAGTGCCAGGGCCTGCCACAGAGAGGACTCTGCATCACACATGGCCCTGCAGCAACCGTCGTTGTGAGGGAGGGGGGAGAGAACACAATGACTGAGGGACCACTGGCTGCTGTGGCACCCCCCACTGCAGGGCAGCATAACATTGACCCTCAGCGGTCTCCGTCCTCGCGTGAAATCTCATCAAACTGCTTCCCACTGCTCCACTAATGACTGTAATAGAGAGTGGCCCGACCTCAGTGGATTCTGCTGCGAATCCGTCAGCACTCTGACACATGTGGGAATTCACCTACAGGCTTTTTTTTTTTCTCCGAAAGATGCTGATCAGGGCACCTGCCTTTGTCTCGCAGGCTCAGATTAACTGTCTGAGAAACGGTCCTGGCACACGGGAGGGCAGCGAGCCCAGCGTGGACGGCCAGGACGGCGGGGAAAAAAAACCCCACGCTAAAACACACTCACAGATACGCGCACGCAGATGGGGCGCCTAGTGGCTGCTGTTTGTGTGAAAAAAAGAGAAAGCTGAAGCGATTAGAGTGCATTTCGGTTGCTGGGGCCTCCTGCCTCACTTGGAGAGGAGCGGACCGATACTGGCAACAGTTACAGGGGCATCGGGGAAGCTGGGGGAAGGGGGGGTTAAGGGGGGGGCATTCTGGAAAACCAGAGCAAGTGGCAGACGGTGCAATCTGTTCACGGGCAGCCCAGTCTCCAGGCAGCATGAAAGCTAACTTCAACAGCAGAACTTTGAGAAGAATCCCCACCGCCGAGGCGCGCCGGCAGATGAACGCCAGCATCTTTGCAACGCAGCACATTGTGTCTCTGTACTGCAAAACAGAAATGTTCCACTTCCTCTTCTCAGGCTGGGTGGTTTATTGGTTTGGTAATGAGCACAATGAATTTCATAGATTTTGCGGGATGGTGAGAAGTGGAGCAAAACTGCAATATATTACTCTTCACTCTGTTTTTTGCCTCCACATATAAAAGTTAGTTAGGTGCTTTGGTCAAGCCACACCTGCATTTTTGTGGGCAAGTAACATCATGCGTCCGTCTGACCTGATGACACTATGAATTTTTTTTTCGCTGTTTGAAAACCCGCTTCAATTATGATTGTCACCTTTATTTCTCTCATGCATAACTTTTGCTTGAAAATGATGGAAAATCTGATCAAAATTAGCATGCAAACCAAAAGAGACTTCCAAAAACCAAATCAGACGTTCACTTGTTAAAGATTCAGCACAGAGTAAAGGTTTGAAATGAATCTGAAAACAAATTGTGACCTTTAAAAAAGAAAATTAAACTGATGGTTGGTTCAGATTCTTCGTGTTTTATTTCTTTTTGCTTCAGGAATGTATTTTGCCGCAGCGATGGGGGATTAACGGTAGTTAAACAGCTGTGGCTGACCAGCTTTGGGTATCCTGTCTGCTGCCTCTGTACCTGCTTTGTGTCCCCTGCGCCCGTCCTCGGCCCGGTCCATGGAGCCCAGCCGCTCTTGAGCCTGCCGGTGGTGATCCAGAGAAGTGCGCGTCTTCATGTCGTCCGGCCCACACAGTGGTCCTGACATTGGCGGGCGCTCCAGAGAAGCAGCCTTCCTTTCTGCTGGGGGCGCCATGCTGTTTACACTGCGGGCGCCCTGGATGCGGCCCTGTCCCTGACAGGGCGGGGGCTCAGGGGGAGGAGGTAGGTCTGCGCAGAGGGACACCGAGGGGACACCGCATTAATATTTACAACATCCATAGAATGTGGCGCTGCAAGAACTCAATCTCTCTTGTGTACGAAACAACAATGGCTGTGTCGGGAAACTTTCTGGACAAATGATTTGCGATCTCACCGTCTGCACCAGCGTCTCTCCGGTGGGGGGTTGTGCCCTGACTTCGGGGTTTCCGTGTGGGCCTGGCGGCCCTCTGGTGGCCCAGGCTGTGTGTGCCGACTGTGCTGCCATCTGTTGAGAATGGACTGCTGGGCCGGGGCCTGTGGGACAAACCTTTACCTGTAGGACAGACAGAGACGCACAGGCCAGCTGGTTAATAGAGACATCAGAGTCAACACCCAGACAGAGGAGACACGAAGCAGGCTATCAGTCAAGACCCGAAAAACCTATCAGAAATCAAAGGAAAAGGTTTGAATTAAAGGAGAAAGCACCCTTCTAGAAGACGTGAAGCACTGGCAACACAGCCAATTGTTGCACCTTTGACCCAGAAAAGCAAGAATGCAAAGCCGCATGATTGATCGAAGAGCTCAGCTGCAGCTAAAGTTGTGGAGATCCCACAGGACAGATATATGCAAGAGGGACCATGCACAAAGAAGGCACAGCATCTGCAGGCAGCGATGGAGCAAGCCTCAAGAGAGGCTGGTGCAGGAAGAAGAGACCCCAGCCAAAAGGCATCAGGAAACAATAAGGAGAAAGAAATCATCCATCATTGGCAGCAGCTCCGGTCCAGCAGTGGCTATCTGTCCACCACACCAACCTCTCTTGCTGAGGCTCGTGCCTTCCAGGCGGTAGCCTGCCTTGTCAGCGGCAGCCACCAGAGCCTGCGCAAAGCTGCACTGGGTAAAGATGGAGCCGTCAGAGGAGCTGCCCAGACTGGACCTGTGGCTGGAGAAATTACGGTCATCCTCCGAGGCTGAGCCCCACCCGTTCACCATGGACCCTGTGGAACACCGCAACTTTCAGAGATTGCCTGTGTGCGCGTGCGTGCGCGTTTAATATGCATGCATCTCATCTGGAAAACGCTCAAAATCAGCCACCTCATGCTCATACTTTCGAGCTCAGTGACCACAACCTTCCTGGTTACACTGTCTGACATTCTGAACATCTGTGCCGCGATTCCACAATGAGACGGATGAAGGTGGGACTGATCTCCAGCACAGGCACAAAAGAAAAAGCAATATTAACGTCTTACACTTAAATGATTTCGTTTTTCGCCGCGGGCTGTTTTCTGCTCCTGCAGCCGAGTGTCTTTGTGTGTAGTCATTCTGTTCGAGCCTGCCCTCTTTCATCCAATACAAACACGAGTGGCATACGCACACAGGAAAAAAAACCTGCACACCAACACACACACCGGCGCGTACACAGAGAAACAGCAGGACTGTCATCAACCGATTTTGCTCTCCTTTTGATAAAGAACAATGAGCACACCTGTGTGGAGCAGAGTTAGCTTCAGAAGTGCCTCAGGTGACACCTCACAAAACTGCAGAACGAATCAGACACCTGGCGGTTTTGCACACACAGTATGTTTTTTAGTTCTTTTCTTGGTGTCCTATTTTAACATGTGCACCCACCACTGCTGTGAAGGTGCAATACATTAAACAAAAAGACAGAACACAAAGTAGAAAACTTTAGGCTATGGCTTGAAGCTATCAACACCTACAGAGATGTTACCCACAAACTGATTTAATGATCAGTAGTTTTACACACTGAAAACATAATGGATTGAACAATGATGAATCATTAACAATAAAAACTGATTAATTCATTGATCGAAAGGAAACACGAAAAAAGTTGTTTATCTGTTCATATTTTTTGCTTTGAAGCTGCAGTATTTCTTTATGCGTCATGATTTTCTTCCATTCACATAAAAAGCCCGGGCCGAACTTTAAATCTAAAACCGGCCTGCCAATAAAAATATGCCACTCTGGCGAGCGAAAACACAGAGAACAGTCGGTTAATGTGACAGCTTTCACTGGGACTGGTTTGGCAGACTTTGCTGAAGTGGCATGAACCCAAGTGCTCGGCTCACACACTCCATCCCCGCCTCACACAGAGCGATGCGATTGAACAGACTGCCGCAGCAGAGTAAGGGGGGAGATTCGGGGCTAAAGGTCGCGGGGAGAGTGATGGGGACAAAAAGTTAGCAGCAGGATTTATTAAGAGGTCGGTCCGACTCCAAAGGTGGCCTGGAGAAGGCCAGGACGGCTGCAGAGAGCAGATTGAGATTCAAATGAACACAACACGATCGGAAATCAGAGTTTACTCCCTCAGATGGCGCTTCCTTCTGCAATATACCACCAGGCATTCAGAGCTGGATATGAAACTTTGCATTACAGCTGGTTTATTCATCCATGCACGCTGGGAAATCCCTCTCAGATCTCTCCCATCTGCGGGTCCTCTCATCATTAACTGTATCTCACAAAGAGGCGGTTACTCAGTCACTGGAAGTGGCTTCGGGGAATTGCACCTCCAGTCGCGGGAGTTGCAGCAGCCTTTCTCTCCTGTTGCAGGGAATTTCTCCCACATCAATGGAAACTTTCATAAAACGTAGACTTGCATATAAGGTAGCGGACCCCCTTACTCGACCCATTTTTCCCAGGCTAACTGAAATCCGAAGCAGTAACTACTTCTGGCCCCTCCGTCTTTGCCCGCTATATTTTCTTTGAAATTCTTCTCTAAGAGTTTTTCACTAAGAAAGAAAGACAGCAATTCCACTGGGCCCAATCCTCCCACAAAGAATAGAGTAGATAATGAAGTATAGGCAGTGCCAGCCAAAGCATTGAAGTCCTCCGGCTCAGCGAAGGAACACTGCCTCAGCAAATCACATCACAGAATGACTTTTCAGCTGCTCTAACTGCCACTTTCTACGACTGAACCTCTGGAGCACTTCTATTCTCAGCAACGGCAGTCCAATCAAACTGTGATCACTGGAACATAATTCGATAAAGAAAAAAAAAAATCAATCTAGTTTTCTTACTGCCCTAGAAAAAAAGATTTTTTTTTCTTTTTGTGGTCTAGACCAAGTTTGTTCGGAGGCTCTGTCACTTTAAGGCGTCTTAATCCAGAGCAAAGGGCCGAGCTGCGCTCTTGAAGACAAAAAGACACAGGCTGACACCTCGCGTGCTCCGTGGCCTGATGGAGCAAGACCAGTAAACGTTGAGACGGTCGTGGGGGCAGTAAAAAACAGACCGGGTCCCTCCTGCCACTAAAACTGATTTATCCCCACAGAGGCCCCAATCTGCATGTCGTTAAGTGCGAAAATCATTTCCCCTGACGAGCGGGCGCCTCTACCTGCCGTCGGGAGGCGCGACCCTGCTTCTCGCAAACTGTGGTGGGGCTTTATGGGGGGAGTAATCGCCCTGAACAGCCGTGCTCTCGGCGCAACAGACTCGCCTCGTCTTTGCGCGGCCCGCACTGTACAAAGCCCGGTAATACCAAGTAATACCTATGCGTTCGCCTCATCTCGTCGGCTCACGCAAGAGATGTCTCCGCAATACCCAATACAACGCGAGGACTTACGTTTATCAGCCAAAAATATGTTGCAATAAGTCAGAGCGCCAAACGCCGCGTGGAGGAGCGCGTGCAGGCGATCTGCCGCTGAAAAATGGCCCCCAAGGAAAAGACTGCGGGTGTTTTTTTTCCTGGGGCATCGGGGAAAATGTTTGATTTACTGGCCTTTGGTGTAACATTATGAAAACAGACCTATTTCCATATTATTAAAACAATGACATATCTATCAAGCAATCCTTGACAGGAATCCCATTCCTCCCCTCCCCTATTTGTATAGCCTCAAAATGGTGGCCACAATAAATCTCAGCCGTCCCATCACCCCCCCCCCCCTCTCCCTCCCTCCCCCATATCTCCCTTCTCTTCCTCCTCCGAGCCCCAGAGCTGAGGCCGCGTCTGTGTTGTCAAAGGATGGGGTGAGAGGCAGACTTGCCGAGAGATAAAAAGAAATAGTGCTGTCTTCGGAGTAATACAGTGGAGGAGAGATGCGGCAGATTAGGGCCCGCTTGCTGCTTTATATTCCTCTAAATACATCAGCAGCAGCATGTGTCAGCGCGACCCAAACCACTGTTCCATCATCCTATGGAAAACTGCACTTTAAGGCAGCCGCTGACATTGCCGGCCAGCAAGCTCCACCGTCCGGCCAGCTCAACTCAAACCATATTCTCCTCTCTCGCTGGTTCTTTCCAACCATAAATGTCTCAATACGGCCTGGAGTTTTCCTTTTTTTTCCAGACTTGCAGAGCCACACGGGAGCAGTGAGCCTTGCCTTCGTTTTTTTCTTTTACAAATCCGTCCCCACATGTCCACCTCTTTCATAAATATTTCTTCACTTCTTGCCCTCCAGATTACAGACCGACGGTGAAGCCAGGTCAGTACGAGAGAAGCGGTCCAGCAGCCCTGTCGCTAAAAAAGCCATGCCCTTCATGTGCCCCCCCACTCCCCCACCCCCTTTTCCCCCTAACAGACGGCTGTAAAAGTTTTCAGTGAGTTGTAAAAATGGAAATGGTGCCTCTGGTCTGGAATAGAATATGCTGCACGTGAAATTTATTTCAAATCTCCTTGGGAAGATACGGGTGGCGCCGGCTCCAGAGGCGTGCGTGAGCGCGTCTGCGTGTGTGTGAGTGTGTGTGTGTGTGTGTCAGTTAAATCACAGCCCCACTCTCCTGCCTCTCCCTCCTCTTAATTTCCCTCTCACTATCCTGTTTAAAATTCATGGACTTTCTTATCTCTTTTTGGGAAATGATAATTGTAATTCCCCAGAGTCTGCCAAAAGTGCTTAAAAAACTTGATTGAGGGACACTCAGTAAGCATGTTTACGTGCAAACGAACACATAGTGACTTATGAAGGGGGATGTGAGCAACAAGATGTAACAGAGATGTGACTGCGACGCATTTCGCCCATTTCTTGTGATGAGAGCAAAGAATAACTAAATCACACTTTGGGTGCATTCACAAGAGGACAGACTGGGGACTGGCTTCTGCTTAAAGGGAATGCCAAAAAATGCTCCCCTTTTGGTGGTTTGGTTCATTTTCCCTCCAGAACGGACTGAACCATCTGGACAATGTTACAGTGGCTCGTATGAAAAAGGGACTGATCAGTGGGGAGAGGGACATCGGCTCATTGATTGGCTGGGAACGAAATCGAGACAGTGAGCGACAACTGTCAACTGAGATCAATGTTTTGAAGAGGATTTGATTGTTCAGACGAGCTTTCACACCTGCCCCAACAAAGCGGGCTGTCCGGACCCCCAGCAGACCCAACAGCTCTCGTGTGAATGTGCGCTTTTCTCATTCAATAGGTTCCATAATGTTGACGAGGAGCTACACACCTGTTAACGAGCTGTCCAAGTTGTCCATGCTCGACCCTGGCGTGTGCTCAATACCACGAGGATGCCGTGCGCCATAGCCCTCGTCCTCCTCCTCTTCCTCCTCCTCTTCATCGTCGTCAGCCAGGTCAGTCTCCAGGTCGGAAACCATTGTGCTCGACACGTAGCCCACTGGAGGCGCCGGAGCCTGGGGAGGAAGAGACCCTCCCTGCATGTGCCTGGCGAGAAGTACAACAAAAACAATAGTGAATACAGTGAAAATGAGGGGACTGCTCAGTTTGTTTCCACGGCGAAGATGGTGAAGTTACAAGGACGCACGTGGAGTCGCCGGGATGATTTCATAGACCCGTGCTGCGTGAACTGCTGAATAAATTTGGACATCTCCGCTAATTCTGCACTGCTGCTCGTAGGCTAACACAATGACCTGCTAATTGCTGCCGTGGCTGATACAAAGGCGCGCTCTCCAGGCCTGTCGACACATGGCTGTCACCTCAGTGGCAGCCTGCGCCGCTGACAGCCACGTTTGTTCGAGGGAGTGCAAAGTCTTTGACGCGGTTTGCAGTGGGAATTGGTTGTAATTACTGGCCCTCTGGTGTTGTCAGAGATGCTCTCTAACCAACATAGTCATTACTGGGTAACATGACATCTCCTTCCTGACAAGTCTTCCCTGCCCCCCCCCCACATGCTCCCCCCCCCCACCCCCACCCCACACTTTGCTGTTATGAATGAACGGCGGTCTCGCATTCTCTGTGCGTCGCTGACAGAATGAGGCATGGCCTTCATCTGACTTGCATGAGCACCACAACAATGGAATGTGCCGTATGGGTGGAGGGGGGAGTAAACAACCGTGGGTAAGAAATTGTGTCTCTGAGAGTGAGCAAAATACAGTAGTCGCCTAAGTGGTAGCATGGGCCCATTAAAATGAAATGATTAATGGGTTTATCTCCGCTGCACACACAGTTGACATGAAGAATGCTGCAGGACCAAAATAAATCCCGGCAGCAATAAACAGCAACAGAATGTACAGTAAGCTTTTTAAAATGACAACAATGCATACATTAGTAACCAGAACAATACATCTAGGAGCACAGATCGACAGACCAACACACAGAAAGCTAGATAGCTAGCTAGCTAGTTAGTTAGCTAGGCAGCTAACTAGATAGATAGATAGATAGATAGATAGATAGATAGATAGATAGATAGATAGATAGATAGATAGATAGATAGATCGATATCCATAATTGAATCAATTGTGAATATTTAATGCCAAAAAATACATTTCTGAAGAAAGCTTTGAGGAAACTGACATTCAAATCTAGTTTTAATTGAGGCAACGGTCAAAAAACAGACCACAAGCTCATGGAGAGACTGCTCTGTCCTGCATTGTTTACCATGTCTGTTTTGCCATGTCCAGTTGGTACGCTCTCGTCAGCTCATCCAAATGGGCCTGGAGCATCGGCTGCATCTCGTCCCGAGGAGACGGGGTGAGGGTGGCCGTGGACTGCTGTCCAAAGGAGACAGCGGCCGGGGAGGAGGCCACCCCCCGGATGGGCGGGGTGGGGACCCGCTCCTCCTCTTCCTCCAGCTCATCCTCCATACCCTGGTGGAGGTACGTCTGCACAGGCATGGGTGGTCCCCAGCCATCACTCTCGTACCTGGGAAGAGAAACACATGTACATGCATTCAAACAAAAGTTCTACCAAATTCTGTGCTTGATTGGAGGTTGGACCTGGGACAAGAAATATGTTTCTTTTTAAACAGAATTTATATCAAAAGCTAAAGAAACCATATCTATCTACCCATTAATGGATTGAAACGATAAGTTTACCTTGAGACTACAAAATATAAATGTGAGTGGATTCAGAGCTGCAGTTAGTGTGAAAAAATGAAAACATCAATGAAGGACATAAACTTATTTATTTTTCAAGACACACTTAGAAATGAAGGCGAAACTTTGTGACCTTGTCAAACTTTCAGAGGCGTTTGTTATATGACAGTCTGGAGCAGAATTACATCGGCTGTCAGGCTTCACTTGCTCATCGCTGTGCTTATACGTGCTGAAATAATACTGGCCATAAAGAAAATGTTCATTAAAGAAATTTGTCAGTGCACACTCCATAGGACATAACTGTTTTAATCTGCTGCCATTAAGAGCAGCCTCAGATTTACAGTGCACGGGACTCTTCATTTGCCAGATAGCCTATTAAAGCAGATGACTCTCACAGATTGGAAATGGGAGTGAGAGGACATGGCACCTAGTGGACCAAAGAGAGAGACACTCGCTATCACTTAAACAAGCTTCTGTTGCTTTTTTCCACTTGAAGGAAGGCAGGTTTATGCTTCTGTTTGCCCCTGTGTCACGAGTGAATCAGCAGATTTCAACAGATGTGTTATTAGTGTGATGAGAGAAGCTAAAGTTTTCAGTATGACATCAAATATTCACAGCAGCATGGACCTTTTAAACTGACTCGAGCCCCTGTTGAAAATGCGTGGATGACAAAAACAACACATGAATCTCTGCTTTACATCTTTTTAGGAAAAAACTCCATATGGAGTTTTTTCCCCCCAGTATGAAATTCAGCAAATCCATCAAACCAAAACCATCTGCAGGTCTGTACGAGTACCAGCAGGAGACCACTCAACATGTTTTTCTCCCCATTTATTTTCCAGTCAAGAAATCTTTCCAAACAGTGAAGACAAGATCAGCAGGGAGTTTGATCTGCACCCATCTGTAAATGAGTTTTTGTGCAAGTCTGAATGTGTGTTGTGTAAATGTCTGCCTGTGGAGACTGTGATCGCACACTGATCCATCACTTCTCTGCAGATGTACAGTTGTAGATTAATTATCTGCATGGAAAGCGAAAGCTGAAGACTTTGCAAGCGATCAGTTGAAAAACAGTGTGTGAGTGACAACACCCACAAACAGGAGTATTAAAAAAATGTATTTACTTGTGTTACGGGAGAAAATATTCCTGAGAGAATCACAACATAGGTTGCAAAAATTGAAATTCTAAATTGAAACAACAGCAGCGTCTCCAGTAAAGGCTGAGCAGGTTTGAAACCTTCAAGCATCATAATTCATATTGCACATTGTAAATCATTCAGGGGAAAAAAATGCACATTTCTTTGAATTCAAAGATGCCTGATGTAAAGTACACAGGGTTTTGAAAGTCAGTCAGATGCAGAGTCATCACTCCTGTACTTTTGTTTCATTAACAAGTGGTGGTTCGAGCAGATTTAGATCAAACATGGGCATGTTTAACTGTGT
The DNA here is from genome assembly GCA_032164315.1 of Malacoctenus gilli. Lineage (NCBI taxonomy): Eukaryota > Metazoa > Chordata > Actinopteri > Blenniiformes > Labrisomidae > Malacoctenus > Malacoctenus gilli. Next base: position 19,755,032 of record JASSRZ010000016.1, read on the forward strand.
GTTTCATGATAAGCACACATACCCTCCTCCTTCATGTTGGCCGTTGGGATAATGGTCCATCTCAGTCCCGGGGAGGGGGTGCACAGGGGGTGGGGGCAGGGGAACATTGGCCCAGTTGGACCCGTTGGCTTTTGTCGGTTTCGAGCCAGCCTTTGTTTTCTTCTTCTTTCCTCCCTTTCCACCTGCAAGAGGATGATAATGCATTTAAGAGAGACGGTCCTTGAAAATTAGATTGCGGACAAAAATCAATTAAAAACAAATAGACAAGTGGGGTAGCATTGCAAATTGCAGTGGGTGCTTTTGCCACGTGACAAATGTATATTCCAAAGAAACTCAATTTGGTCCAAACATGCTAGTTAGATTACGAATCCATTTGGACTCTGTTTCAACACACCCCTTAGAAAGTCATACACAATTTCAAACACAAGATTTCAATGGGCTCCTGCCTGTCAGAGCTCACATAGAAAATCTCAAGGTTGCCCGATGAAAAGCATGCTTCTATTGATTGATTGGCTGGCTGAAAAGCCTCAAATCTCCATAGAAACAGAGGAGAACGGCAGTAAACGAGGCTCAGGCAGACCTTTGTGCTCTACCCATCCCTCAGTGTCCCCTTTCACACCAGGCTTCGGGTTCCACAATGAAATATCTCACTTCACAGCATCATCATAATGAATGGCTTGTGTAGTGTCAGTGTGTCCCTAATGGAATTCACCGAGTCTATTACTACTTTCATTTCTTTTATTACACCGGAGAGCCGCTAACCCCATCCATTTCCACCCGTATCCCTCCAACACCAGATTCTCCTCCGTCCCATCCATCTTTATAAATCTGCCAGCCAGGTCAATACGGAGTTTATATGATTTGGTCACCACGGAAGGAACCTTTTATGTCTCGAAAAGACATTTGACTCCAAGCTCAGATTTGTTTTTAAGTTGACTTATGTACGGCATATACACATTTTTCTGTCGTCCAGGACATGCTGAGGGAAGATTGATGCTGATCCAGGCTGAATCGTTTTCAGATCTGAGCTGAAGCCTAAAAAGAAAAAGAATTCCTGAGGAACAAAGCGTCCTGAACATTCCACTTGACTATTATGTACTGCAGTCATTCATACATTATCATCGATGGCATCAAAAATAATCTTAGCATAAAGTAGTTTTGTTGTCAACATCACTTCGACTGGAAGTGACAATGTCCTCATTACTGCTCATCATTTATATTACAATATAATGTATTCATTAATTAATCCATTCATTTATTTACATACTTATTTGTTTATTTGATTTATTTATTCCTTGTTATTATTATCTCATTACAAGACATTAGCATTACTTTCACTGCAAACATGTTTTTAGACGATGAGTCTACCTGGGACAAACAAACAAAACTTAACTAAAATACTTTCATTCGTGTGAATGATCTACTTTCATTCTCGGACATTTTTACATTAAACGCATATTTAGATTTATAAAAAAACAACAATTACAACAAGAACAACCAAAACTCTGAATTAACTACTAATCAAAAACCTAAAACTTGCACTTGGTGACTGAATAAAGCACGTCTATTGCTTTTACAGTCGCACTGTTATTTGTTCCACTAAAAATATTTGACGTAATCTTTATGTGGTAAAACTACATAAAAGGTATGGAGACACAAACCACTTGCCAGTTAAGTTAATTTATGGTTGGTGTCTGTGTCTTTTGGTGGTTGAACACTTTGCATCTCCATCCAGAAACTACCTCAGTCTGATGTCACCAGCCTCGCAGCCTAAGTGAAAGCCGTCTCCGGGAGTTTCTGTTGAGCATATTTGTATCTGTCATCTGTTAGCTGCCAAAAGCCTGTAATCACTTTTCCCAGAGCCCCAAAGAGGCTGCCAATACTGCATTTGCGTGGTGTAACATCACACGTTCTAATGCAATCAAATAAACTAACTTGACTCAGACACAGTATAAAGTACTGCCATCAGAGGGAAAGTTACAGCAGCAACAAGCAACATTTCTATTGATTCGCACAACAGCCAGATGGTGAAGGATTTGCAAATGCTGCACAGTTTGCAGCAAGTCCCAAAAATTCCGATTATGTTGCTGTTGGAATATTTTCCTTCTCTGCCGGTGAAACAAAAGTGCATCAGAGATGGGCCCGTTGAAAATTAGAGCACATTAAAGAGAATTCAAGCATGTGCAGATAGGAGAGGTGTCAGAATAAGATTAATAAAGAATGGAAGTAATAAAAGAAACAACTGTAAGCCCAAGGCAGGCGGCAGCACAGTGTAAGTATAGTCTGAAAGTAATTGGGTTTCCTAATCGCACCTCTGGGCGACACTTGACTTTTACCAATAAATGGTGAGTTGACGTGATTGTTCAATCATCCTTAGTCCCTCTACACAAGACCAGCCATCAATATTGTAAATGAGCCTCTTCTGAGGAAGGATGGCCTGGCACTGGAACTGCAACAGCTCAACCCAAATATGAAAAATACAGAGAGAGAGTCAGAGAAAGAGAGAGGGAGAGAGAGGGAGAGAGAGAGAGAGAGAGAGAGAGAGAGAGAGAGCGAGAGAGAGAGGCTGTGGCTGGGAGCTATACAGGAATTACACAGCAAACTCATCTCCTCCAACAAAACTGGGCCTCTCTTCAAAGAGGAACGGCTGCTAAATATAGATCCGGCTTTGGGTATTTATACTCAAGGTTTGGGCACTCCCAGCCTATAACTGAAGGCCACATAGCCTCCAGTTTGCTTTGTTTTCATTGGGTGCGTCAGTGCTGAGGAGAAAAGCCACAGAGTGCACTCTCCGAAGACTATACCGGCCAGATATAACTTATGAGTGGTCCAATATACATCCCAAAGTCTTTGGTTTTAGCTGAGTTAGGAAAAATAGATATAACATGTTACATAATGAAGGGAAAATGCATCATGTACACAGAGTGCAAGGGTGGAGGGGGGCGCACAACAGGTCACACATAGCCATGAACGCCACATGATCACAGACTTTGTAGCTTCACACACTAGCTGGGTGAGAGTGCTGGGGAGTCGAGGGGTGTGCGGGGGTCTCTACAGAAAACAGTTATTTCTTCTCCCTTACACTAAAAGAGGTTTTAATGAGCAGCCTCATGTCCCCAGCGGAGATCCATGCTGTCATGAAAGCTGCTCTATTTCTGTTTCCTTTTCATCCTGCTCCCCTCCTTCAGACCTGACATTCATTATTCTTTCCATCTCCTGAGAGGGAGAGCAAAGCGCTAAAACTTCCACTCCTCCCAGCCCTTCAAATCCTGAGTTTACTTTTGGTTGAAGTCTGAATCAAAGCTCAGGCTGATTCAAATTCATGTCACTGTTGCAAAAGCTGCACTGTGCCGCCTCTATACGTTTCACACTTTCAAGGCATCATCACTATGTGCATGCATTTTCCTTTTTAGCCTCATTCTATTAAGATATGCTCTATCATTACTGTTGCAATGCTGTTTTTTCCCCAACTTGAAATGGCTCGAAAACTCTCCCTGACTCTGCATTCAAACCATACATCTCTGTGTGGTGAGTTGAAGCTACAATTCAATGTGTTTTTGCATTTTATTAACCCCAATCCTCACATAGTGTCGGAATAGTAAAGACCGAACAAAAACAAATGAAGCCTTCCTCTGAATGTACTGTCAGAAATAAGGGAACTGCAGAAGGTAAAACCGACACTGATGTGCCTCACAGGCCTAATAACTATACCCCAAGTTAAATATATGTAGTTTTCTGATGCCTCTTAAGGTACATATCTGCTCCCCAGCCATAAAAGGTATATGAACTGTCGTTTTAACTACGGGAGCAGGAAAAATCAGACACCATTGTCGAATTCCTACATTTTTTCAATCAAGCTGATCGAATTTTGTGCAGTAAAGTCACAAGTGTAGAAGAATAGAATTGAATTCAACGAACACTACACAAACAGTTAAGATATTTCATGTCTTTATTGAGAAGGGGGTCATTAAGCATTCACAGTTCAGCAGGGAAATGGGAGTAAATGCTGGATTTAATAACTGGTTGAACCTCCTCTGGCACCAATAAGCACCAACCAAGCTGCTGGTCGGAACCGCTCACCATTCAGGGGATCATTTCATTCCTTCTTCAAGAACTGCTGCAGCTCAGCTGTATTCTCAGCAGGTCTGCTGTGGTTTGTTTAATTGAGCTCATATCACAGCATCTCTATTGGACTGAAGGCTCGGGGCTCATCCTGTGGTCCAGAGATGAGATCTCCAGACCACATCTTATTATCAGTCAAAGCAGAAATGAGGTTATTTTTAAGAGACTGCGTTATTTCTCTGAACCTCGTCTGATAATCTCTAATATGAGGAGAAAGCGTGTTTTGGGAAAAAACATTTTAGTTTAAGTTTTCTTGTCTTGGTCCAGCCATTCATACACTGGGAGTACATTTTAATTTTTAGTCTGTTAACGAGCCAAAAATGGTTATGATTCTGCATTTCCTTTAGTGGTCATGAACTCCTGTCTTGGGAAAACGTCAATTATATTCATACTGACAATTTGAGAACAAATCCCCACAGACCTGAAGCACTAGTAGTTGTTTGAGGGGTACCTACTGCCAGAGATACAGAGATACAAGAACTTTAAAGGTGCTTGTCTAGTAGCAAGGTATTTACCTTTAATATTCAAAAAGAAAGACTAAAACTGTCTACAAGAATAGTCGAAGCTCAGTAATAAACTATTTTCTAATCGGTTATTAAATCATTGTTGCAAGATTGTAAAAAGGAAATAAGTTAATGTGTCTCACCACATGTCAAATGATCCCTATGTTTTGCACTCTGACAAACTGTTTACCTTCGAGCATTGTTTCTGTTTATGAAACGATACAACGACATCCGCCAGTCCCACCAGGAGTCCTCAGTAATCTGAATATCTACAGGAAGGATCTGCCCGTGAGGCACGACCACTTCACATCCTTCTCTCCAGCCTGCTGTGTGCCAGAGCATTGAATTAGAGACCAGTTAAGGCAGTAGCTTGTAACTAGATAAAAGAGGAGAGTGGTGGGGAGGCAGGCAGAGGGCTGCCGTGGTGTCCTATAAATGACATTGTAATTCTCTGAACATGGGTTTTAGTGTAGTCGGCCACCATTAGGGGAAGAGGGAAAAAGGGAGGTATTTTTGCCACTTTACCCAGCCAAGCATCTCTAATGGTGTCTGTGCGTGTGTGTATATCCTCCACACTGTCTGAAAGACTCCCTCTGCCCCCTCTACCGTCTGCTCACACACTCACAGCGAGAGACAAAGACTTCCTGAGGAAGCCCAGCTCGGCCACTTGCGGCCATTAAAATGCTCCCACCATCCTCGCTTATAGGCTGCATTTTGTTGTGCTTCAATAACTTGTGTCCTATCGTCTATCACAACGCAGCTACATACAACTGGAGCAAGAGCAAAGCACTCGCATGTAATTACCCAGAAGCAAGGAGAGCTGAGCGAGCGAAGCCGCCCCAGTGAAGAGGAGGGAATGTGTTAATAAAAATGTTTTTGATGTCGGGCTCCTACATGCAAACAACAGATCAATAAAGCAATTAAGACAACAGTCAGTCATGAAGTCGGCGGAGGAGCAAAGTGTCCCAGCCTGCTTTATTCTCTGCTGCGTAAACCAACCTGAGAGACTGCCGCTGCGCTCTGAGCTGTTGTGAGAGCTGGTGGTGCTGAAATCTTGTGATTGGTTGTGTGGAATTCTATTAGACAATCCGTCGGCCAATCGGTAGTCAGGAATGAAAAGGAGGGCTACAGTGGAGGTTAAAGGGCAAAAATCACAGTGGCGTCAGGTGATTGGCAGTTAGCACAAGCACATGCAGACATGCAGTTAGAGCAACGAGCAAGCAGGATATATTCAGGATTCGCACATTCAACGAGGAACATTCATTTAACACTTCATTCACTTTGCGATTGGTGTGCGACAGACAAAACATCTGCTGGACAAATTTGATTTGTTGTTGATTTGGGAGAAAGAAACAACATGTTTTTAATCTTTCACTTGAATTTCCGTAACTCACACAAGGAATCAAATGAGTCAATTGAAGGGATTTTAGTCCAATATTTGTCCCCCTTCGGAGAAATATAATCACATTTGAACATACAACCTAAAATAAAGCCACGGAGAATTAGACGAGTGCTTATGAGGGACTATGTAAAAAGTATAATTAATCAGATTTAGACTGTTGGAAAATGAGATCATAAATATGTATTAGAATACAACTGAGGAATACTCATGACACGTAAAGTATAAAACTCCACTCGGCTTTAAAAAATCCCAAATCAAATCCACGGTAATTAATTGGATTATTTTCCTAAATATTAGTCAAGCTAAAATGGATTGGCAATTACGCTGAAGGAGTTGGGCTACCATCATGGATACTGAGTGGGAAAATAATTCATTTAACTGTACGACTCCTTCACAAAATGATTAGAAAGCCATGGTGGGCTCCCCATTGTCTGTAGGAGGCGGGGGGCACCCCTTTCAAAGACAATAGTCCCAAAGAACACTGAATAATGTCAGAGATTTGTATTTGAAAGACAATAAACAACAGGTAGACTTATGTCTGAACCATTTAGAGTTGTGATACGACTTTCATGATGAAACACAATGAAAGCTATCTCCAATAAGACGAGAATGATCTGCTTTATGTGACGCAGCGAGTCAAGGTTCGGTCTGCCTCCATCACATTGGAGGCCGACACCTTGCCAGTGGCATCCCACGTGCCGGCTCGTCGTGACTTACTGTTGTTGCAGGAGTTCTTGTCGGGCAGCGAGTAGCCCAGGTTGGCCATCTCCTGCTTGGCCTGGAGCGAGGCCTTCCACTGGGCCTCGGGCAGGTCCACGGCCAGCTCGTGGATGCTGCTGGAGTGGAGGATCTGCGTGGTGGCGTACGGAGTGGCCTGGGACGTCTGACCGGGGCTGTTGTAGTTGGCTTTTGTGGTGAAGTCGATGCTGCTGTAGATGGCTCCATCTGAGAGCATGGTGCCTGTCTTATCTCCCTGACCAGTGGGAATATCTTGGAGGAAAGAAGGAGAAAACAGTTAAGTGAGTGATGGGTGTCACTACTGCACCTCTGTGGCCAGATTACCTAATCAAAATTTAACCTATAAATGCATTTAATTTTGAAGGAGAAGAATTTCCTCTCATAGAGGGAAAGATCCCAATAATGGTAGGAATATAAAGTCCAGGTGTTCCCCTGCCTCCCTCATAAAGTGCTCCGTTCTCCCTTCACACATCCTCTGGATGTCCCTCTGTACCTGCTCTTCTGTGTTCATAAACACTTGACTATTGGTGCTACTCTGCATGTGGGCGTGCTAACAAAGAGAAAAGGGGAAAGATGGAGAGGGAGAGGGACAGAGAGCGAGAGAGAGAGAGAGAGCGAGCGAGAGCGAGAGTGAGAGCTGGGGAAGCAGACTCCCTCCATAGTGCCTGGTTTGCATGCCCAGTGAAGGGGAGATGATGTAGAGCTGTGGCGGAAGTGTCCGCATCTGCGCCAGTCAAGCTGCGCATGTCCTTCACGACTGGCTGCCCAGGACCATCCTTTCAAACACTCGTCCACCCCCTGCTCCTCTGCCTGTCTCTCCCCTCACATTCTCCCGCTCTGAGGAATGGGCGATGACACCAGGCTGGACTATTTGCAATCACTCAGCCTGGTGACAGAAGCACCCCTGCTGTTGAAGCTCCGGCTCTGACATGATATATAAATATATATCAAAACACGCGCGCTATATGCATATATGCATACATCTCGCACGCTTATACATACATGACAAACAACATGAGCCCCGGAGGAACAGAGAGGAAGGCAGGGACCACCATCTTTTATCTTTTATGACCACCCCCCCCACAAGCGTCAGGACAACACCGGGGCACTCACCTCCACGACCAAAGTTACCGAGGTCATTCGGTCCCCCAGAGCTGCTGTTGACAGGCAGGCTGGTCGCCGGCCAAGAGTCCGCTAACCAGGGGTAGCCTGGGTCACTGGCATTCAGCAGGCCTGGCCGGCTGAGCGGAAACAGGGGATGAAACACTAGATTAAACACGAGGCGTGAAATTACATTACGACAAGAGGTTTGTACAAGAACATTCCCAATTACATAAAACGCATGGTTTAAGTCAGCATTACGCGTCTGGATTGAGGGAATAATGAAAACAAAACCATGACAGCAATCAACAGTGAGACACTGCGAGAACACAAAGAAACAAACATACGTTCAAACACTGCACGACACACAAAAATGTGTGTTCGTGCGAGATAAGCGCGCCATAAGCCTCCGAAGCTAATGAAACACTTCTACAGTCGGGGGAACTACTGCACAGATAAATTTCTCTCCCACAAAGTTGGAATTCCTCCAGGCGAACACAACCCTTTATCCCTCCGTTTCTCCCGCTGTGTTGTTGTCACATTCCCCGTGTTATTAATGCAAAACTGTGGAGACATTAATGCACACACTTTCTGCCCGAACACATGTGCCGCAGCACACGCTGACACCCACATGTATATACTTTTCCCGATTCATTAATATCGCGCACATTCTGCTGCGCTTTCCCATCAACCCCTCGCGGTGATGTCCAGACAGTCTAAATCTTATTTGATGGGAAATTCAACCGCAGCCCGAGCAGCGACGCCATGCTGTTGGGATGCCTGCATATGGGAGAGGGGCAGTGCCATTTAACAGGTGTTGTGTCCCTCCTGAGGGGGCGAGAACCATAAAAGCAGCCATCAAGACTTTAACCTGTCATGGGTGACTGCTGGGAGCCCATTAGGGCCACTTTACTGTACAATCACGTCTGAGGCTCGTTACCATGGGTAACACAGATGGAGTTAAATGAGAATGAAGGATGCAGTTAAATGCCTTTGTTTATGTGTCAGTTCACTGACACTCCACTTCCCAGTGAAATGGGGAAAAAAATGCGCAAACAAACTTGGAAAATGTGCAACACTTCAGTAGTTGGAGGATTCACCAAAAAAACACACTTAAAAGGTGGTTACAGACACGTGCGCAGCGAGAGGTTGCGGAACACACTAGTTACCAGACTGGCTGCGAGATGGGGCTTTTTGTCTTAACTCCAGTGGGGGTGATGTGCTGGCTCGGAGGGACTGGGGGAGGAGGGAGGAGTCAAGCCCCGAGGACAGGGGCAGGTAATGGGAGTGCTGCATTCACTCTTTGCCTCAGCTACAGGTTCTAATGAGAAGAGCCGCTCGACAGAGGGGGGGGGGGGGGAGTCCAAATGAACTGCATCCCTGGCAAGCTAAGAGCCCTCGCTGTGGTTCCTGAATGCCAAAACAGGCCCTCGGGGGAGACAAGTCATTCAAATTGATGGCTGTGCATCAGACACATGCACTTTTATAGGGTAATACATCTCACCCCGTCCTTCTACCTCTGTTACTGCCTGCCATTTTATCCCGCTGCCATCATTCTCTCTCTGTGTACCATCTTTCCTTAACCCTATTTTCCTTTATTTTCCCCCCACATGCACCTCCAACTCCTCTCCTCTTTGCTCTGCTCAGAGCCTTTTGTGCGCTAAGCATCTGTCAGGCTGAAAATCTCTCACAGCTGACACAGGAGACGACGTTGTTCTCTTTTGTTGACTCCAGCTAGACTGCGCCAAAAATGTACACTGTCAAAAAGCAAAAGGCTGCAGCTTTGTATCACCACTCGCAGCACTTGTCCTGCGTGCTGCGAGTCCTCCCCCAGCAGACAAGAGAAAGACCATTTGAAGACAAGGAGCTGACAGTGGAAATGGCTGTGTCGTCCTTGTATTCATCACGTGGCGGCACTTCTGCTATGGATAATTAGAATAAGACTGATTCCTCCTGCAGATATTTGCTATATATAAGCGTGTGTGTGTGACTGTGGGATGGTGGGGTAATGGTGGGGCGGGTGGGAGACAGGCGTCGGGTCATACTTCTAATAAAAAGTCGACACCTAACTTTTAATCCTTGCCCGAGCCAGGATGGATGGCAACCTTGGCAGATAAAATTTGATTTGGAGCGTTTGCTCTTGCTGTTAGACATTTCAGTTACTTGTGATGAGCAGGAGGGAAACCATAAATACTGCCTGAGACGCCCGACGCCGAGTCCCCCCCATAAATAAGCGCAGGGAGAGAGATTAATTCCAAAGCAACTTCATAAATCAGGTGTTTATGGTCCCACCAGTCGACTGAATGGAATTTGGATTAAAAGTCTAGACGTTAGCTAACACTTACAACGGTGCGAAACACAGATTACTTCTTAGATTAGAGAACATGCTGTTATTTAGTATTCAGATCCTGGGACGTAAAAGAATCTCCATGGCAACAGAGTGAGTGAAACCTGTTTGCCGCCAGGCAGAGCCCATTCTCCCTGCCGAAAGGAGTGAATCTGCTTTTGCTAAAATATTGATCAGTGCCGAGATAGGAAGTTATTACTACCTTCTAATTACCATCCCTCTATTGGCAGGGGGATAAGGAATGAACCCTTATCGGCTTTTATCAATTTCAATTGAGCAGCCCAAGTCAAATTGTCCAGGTCCACCAATCTGCAGCCTATTCATCTTCCATGAATCATTTATTTTGTGATCGATTAAGTGTAATTGTTCAGTCAGAGCAATTTGGCAGGAGCCAATGAGGAACTGGAGACAGACGTGGCTTCATTTGCTATTGTCTAATTAATGCAATAAACATCTCATGCAACAAATGAACACATTTCACCGAGAGACTCCACCGCGCATTCTCGTTCTCGGGGCAGATGGGGGGAAGTTGCAACATCTGGGATTTGATGGCACTGGAGTGACTAAAGGATCAGGGACTCGTGTTCCAGACTGGATCCTATTCTGGTGTTGCTGAGATTGTGGAAGTCAGTGCGAGCGGCTAAAGATATGACAAATATAAAGAAGCAGAAACACAGACATTTCCAATCCCAATTCGCCGGCGTGAGAATCCGAACCACTTATGTGGAAAATTGAGGGAAAAACACTACAGCAGAAAAGTAGATGAGAAACGGCACGGCAAGTGGCGTGGCTAATTCATTAAGAAATTGCTGGCAGCTCGCAGAACAATGCAGGAGAAATTGTCCAACGGAGCACCCGGGTTATATGCAGAGAGAGGGGGGAAAAAATTGAAAAAAACCACCAACGTATAAAAATGCATCAACCAGACTGCAGAGCAGGCACATTCCTGAAGCCCAAAGACACACAGGGACAGATTTAGTCGCAATCTCTCGCTGAGTGTTTGAGATCTGAAGGTGTTACTTAGTCAGGTGTGATAAGCAGCAGATAGACAGAAGCCCGGCATTCTCAGGGGACTCTCTTGAATACTCACAAAAGCTCAGTAACTGGTGTCATTGAGATGTGCCCTATTCACTGCAGCCCCTCTGCCTTTCACTAACGCACAGTGAAACGGAGCAGCCTTGTATGGGGGTGCAAGTGGGGTACCTCGGCACACCTCTCCCCTGGGTAATTATTTTTACATTATTACATGTGCTCAGATCCCAGCCGCCCACGCAAGGTGACAGGCAAATTTATCACTCGAGAGGGCTCCGGGGTTGCCCGTAGCCGGCAGCGGAAGATAAATGACAAAATAAAAGTAGTCTCTGCTTAAATTGTTTCTGTTAATTCTGCTGAGGAGATTTATGAGTCCATCTATCGATGCATGAATGGAGATGTGTTGGAAATGTATATTTGCGCTCTGTATGGCAGGCTCACAACAGGTATTGGTAATCTATCAATCCATCAGCCATTCATCAGCGTTGGATTCGGAGGCAGCTCGCGGTACATTTCATGCATGACTGTGGAGAAAGAGGAGGCGGCGGCGAGCTCGTGTCGAGCCAAGCACGGGGAAAATTAAAAGGCAACTGATGGAAAAGGTTACTTGAGTGTGTTAAAACAAGTGCAGTAAAAAAAAAAAAAAGAAAAAAAAAAGTAATCCAGGATGGCGGGTCTCACCTTCCATTGCTCATCAGACCTCCATCGACTCTCTGGAACGTCACTACAATCAGAGAGGAAAGACAGAAGAACAAAAACGAGACAATGAGTTTCACTGGAACATTACAGAGTAACCAGGTTTCCTTTGGATATTCTGTCATTTTGGTATTGACCAATGTGTCCTTGTGCTTCGGTGGTTCGGCATTTATCTTTCCCAAGCATGGCGAGCTGGATGATGGATTCACTAAGGGGTGCAGATGTCCCTCTGCATTCACTGCCTCTCTCTCAAGATTCCTCCTTTTTTTCTTTAAAAGTGCAGCAAAGACGACTGCATATTGCTTCGCTCTGCATAAGTGGAGCCGTCACGCGTCCCTCAAGGACAAGAAGCCTGATGAGAGGAAAAAACTCATTTCATCTTTCTTATTTTGCTGCCGAGTTATTATCAGATTTGTGATTAAATCTTGGCCCCCCAAAAAATGATTAGAAAAGGCAGAGGGCTCATTAATCACTTCAGGTTTTTCTATCTGCAAGTGTGAAGGCTGAGTTACTGATCCTTTGGCTCGCGGGGCTCCCCGGAAGCCACGCATGTGGCCCGCTCCATTACAGTGATCTATAGATAACAAGGGCCGCTCTTTGTCAGCGGCTAGTAAAACTCGGCGGCGGAAAGTGAGCGGCGGCTGTGAAGGATCCATTTCATCTCTGTTGTGATGACAGAGCAGCGGGAAGAGTTCGAGGCATATAAAAACTTCAATGGATCACAGGGAAAACAGGAAAGCCAGCAAGAGTTTTGGAAATCACCTCGCACTGATGGGGGGGGGGGTGAAGTGGAGAAGAAGGGTGGGGGGGGGGGGGGTTT
>JASSRZ010000016.1:19773041-19789755 GCA_032164315.1 Malacoctenus gilli
ACACACACACACACACACACACACACACACACACACACACACACACACACACACACACACACACACACACAGAGTTGCATATGAACCTTATACCTTCACAGGATGGATAGATACCCTGTAGGGGGAGGTACAGGTGACTGAGAGCTGTCAAGATGTATCATTAGAGGAGGATTTACATGGACCCCAGGGCAGGTCTGACACGACTACAGCCTGTCTTTAACAATTCTCTATGATTAATATATCATCTTCTGCTACAGCCTGCTGGATTTGCACAGAGAATACTGGTATTGATCTGTGGAATGACGGCCTGGCACTGTCAGGCGAGCGCTCTCAGTCAAGCCGAGACTCCGGCATTGACTGAACCAGGGTGGCACGTGGGTCAACGAGCTTATGGGATAAAACGCAGACCAGAAGGAAGTAAGGAAAAAATACATTTTAGGAGGAAGAAACAAGGTCTCAGCAAACATATTGAGCGCCTCCAATCGATCCGCCGGATGAAACTGGAGCCAGTAGGTGAGGATCAGAGCGACGCACAACTAAGTGAATACAGCATCCACAGGCAGAGAGGCACGAGGGAAGTCAGGAGGTTTCATAAACCTCCGTTGTTATTCCGATTGCAACAATCTACTTAGCCCCACAAGGGGGGCAAGAGGAAAAATAAATAACAGTTGGTCCAACTGGAAATAACGTTTTAAAAATAATGTTTTCTCATTTCCGCCGCGGCTGGCAGGGGAACGGCACCACAGCAGAATACTGACAGGTCAATTACTCCCGGGCTGCCTCTCCCTCACCTCACCTCCATCCAAAATGGCACGTGTCACCCTGTAAATCTGTGCTCATCCCTCAGTGCAATTGGCTACACCGGCCCCCAGAGAGCCACAAGGCCCTGGCATGGTAGAAGATGAATGGGTCCAATGATGAACCCAACACCTTGGCCAGATTAGAAACAATCTACCGAGGGAGCATCTGATCAACCGCCGCGCTCGTGGCTCGCAAGCGCTGCATTACATCCAGGTGACAAAGAGCCGGATTTGCGAGTGGTCGCCATCAGAGGCAATGTCGTTCAAAGTTAATGTTATGAATGATTTAGCAGCTTATTATCATGCATATTTGCGCTAAACAATACACATTTTTCATTAGAGGCCTCAGAGGCTGTGCTAATAGAGCCATTAGTGGAGTGATGTATGGCAGCGAGGAATGTGACCCCCCTGTCTCACGTGCACACAGCGTGCTGTGCTGAATTGTCAAAGAATACAAACATGTCGTATCCATACAAAAAGGAGGCGGTAATTGATGTTCAAAACTGAATGTCTGGATGGAAATCTGTGGCTGTCTCCGGAGATAAAGCGATAAAGTGTTTAAGGAACTTTAATAAGAATATTCTTGATTTTCCTCCCCCCCCCCGCTCCCCCCCACATAAGCTTGACTTCACCAAGATAATCCTCCTTGGTGGCTTCTCAGACAATTGTTCGGTGGGAATCAGACGGCTGGCAGAGTTCATGCATCGCTCGAGACTGTCCAGATGGAGGATGATAGAATTTGCGAAAAAAGGAGGAGGGCGACGACAACAATGGACACAGAAGAGGAGGTCTGGGCATACAGTAGACGTGCATCTGCCTGGACCGACCCCTCGGGTGGCTCTAATTGTGTTAGCTAATGGGCAGCCTAAGTTTTAATCACTCTCTGAGCTGCATTTCTCCATCCATCTATTCAGCGATCTCGGGAGTCCCAAGGTCTCCCGAGGAGCCTACAGCCATGTGTTTGATGGCGTATCAGCTATGACCAAGCGACAGCAGCGGGGTTGTGACAGAAATAGAAAAGTGGAAGCGATTCCGAGGGACTCGGATGCAGATATAGCAAAAGCAGGGAGTGTTATCAGTGTGGGTAATAGGTGGGATGTGTAGGTTCAGGAGGCTGTAAGAGGGGGGGAAGGTGTGCTGGCACGTACGTGTTTACTGTATGTGTGTGTGTGTGTGTGCTAGGGACAGCTGCTATGTGATGGCACTTCAATGACTGCGGTGCACACACAGGCTGGCCACACGAGATACAGCCCCTCTGAGAAAGGGAAAATAAATGGGCCTGTCATCCTGACAGGATGTGAACTGTCTCCCACATATGCGGGTATGAATATGTTGTGGCAAGATAGCCTTTGTCTCCAACATAAAGCGTCTGTAATTGTCTTTTTGTGCGACTGTGACTACGTAACGTGTGTGTTCCTACTTTAGATCCCATCACAGTTTAATTCAAGTTATTCAGTTCAGAAGCCGAGAAAAGGCTGTTGCCATGCCGGAGGGGGTGCGTTTCGGACCTGGCATAGGTCAAAATAGTAAATCCATCCCGGCACAGACCTGCCTGTGTGTGTGTGTGAGATATTGTGCCACACTGCTCCGTGGCCTTGTCAGAGCTTGTATGAATCAAGCTTTGGGTGACAGATCATCTTCGCAGGAGGAAGTGGGTGCCGTGTCCAATCACAGCGCGGCTCTGCGGCTGCTGGGTGATGGATTAGAAGGAGGTTGGCACTAACACCACCAATCATAAACAAAAAACCCGGCAGGAAGGTCAGAAAGACAAGCGCGAACATGCATGCACGTACACATACATTTACGACGCACTCTCGCGGCTCTCGGTATCAGAGGGCGGGACGGCGGGGGCCTGTGATATTGCGACAAAAAGCAACACGAAAGCTGCCTGTGGGCTCGTGTGTCACCCGTCAGCCAACATTCGAGTGGATGGGCCACAGTTTGACTTTTTTATTTTCATAGCTCCTGACAGATCCCTTGTAACGCTCAGCAAGTTCTTCTACTTCGTACCTTCCTCGGTGGTCCTGGCCGTCCTGGATTCGCTGTCCATGCCCTGAAACTCGTTGAAATAGGGCCGGACCTTGATCTCATACACGATTCCCTTTTTGAGCGCGGAGAGCATGATGCTGCGCTCGGAGGGGACCTTGACGTCTTGGCTCAGCCACGGCCCGGGTGAGGGCAGTCCCGAGGTCTGCCTGTAGAGAACTCGGTAGCCCTGGATGAACTGGGACTGACGATCCACCTGAGGGAGCAAATGGAGATTGCATTTAAGTGCAAAAGGAGCAGTGGAGAGGACATACTGTCCGATAGAAGCGCACTATAATACAGACAAATGCTGTTTGGCAGAGAATTCTTCCTCACAGGATTGCGTGCTTGTCACTTAAGAGTTTTCCACTTGTTTAATGGGGCTTTTATCAACAGCCAAGAACCTCGGTTAGCACAGTTAGGCTGCTCACATTTCCTCAAACTCGCAGCGACCAGCCCAAGCTCCTCGACTTTAAAGATTTTCCCTAATAACCACTTTAAAGGACACATGCGTGTCTCATATGCATTATAAATATTGAATAGTGACACCGCAAAGGAGGTCCTATCACATCTGGAATGGGCCATGACCGCGCAAATGTCATATAACAACAAATACGTGCACCCCGGGGACGAGAGGGAGAATACACAACATGAGCAGATAACCGCGGACACGTCCCATCGAGAAGATGGAGGGACAGGATTTGTGATCGCTCTCTGGAATCCACAATGGGCCCTTCCTTTCAAACTTGGGCCCATTTAGCCCGACAGAAAAAGCTGAATTTATGCAGAGGAGGAGCAGGCGCATAACTCACTGTAATGGCTTGTTAACAGTAGAAGAAGTGAGCGGGGGTTTCAAGTGGGATATTAAGCAGCTGTTTTTTTGCCAGTGTAGCCTGAGTAAATCAGCAAAATGGATTCCCTGTGTGGTGCGTGACTTTTATTAATGGAATGATTTGGGAATATAAAAGCTTTCCCTCAGTGGCCCCTCTGTTTACTGAAAGGGCCCCTGATTGATTAGGCAGCCTGTTTGGGTTTTTTTTTTCCCGCCTTGATTGTACACTGCAATCATAAAGCAATGCTTTAGCTATGAATTGGCTTCCAAGTCTTGGGGTGTGACTTACTACGAGGGTCAATAAACATGTCAGCAGGAAAAGTGCGAATGTATTTTATTTCAAAATGCAAAGCAGTCCCACATGTCACATGTGATGGGGAATAAATGCCTGCTCCTCAGTGATTAATCGTTCTTTAATCGAAATATCACTGGACGCATAATGTATGAGCACCCCAGTTTGATAAATTTACATCGCCGTCAACTGGAAAAGTAAATAAAAACCCCTCTGACTATTTTCATCTTTTGAACTCAATTTTGCAGTCTTTCGAGATACACCAGCTTAATCTGATGTGACTGACACACAGTTATGTGCATATGTGTGACAGATGAGCAGGTGTGTGTCCGTACTTTCCACTCACGTGTGTGCAAAAGAAGATTAATGCATAATCTGATGGGAGCAGGAAAACTCATCTTCACAACCACGTCCATTAATTTCAATGTAATTTTATCTGAGCTGTCGTTGCATTAGGAGGAACACAGTTAAAGACGTGGAAGATTGATGAACACCCAGATGTCTCTGATGCCGCTTTTGATGTTTACTGTGGTTACAGGAACCATTTTGCCACTATTTGATGTTCAGTTTCTTTTAAGTCCCCAATTGCGAACGTTTCAAAGCTGGAAGTTTGAGGGACGAGCCAGAAAAGAAATGTCCCGACATAAACCAAGTGGTAGCCTGAAGGAAGCCGTCTTTCAGGTTCAAAGGGAGAACTTTATGAGCCAATTTTGTAAAAATCAAAGATGTAAGAAGAATGCAGAGATGTAACGATACGCACACAAACCACAGGACTGGCGCAATCCAAGTTTGAACTGTTTGAAATGTTTGGGGCCTGATCCCAAATAACATGTGAAACTGTGAGGACTAGCAAATCACTGAGCAAGATTTGCAAGCGATCAACTCCGTGTTCAACATTGATTTGATTGAAAGGCCTGATAAGGCCTGTGGGAATGGGTAGTATGTGGTATTTTCCGCATCTGGCAGAAAGAGTCTTTAGAATTCTCTGAAGTTCAGCTCCACATGATATTAAGTTTGGACACGTCTGATTTATTTTCTTCTTACAAACGTGAACCTCAAGCGGATGAGGGCCAGAGTTGCACGCTGTATTTAAAAAGCTGTTCTTACCGTCCATGTGACCTGAATGGTCGTTGGACTCAGGACCACCGGGTTGTGCAGGCGGACCATGACTTCTCCCAGCTCCTTCTGCACGTGTCGGTGGTCGACCCCCTGAGCCGGAGGGCTTATGTCTGTTGAAGGGGCCCGAAAAAGTACAAGCGAGAGGTTCAACTTGAATCAGAGTAAAGCGAGGTGTTTTCACCCTCTTTTGTCCCGGTTTCAGTCCGCTCAGTTTGTCAGAAAAAAAAACACGAATCGTCTCGAGCAGAAGAGAAATGGTGAAGAGAGAGAGATTGAATAAGACCATTCAATTCTAACAAAGACGTGAATACCTGGTGATCACGGCTTCATCTGCAAAGCTCATCTTTAATTTATACTAAGCTCTCATCCGTCGCGAGGAAGGAAAGGAGTCTTGGGTTCGCGCCGTTCTTTGCATGCACGACTTGTCTGCATGCACGGGGCCGCGCTGGAGAACGGCATCACCGCGTGAACTCTGAATGCGCGACCCTCCGACATATTGGAAGGAAGATGAATGGACACTGTGACACTATTTTCCAGCTCATTTCCCACACGCATGTGTTTCAAGTTACAAGCTATAAAAACTCCAGAGAATGAGATACAGAGTGGTGGTGAAGCGAGCCGCAGTTTGAGTTATTTACTGGAGGAAAGCGAGGGGGGAAAAAAATTAAAGATGCAACTCAGAGGAGGAAATGATGTTTCAAAAAGCCTCGTTTCGACAACCGCACGCAGCCATATATCACACACCACACTAATAGGGCACGATGGGCCAAACACAGTTAAATAGAAGTGAAAAATCAATTTGTCATCAATGCGTGTCATTGTCATTCAACACATCTATATATCATCTCGAGGCCTTCACCTCACTCGTAAGAGAGAGATGCTGTAATTCAAATTCACTGGGCTCTCTTTTCATAATGCTGTTTGGCTCATATTTGACGGAGCTTGGCCAGATATTGTGTTTTTATTTATTTATATTTTCTGCTCGGGACTTATCATATCAAGGCAATCAGAAAGCTGCGCTCTGTCCAGAACTGTAATCAAATCTTCCCGGGGTTTGGAGACGGTCATTTTCCCCTGTTATGATCATTAACATAGCAGGGATAGCACTAACCCTGTTAGGCCTTCCAAAAGGAGACATGCTTATTTTACATAATTGCTTAAGTGTAGCCTTAATGAGCCGAGCTGAGATGAAATATTTGACCTCTGGCAGGCTCTGCAGTGTTTTAGTGCAGCTATTCAACTTAGAATACTGAGTGGGGCTTAAGAACAATCGGAGACTGAAGATACAACTGAGTGATTCAACACTTTCAGTAAACTTAAATGTGCCGATGGAGCATAAAAACAAACAACGCAAGTGATTATCATAGATCCTATAATGAGTGCGTATGGATACAGTGAGTGCTGTTCTTGGTATTTCACTGCACCTTGAGTCCTGACAGGCTCAGACATGGGGCTGGGATCACTCAGGCCCTGGCTGTTGACGGCCCGCACCATGAACAGGTAGATGGTGTTGGGGCGGAGACCCTTGACGGTGAACTGGGTGGTTTTGACGTGGTCGGCCACCGTTTGCCAGCTGTTGCTCACAGATTGACTGAACGCTTCGATGACAAAGGAAGAGACGGGCGACGCCCCGACCATGCCGGGTTGCCAGGACAACGACACGCTGTTCTTGGTGACGTCGGTGACTTGAGGTTTCGACGGCGGGCCCGGAAGCTCGTTCTCATCGTGGTTCTTCATCACCATCACGCCACCTGATTCTGAGAGAACGCAGAGGAGGACACACAAAAAAAAGGGGCTTTCTTAAAGGGGGAACTGAACCTAAGGCTGAGATGCACTGCTGAATTCAGATGACCTGCTGTTTAACCTACCTTTGACTTCCAAGAAAGCGCTCCATGACGTCTCACCGCTGGAGCTGGTTGCCACGCATGTGTAGATCCCAGAATCTGAGAGCTGGTGCACACAAAGAAATACACACAGATATGAATAAAAAGAGTCACAAAAACAGCGTTAGTGTGCACGGCCTAATGACACCTCTGAAAACACTCTTACCGAGGGGAGCAACTCACTTCACACATCCTAAAGAGCAGCGAATATGCTGCGCCTTCCTCTCACTGAGACGCTGGAAAAAGGAGCCGGCCTCGTGCTGGACGAGTGTCATTTGCGAGTGCCTCAAAGTGCTGACGCTAATTTCCTAATGAATTCCATTTTCTACTCACCACCCTTCCATCACTTTTCCGCTCCCCCCTCCTTATTTCCCCACTGTCCCGCCGACCACAACAAAGGCGGGCTAATTAATTTAGGGTGGGCTGCGAGCGAACCCCCCCCCCCTGGACCGATGACAGCTGGCTTGTCTCTCCATCCCTCTTAGGAACTTTGGTTGTTTGTTGGTTTTGTCCCCGTGCCTCTCTTCCATTTATTAAATAACATGTCAGTGGTCGGTAGCTTTGTCAAGCGTAATAGGTATTCCACAGGGACGCCAGAGTGGGGAAAGGAAGATGTGGCCCTTTTAAATTTAATCTACTCTAAGCATGGATGTGTGTGCACATCTGTGCGTGTGCATTGGAGAGTGCATATACGTATATATTCTTCCCCTCCGACAGCTGGAGACCATCCAGGCCTGCCCTGCTCAGCTGGAGCTGCTTTGACACCAAGTTAAAACAATCAAAACAGTTTGAAAACCATCAACGCTGGCTGTTCATGTCTTCAAGGCATCATGGTACGTTTTGCTCATTTTGATAGAAATCTAATCCACAGCCTTGGTTGACCACACAAGTGCACACAGCTGTACAAACATCAAATGAAGGATAGCATCAATGAGAAAAACACAGAGGTGGCTCAGATATTAGGGAGGAAGGCTGCCCGCTGATGAATAAATGGAGGGAAACTGTGTTACGGACGAACACGAAGTGGCACAAATTGAGGAGTCACAGCACAGACTGGAGAAATCATTCACCTTGATGCTTTTGATCTGCAGGCTGCCCAGCTCCTGCAGGGACATGCGGGGGTCCTTTCCCAGCAGGCTGATCCCATCCTTCAGCCAGCTGATGGAGGGGATGGGGTCTCCCGACGCCTGGCACTTCAGCAGGGCCACGCTGTCCACCCCGAGCGTCTGATTGGACGGGCCTTGGCGGATAATGGGCGGAGGTCTGTCCGTGAGCACTGCGTGACAAAGAGGAAAACAGATTATCTGTGTCCCGGAGTTCAGAGGGATGACGGTGTTCGCATGCGGGCGACTGACTGCAAAAAAGCGAGTGACAGCATCGATCATAAAAGTGCGCCGGGGGTGGATGTGGGTATCTGTCATAAAGCGGAGCGTTTTCCCTGCAGGTCTTGTAATTGTGCCGCAGAACAATGAGCATATCCTGCACTTCCAGGAAGCATGGGGAGAACAGCTGAGTAGTGTTCTTGGAGTTCCATTGATGTGGCACGGAGATGCTAAGCGGCTTCCAGTTACTGCCTGGGTAGCCTTATTTTTATACAGTACTCGAGACTCTGTGGTACAGTTTGGCGGTGGGACGCTCGCATATTGAGTCAGTGTGGTTTCGATAAATACTTCATTGTGTGCAGTGTGGGACCCAATAAAAGGTGAATTTCAAATAGTAAATGTTGCTGAAACCAGCTCGTTATACATGTTGCGCTTTGAAGGAGGCCTGAAAGAAGGCCAAATCTTGTCTAACAAAATGGCCAGAGAGGCACATCTTTTATATTTTCATGCGGTCTTACTTTGAATGAATGCTAATGCTCTGATGAGACCCATTCGCAGGAGAAATTTCATTTGTTATAATGGGGGAGAAAAGCCTGTGGGTTGTCTGGGTGAAATAGTAGGCATGTCAGAGGTGATCTCTGAGAGATTTAGCAGTGCAGCACGCAGGCAGTTTATATATTTAGAGTTGAATAATGTGGAGTCCCCCTGGCATCTCAGAACCCACATTAATTAGAAAGTATGGATTAATGATGTCGGACCTGCAGGGGCTAATTACCGAGTCTACCTCGGTAACCTTTTAACACATTATCACACCCTCACTTCCACCCCTATTTTCTCTCTCGCATTTACATCTGACAAAAGGAAGCGATTCAAGATAATTCACATTTGCTGGGTTCTACCTCGCCCCTCGCTGGGGGTCACCTGAGAGCCAAAACCTGACAAAATAGCCACCACAAAAAAAGAAACCCAGTGCAGGACATTGCTGGTACTTATTTGTTTTTCGTCCTCCGTCGTGTAGAAAAAGGGGTCAAACGAGTTCAAATGAATCAGGTGAAACGCTTGAAACTAAGCCAAGAAAAAAGGGTCAAAGCACCTGCAATTAGCCAGGAATCTCTGACACTGGAACCTGTATTTTGTTTTAAAACAAACTTCCTTCCCTCCTGTAGATCGAGTTCTGACGGCGGCTCAGACAGGAGACACTGCTCGGACAAGGGATTTGGTGCGTGTGATGTATGTGTCAGAGGCATGTAGTGGGAGTGACAAAGGGAGGAGGCAGAGCCCAGCTGAGGCCTTGGCTCCCTGGATCAGGAATTTCTCATTACCGATCTCCTTGAACTCCGCACACTGTCGGCGGGACCCGGGGCAGTAAATCATACAAAGACTGCAGCAGGTGTAACCGTGACCTCGCCCTGGTCTTTGTTTTTTCTTATCCCCCTTTTGTAAGATTGTTATTCTTTTAGTAAAGACAGAGGAGACAGTAAACAGCAAAAATGCACTTAATGTTTACAGACCTTTTCAACTAATTTCTTCCCAAAAATGGTGAAAGTTAAATTCATATCACTCGAATCCATGGAGATATCCTCCATCCTTTAACCACTGGAGGCTGCGTACTGCTGCATCACTCAACTCCTTCCTGGACGACGGCTCTTTGACCCATTAATCTGAGTCCGATGGCCATCAGTGGCATCAAGGAAAGCATCTGGGTCTTGATTTATAATGTCCAACCCATGAAGCTTTTCAGATACTTAGTACCATTAGAGGGTCCGGAGCCTGCAGCCACACCGCCGCAATACCAGAGACACTTAATTCTACAGTTTATCACTGACCTCCAGGTGATTTTATGGACTTTACTCGTTTGAGCGTGTGACGTGGTAGATTTAATTTTAATGTTACACGATTGTGGAAAAATCCCTGATACGCGAGAAACCTCGTATTAACTTTGCTGTGCCTATAGAATATATTGCTCATTCATAAGTATCCCTGGTAAATGAGATTTTATTCTGAACGCAGTTTCCTATAGGGAAAGCAGTTTCACTCAAATGTACTGTTTTATTGTTGGAGGCGTTTGAAGGACAAACCAATTTCGTACTCGCATCAGAAGAAACACTGAAAAAAAAGGCTCTCTTGTGGTGTTTTTAATCTTTCTGCTAGCAGGTACTTCAGCAGACGTACGGATAGCCGTCTATCTTGCCATCACAACAGCTGAGCAGATTAGACGCTCCCACGCCGAGTACCGACCACATAATTCATTCCACCGAGGAGCTATTGTCACTCACTCGCTCAATCTCGGTCTCCATGTCTCTCTCCGACGTTCCCTCCTTTATACCCATACTCGTGGCTCGCCCACTCACTCAAACACTGACCATTAAACTTGAAGAAACTCAAGGGCAATGCTTTATTTCCCTCCAAAAGGAAGAGAATAAATTTTTAATTAAATCGTATCCCGAAAAAAGGAAACAGAATGCGCAGAGCAAGAAAAACACTCTGAGCGAAGGTCATGGACATGGCGGCATTTCTCAAATGAAAACTGGATTTATTGATGCACATTAAAAAACTTAATATCTAATCTGTACTTTTGCTTCTATTATGTCATCTTGAAAGCGTTAAAGGTCAAACTTCCGCACAAGCTCAATGAAGCAAGAACGACGTTGCAGGTTTGAATAGTTGGATGCCGGCAACTTGAGTGAAATTTGCGAGTTTGGCGCTGTTTAACCAACTTCACCGCACTCGCAGTGTTTGCTGTGTGGTGCTGCGGCATGTGCTGGTGTGAGTAGCAGCGTGCTGGCATGGAAAGAGTTACGCCTCAGTCCCCCCCTCCTCACCATCTGTGACCTCCAGTTGAGCCTTGGCGAGGATGCTGCCAGCCACGGTCAGGGCCTGGCAAATGTAGTAGCCAGCATCTGCCCTCTGCACAGATGAGATGGTCAGGTCTCCGCTGGGCGACACCGAAAAGCGACTGTTGGGCTGCTGGGGTTGGTTGGGAAAGAGCAAATTCTGCAGGAAGTGGAACAAACAGCCAATTAGTGAGAACATGGAACCGGTACAACCTGGAAGAATTACAGACAGGCTCCCACTCTCACCAGCACCAAACCCACACACAAACACACACACACTGAGCACGCTCGCATACAAAACAGACTATTACTACAGCTACAGTCTCAACAGTTCAATCTACCACTTGGTTAACCAACCTCACAAACTCTAGGAATATACAGTTTGATGATTTGGTTTCAAACTTGCGCCCGGGCCAAGCCAGAGGCTCCACTCTGTTAGGGAGGCAGCTTTTGCTCGTATTGGCTCCCGAACAACTTTCCGTGCTGCTTCACTTCCTCGGCGGTTCTGGGCTGCTCTTTCTTGCCACCCCACAGAAGCTGAGCTCACACTAGTCATACTACGGATCTATTTTGATCAAACTCAGCTCGTTTTGTTGATAGGAAGCTTCGCCCACCTTGAACACGTTACTTTCTATTTTTGTGTTTTTCTTTTGTTTGTTTTTTTTTCTCTTATGATCCTGGAAAAAAAACCATTAGCTGGATTTAATTACACTAAATCACTTTGATACAACAAATTATCAGCTTTTTCCAAATCTCCAGCACATGAGAGATGCACACTCCATTACACTCAAGTGTGAAAAAGAAAGCCTTCATGTCGTCTAATTGCTTTACTTAATTCGCTTTAATTTGTCCCCTCAACGAATCCCATCACATCATTTAAAGATCAAGGGAGTTAAAAGCGGAGAATACACAAATAAACACAGGGACATAAAGATGAGTGCGGAGATGGGGGGAGTATGTAAGTGCGTGTCTATTCATTCTACAAGCCCCATCTTTAATGACAGTGTGACGCACACACAGGACACAAGTTCACAACATTACTCAGTCGCACTGGCACTGACAGATATCAGTGGGCAAGTGCTACATTGAAAATGTGTGTGAACATGTAAGCATGTGTCTCACTCCTGTTCACCCTTTTAGGAAAACTTTGTTGTAATTGCTTGCCTGCAGGCAGTTTCTGTGTGTGTGTGTGTGTGTGTGTGTGTGTGTGTGTGTGTGTGTGTGTGTGTGTGTAATGTTGTGTTTGTGTGCCGTTGTGTATGTGTGTGTTCATCACACATGTTTCAACCTCAGCCAGGGCTGAATCATATCTCTGGCTCATCTACAAGCCCCAACAGGCTCCTAATTGGCACTGTTGTTGACCGCCGTGAGGACACCCAGGTATTTGAATGGGCTATCTGCTTGAGTGAGGGATAGGATCGTTCTTATCAGCTCAGGGTCACAGAAAACCGATTAGCACTTTGCCAGGCGCACAGTCGTTTGGCGGCTCCTGAGAACAAAGGTGTATCTGTGTGTCGGTAGAAAAAGATACTGATGACAGATAGTGCAGCTTGAAGTGCTCTGTGTCTTTGTGCTTGTGTGTGTGCGTGGGCGCTAGTGTGTGTATGTCTGTGTGTGTTTCTTCTTTTAACAACTGCAGACACACTGTAAACAGTGGATGTCTCAAGTAAGTTAAAGCTATTGGGCCACGGAAGGAAACAAGGCACACATTTGTGTGTATCTGTATATTTATCTGAGTGTGTGTGTGTGTGTGTGTGTGTGTGTGTGTGTGTGTGTGTGTGTGTGTGTGTGTGTGTGTGTGTGTGTGTGCGTGTGTGTGTGCGCGCGCGTGTCTCTGTGTGTTTTCACTGGACTCCTAAGCACAATGGAATTGTGCATATAACTGATTCAGTGCTGATAGCATCACAGTAGATGATAAAAGCTTCCTACTTTGAGGATATGTGAAGGATACAAAGAGGAAAAAGTTTTGCTTCTACTCTCTGGTGGGTTGAGGTCGTTCACACTTACCTGACTTCCCTCCTTCTGCCAGAAGACAGCGGGCTGAGGATTTCCTTTGGTCTCGCACGGGAAAGTGGCGGTGCGGCCCTGCGACACAATTTGGTCCCTTGGACGGATGACAAACTGGGGCGCGGCTAAAGTCAAAGGGGCCAGAAAAAAACCCCGTTAGAAGAGCAGCTCTGTCGACTGAGGCCAAACACCGCAGCAGCGAGTGATCAAGGCTTTGGGACTTCAGGCAAAGACAGGCAATATACCACACGGTCAAATCAAAATGGGAGTGCCGCACAGAGCTTCCATGCAGTTGTACATCTGGCTTTTTGGCTGTGAACGGAGGAAGAACACCACTAGCTATTATGAGCAACATTGCCATGGTAACCAGGTTGGCCATTCATTCAGGTGAGGCCGAGGCCGAATGAATGACAGTCACATTGGCATTCACACAAGGAAGCGTCTCAGTCACAACAGCGTTTATTTCTGAGACAACACAGAGGCGGCACCCATGCCCCGGAGACACCCCCAAAACCACGGCAGAGACGGATACACACACAGAGGGTTAATCGTGTCTGACTTTCCATATGTAGGATTCATCAGGATGCACCTCATATAAAAGTCAACATCTGAAGTGGTTTGATACGACTTGAGATCAAAGCGGTATCAAAAGGGGAGTGAGACACATAAAAGACTGTTTCTCTGTTTACCGCACTTCAGCCACGCACCTCTCCATCAAAGAGAGGGGAGCTATCAAACTCGGAAAAAAACGCTACCGCCGAGCCTTCTCCAGTCAATATTCACGGCTCTATCAGCAGCCAGGCCGGTTGTCACGCAGTCGCAGCCGGGGCCCGAGTAAGACGTTTCTGACTGACAACTTGACGGATCCGGTTCGATAACAAAGAGAGAGGAGTTCAGAGATTACAGTCAAGTTGGCCGTGGGGCCACTTTTTGTTATTCTCTGACCATTTCTCGGAGGTAGGAGGCGGAAATAGTGTTTTTACTTCCCTGACAACAATTTCCAGCAATAACAAGCTGAAGGCAGATTGGTTTTAGATTAAAACTAGCAAAGCACATGCACTTTATATTCAAAAACTCTAATCTTTGGTATCAGTTGAGCAACTTTGTAAAATCCCTGTGTATAAATTAGGACTAACATTGCCCAAAACATGCTTCTTTTTCATACTATTCATTGTAATGAATGCATTTAGAATGTAAGTACAAACACATAATTCAGACCACTGTGATGTCTGGTTCAGACATGCTTCGAGTGACCCGAATCTCGCAATTAATTTTGAAGCCAACTTTTGGGCTGTGGCTCGTGGGCTCGCGTTGCCTACGTCAGAGCTGAGGCCTCTATGAATTCTCCTTGTTCTATACGGTCACCGGTGGCCATAAAGCCCCTTGTTGAATTTGTTTGCCCAGATAAGACATGTCTCTAACAGGAGGTATCGCGGTTCCAGCAGAGATAACGCAAGTCAACAGATTAAAGTGTCGTAACCCCGAGTAAGTGCATACAATGGGCTGCAGGGAGTGTTTCCTAGAGTCAAACAAAAGAAGAAGAAATGAAACGACTTCCGACAACAAGAAATGTGACTTGTTGCAACATCGCGCCGCTCTTTCTGTTTCTTTTGATTCGCTTGTAAGTCCTTTCACTGATAAGCCAGCTGGTTCCGGTGAGGCCAAACTCTTCCCATTTGGCTGGTTTCTTCATGTAATCCCTTTCTGGGGGGGGGGTGTATTTGTCAAAGATACACACAGTTGGGAATGGTACAGATGGCAACAGATTTACTGCCTTTCCCGTTTGGCCTTCTGCAGCTTGGATATCTTGTGGCTCTCACAATGCTGGGCCACGATACACAGCTCCTAAATCACGCTCTGGCAAGAGCTCATCCTCCCTCCCCTTTTTCATCCTCTCCCCTTGTTCTTTTCCACAAGCTGCATCGCTAACAACTCCCTGAAAATATGGATCCTCACCTATAGAGTCCCCCCCCCGCCCATCTCCATTTACATCCTCTTTTGCAACGTCTTCATTCTGGGCTCTGCTTTCTCCAGGCTCACACAAACTCACAAAAAATTTATAGTAGACAATTCTCTCGTTGTTTCTAATCAATATTTATGATGCGCAGAACTGTCAAGGAGGCCTGAGTTATGTGAATGTTTTTCAGGTTTATAATTGCTTCTTGCTTATGGTAATTGTTTGCAGCTGGTGTAAAAAAAAAAACAAAAAAACGGTGTTGTTCAGCAACATTTCACTAAACGCAATAAAACAGTGAAAGTGGTTTGTGCATCATCTTCGTGGGAGCCAATAATGTTGCATCAGGTTGTTTGCAAGCAAAATACTTTTTGGAATCAATTAAGCGGAAAGGAAATCCCCCGCAGTGCTCTAACGCTGAAAATGTTTCAACAGCAAACAAGTGGTGCCAAACATGTGGACCGTGACCCAAAAGCATCCTGGTGGAGAGGTTTTTTTCTGGCCCACGTGCCGCAATTGGACGGTTGAAAAGACGACAAGAGGGCTTTTTTCCTTAAAAACGTAGTTCCCTAATTTGCACAAAGGAAGTGATGCTGGCCGAGCCAAAGTCGGGAGACACGACTCGATGGTAAGATGTGATCAGTAGAAGCTATCGAGCGAGCTAACCTCCTGCTCAATTCGGTTTGCTATATGTTAACGTTTTTCAATCAACTGAAGTTATTTTCCTGAAACAAAGACAAGAATTGGAGTCCATTCTGTTTATATGATGTGACTTTTATGGCCCTATGAAACTAAAATGAGTTTGACACCCCTGTTTTAACAGCTGGTAACAATCCGAAAAACAACCCTTTCATTCAAGTAAAGCATCAATCAGCTGGCTGCCACTAAAAAAGCTTGGTTCCAGTTATAATAGTTAAATCCAGCAGAACTAGGGGATTCACACTTTTCTGGTTCGGCTCACAGCTAACTCACACGGGTTCCACTCAGAAAGCTTTAATGACACATGAGACGCACCTTCCCGTCCCCTCCTAAGGAAACACATGATCAGGGGCCCATATTTAATTCATGACAAGTCACATCTGTCTGGTGTGGAGAGGGGCTCAGCATAAAAACAGCAGTCAGGGCGCAGAGAACAAATGGACAAAGAGACGGAGATCCATTCAAAACACTCCGGCGCAAACATCTCTTCCTCCTTTAAAATTCCCACGTTCAGCCCTATTTTATTCAAAAGTTGACAGCAATTACCGTCTCTCCCCACAGGCAGAGTTGAATGTGTAATTTCCTCCATCTTCTTGAAAGCTGACAGTTTGACAATCGGAGAACAGCCACTGCTGTTTGGGCAACCAAAGTCCTGCTACCGAGGCGGAGTCTGTTTTTTTTCTCTTCTGCCAGTCAAGCCGGTCTTGACACACACTTCTGCCACTCTCCCGCCTTTGTCCTGGAGCGCGTTTCTCCCGACCGGGCTCCTCCCGTTTCTCGCTGTCAAAGGCACCTTTCGCTGGAGATGCCCATTTCCAATTACGCTCAAGAACAAACATTTCAGATTCAATTCTACCTTGACCAGCTGTTATCTACAGGGAAATAAGAGAGAGATTCTTCGCTCGGCGAGGTGAGGGGGCGGGGGGGGGGGGGGACAGGGAACAAGC
>JASSRZ010000016.1:19808229-19847718 GCA_032164315.1 Malacoctenus gilli
CACACACACACACACACACACACACACACACACACACACACACACACACACACACACACACACACACACACATTTGTGCACACAATTCAATTTAGCCTAATCCATGCTTTATGGTAATGTATAGCTCATTAAAATGTTATTTAAAAACTCATTAAAATTCACTTGAAGAAGTAATGGCTTCATTACAGTAATATGCTGAAAAGCAAAGAAAAAGACAAGTAAGGACAAGGAGAAGAAAGCCGACAGAGAGCGACAGCTTTCTAATCACTTAATTGTGTCTAAAATGGAATACATTTGCATAATAAATAATGATGTCTTCCTTTCCATCTTTTTCCATTCTCGTTGCACTCTGTAATTAACAGTCGCGACAATTAAAAGATGCATTCTGCCCTCGAATCGTTTCGGTGGCCACTCTCGCTTTTTACGCGGCGGTGCCGTTTATGGCCGTGAGTGTGTTTCGGGGGGCTTGGCAGATGCAGACTGTGTGCTGAAACTGGAGCCGGCTGATACTGATGAACAATGCGCCCATGGGTCTTTGTGCCTGCTCCGATAAGGCAAGATGTTGCACTGATGCTTGTGCTCGGTCCAGAACGGACACTTTGCAGCCGGAAGGGGGAGTAGGGCGTGAGGGAGGAAGGAGAAGGAAGAAGGCAGTGCTGCTGGTGGTGGCGGCGGTGGCAGTGGAGCTGATGGAGGGGGGTAAGGTGGTGGTGGTGGTGGTGGTGGTGGGGGGGGGGGGGGTTGTGGATGAAAGCGGGATTGATTTCCTGCCAATTCCAGCACAGAGACAGCACAGACAGAGGTAGTGAGGCATCCTGATGGAGCAGGTGGGTCTGCTTCCTGTGTCGGGTAAAAGAGGAGCGGTGAGGAAGAAAAGTGAGAAGTAGCGCTCGCTGGCAGATGGGCTAATGCCTCCTGTTAATGTCCTCTCTTGGAGAAATCGCTCTCTTTTCTTAACACGATAGGTAACATGGCATGAAAAATACGTCGATTCCACGAATAGCTTCTCCTGGAAAACTCAATCAAAGCAAAGTTTTCCAAACAGAGCTTTCATCTTCGTCCCAACTAGACGTGTTTGATTCTGATCAAGGACTCAATGCCGTGAGACGAGCTAAATGCGGACACTTTCGTGTTAACTCAAACAAAATCCGCATATCACATTATTTTCTCTCTTCACTACTTCGTCCTCTCACCTGCAGCGGGATGGTTAATATGTAGAACCCCCCACAGCTTTCCTGTGTAGCTGATCAACTGTAACAGATGTCACAGGTCCAGCTGTGACACACCGTCCGACCACAGCGGGAGCTTTGAAGGTAGACGTGAGGGAAGTAGTGGTAAAGTGTGGTGGAAAGAGGACCAGAGGATGTGTCCTTGTGTGTGCGTGCGTGTTTGCATGTGTGCGTGTGTGTGTGTGTGTGTATGTGTGTGTGTGTGTGTGTGTGTGTGTGTGTGCGCGCGCGCGCGCGCACAGTTTTCGAATATTTGTGTGAGCTGCGGCCTAATGACATTGAGCTCGTGTCCTTTCACTTGGTAAGATAATCCCCTGAATGCTGGTGAACTGTGTCCAGGCGCAGAGAAAAGGGCTGCACTCCCTTCGTGACTGAACAAACACACACACACACAAACACACGTACACACACACGGACACACACACAGGCTGAGCTTCTATTCGATCTGGCATACTTACGCAGCCATCTCAGGGCGAAAGCGAAACCTCTGCAGCCCAGTTCTGTCGTCTGCTGTGCCAATCTTCATATAATCTTTAATAGCTTCCCTGTCTTAATGCCGGTCTGTTTTCTGTGTCAATTTTATTGTTTTGCTCTGTAATTGGATTGGCAGTAACGGTGAGCAGAGAGCTGTTAGGAGCTTGTAAAAGGTGTCACTCGCCGATGGCAGCCCCGTTTTAATTAAGCTCTCTGCTGGAGTTGAGCAGCTTTTATCTGGCTTGGTATGATGAGCCCAGAGTGCAAGTGGGCTTCACACCACGGCTGCAGAACGAGCAGGGTGAAGGAACGGCTGGGCTGGGTTTTTTTTCCCCAACAGCTGGATATAGCCCAGTTTACTGTATTCAGCTGTCCTCCCCAGACACCAATCTACATGCGCCTGGACCAGCAAGATACTGAGGATGCGTCATAAAAATCGGAGTGTTTGTGTGTGTGTGTGTGAGGAAGAAAGAGAGCAAGAGAGAGTGAAAGGGAGAGAGAGTAAGAGAGAAAGAGAGAGAGAGACATTGCTGTGTCTCCTTGTGCTCATTGTGACAGAGCCCCACCCATCAGTGGTGTGCAGTCATGTGTGTACTGGTGCAGATGCGGAGCCAGCCCAGCAACATGGCGGCAGCAAATGGTTACAAACAAGAATCTAAATGAACATAACAGACTGTAGATCTTTCTCACACCGCTGCTGTAAATTCTGATCTGCTCCTACTTTACTGTCCTGTGTGTGTATAAATCTGCATGTGAAGCTGAGCCTGGAGGCGATGCTGTGCATGGCATAATGATTAGAGGGGTGTTCATTGCAGCCTTTTGCTGGCCCCCCCCCTCCTCCTCCCTCCTCCCTCCGCCCTCCTCAATCCTCCTAATGGCCTCTTCAGATCGCCTGTCCTTCAATCAATACCGCCAGAAAGAAAGGATCCCACACCTAAGGACACTTTGTTCGCCGCTGCAGATAACAGGTGACACATTTTCCATACCGGGAATCACCCGCCGGTTCCGGCTAAGAACCGTACAGAGGACTTTGAACCCACTCTGATATCTATCAAATGTAAAGGTCTGACCATTTTCCAGGTGGGTGGCTGGCTGGTGCGGGACGTGATGCAGTTAGATTTGTGGGCAGGGAAAGGCTGCGGTGTGTCAGGGTGGCGGCAGAAGGAGGCGGGGTGTTAAATCACATCCAGCCCAGATTCAGAGACATTTAAAGAGATTTATTGATCGCTTTATAGATCTTAACTCTTGAGGAAGAGGGGAAAAAATTAAACTGGATACAGAGATGACCTTTACAACAGCCTCGCCCATGGACAGGTATCCCTCCCCCACCCCCCACCCACCCACCCCATCCCATTCGTGTCCCGCTGTGTATATGTGAAAGCTGTTTATGATTGAAGGGGATGGAGCAATTCGCCATTTAGTCAGAAGGTGCATTTGAAAATCTCCCTTCCGTACAACCAGCACAACCATCATCCCCAAGATATGCAATGTGTTTTATGTGTGTCTGCTGAGCCATGATTGAATGCTGCACATAACATCTAAATACTTGGAATAAATTGCGGCGGTGCTGCTGCCTGCTCAGCAAATCACTGCTACATTAGGCTCACCTAAGTATCACACACTCAAACACACACACACACACACACACACACACACACACACACACACACACACACACACACGCACACAAATTACAATTTGAAGTGTCTATGCTGCAGAGTCTGTCAGCTTGCATGGCGAGCGGTGGCTCAATGCGGGGCAGAGCAATGCGCCAACAGCACTAATGACGACCTGATCGCTCCATACTTCACCGAGATGGCAGAATTCCCACTTATGTTCAGCTCGTTGCGTTTGCTGGGATAAAGAAATCTTTCAAGACAAGCGACGTCCAGATGGACACAGGAGACTTGCCGCACAGCTGATTCACATGTTTGCACATGTATATGCAATGTGAAGGGGGACGCTCTGAAATTAACTGGCTTACAGGAGCATTTGCAAGATTTATTATGTCAGAGCTGCTCTGGTATCATTCTGTGGAGCAGCTTTACGTCTTTGGAGAATCCATATCATAGCCCGGTTGTTTATTTCACAGTGCAATTCATGTTAATTGCAGCACCGAGGGGTAATTGTCTTCGTTCCATCTGTAATCAGCTTACTGCCTATGTGCAGCTGGATATACCTGTGCACCAGGCTTATGTAACCTGCGTGCTAATGGGGGGGGAATTTCACTCATTTCCAGGCATGGAGGAAAACCCAGGATGCTCGCTCAGGTAATCTGGGCTGTTGGAGGCACCAGTGTGTGTGTAATAACCCTGGTGCGTGTGTGCATGTGTCTGCGTGTGACTCCATCCATGCTCATATTATCATGCAAATGGAAAACAATCTGAAACACACCACTGGCTGCCATGCTCGGGATCAGGGCAGAGCGCTGTGTCTAAGCCAATCCCGTTCTCGCCCTCAGCCCTCCAGTTTTTTTGTTTTTTTTTTGAAGCCACTCCATTTCCCCTCCTCATGCTTTGTCCCTCTCCTAAATTTTTTTGTCAAAAATGCAGGTCAAACGGGGCCTTCTTCAGACCGTCGTTCGGAGCCCAAACTCGTCCATTGGCGGCTGGAGATGTGAGGTTAATTATTTAGGCAGGGAAACAAAGCTAATGAGGCAACTTCTAATCCAAAGCTATTTGGAGTTCTGTCAACAGTATCGACTGCATTGCAGATGGGATAAGATATCGTTGTAGGGCACCGATGACCTACATAGCAAGGACAAGACAGTGGCTCAACAGCAGTGCAGCACAGTGATCCCACAACTCTCCAGGGCAAAGATTCTGCAGCAAAGACAGAACAGTGAAGAGATACTGAGTGAAAGGGGGGGGGGGGGTGTGCTTGTGTGTAAGTGCTCTATGTATATGTGCATGCATGTGTGTGTGCAGCACACACACATGCACACACAGACAGCATCTCTTATCTTTACAGTCCCCAGCTTACAATATAACCCCAGTCAGAGAATCCAGCTTACGACAGCCACACACCACTTTTTACCACCAGCCGCTGAGCAACACACAATCGATGGGGATTCCAACTGGCAATTAACTAATAACCCAATGAGGTGGACCTACTGAGCCACAGCTGTGAGATAAAAGGTGGAAAGGTGGTGTGGTGGGAGTGGGTCAGACGCGAGGTGTGGGTTCAGTGCTGAAGCTGCGCGCATGTCGGCTAAGAGCGAGGAAATAAAAACAACTGTTATTCCCTGGTGGGTTTCCACTTCAGAGAGCATTCAGGGCATTAAGTGACACATGCTAATAAGAAGGCAACAAGCCTTCATTTGAGCCTTCTTTTCTGAACAAAGAGGTGTTTTGATGTATAGATAGTTCCCACTAATTGGTTACTTTGGGTAAAAAAAAATCCAAACAAAAACCTAGAGATTGATGTCATCCATTTCAAATAACTGCAAAGGTGGTTTACACTGTCAATCCGCCAGTGGGCAGCTTGTGAGTTGACTCATCGATACCGAGATAAACATTTGCCCTTTAGGCTGCATCAGACATGCAATGAAACTTAAAGTATCCAGAATAAATCATAGAGTTGCCAGTCAACTGAAGCTCTAAATGATGAGACACGCAAAGAAAGGAAGCATGAAAATATGAACAAAAATGTCTGCGGTTGTAAAACATACAAATAAACAAGTAAATTTCCAAGATTTTTTTCCACTAAATGTGGATCAAAGAGCATAAAGCTTCTTAGGATCCCGAAATGATTCCTACTGTAGAACAAAAAAAAACATTGAATGGAGGCAAATATGAAAATCTATTATTTGGTAAATGTCAAAACTCCAATGAAAGCTGTTGTGTCCCCCCCATATATGAGGGCAAACACAAACCTTTAGTAATAGCCGGCACCCTAAATCAGCTCATTTCTGAGGACACTTCCATCTCGTGCTCGGATCAAAGGTGGCCATTCTTGCCATTTAAGAACGAGGGCCCATTTTTTCCCCCCTTTGATTAATTCCAGGTCCTTGAAAGGTTACTGTGATACAGTGACATTTGAAATCGTCATGTCTAACCCCAGCAAGCAGGACACTGGGGAGCCATTACGGGTGACTTCTGGAGCCGGGGTGGGCATTTACTGCGGCGTGGCCACAGACACCACTCGAGCTGCTTTTCTAGCCTCCGCCGGAATCCCTGATTGCACGCCAGGCGTTGCACTCCCAGATCAGTGGGGGTGGTTGACACGCATCACATACGATACGGGCACACACATATGGATGCTAACCTACACACAAAGCACACACACTCACACATAGACGCACACAGACGCTGTAAACCGCCTGTATGAACACAGAAACAACCAGACGCTCCGTCCCCTGGGTAATGAAAGAGCATTGTGAGATTGCGGCTGCTGTAAAACCCAATTAGTGAGTGCGGTTTTATCAGGTCTCTCAGTTAGAGCTACACATACAGATAGCAGGTTCCACCAGATTGAGTTTTGAGCCTGTTCAACTGCCTGCCCCCTGCTGGACACGCGTAGCCAAGCAGGTCCAAGTGGAGCAGGGGAAAAAAAAAAAAGGAGTATGGGGGATGAATGACTGTGATCATGTATTCTGGGTTAATGTGCTCTCTGTTGGAGGCTTAATCAAGATAAATGAGTATAAAACATTGTGTGTCTGTTTTGGCGAGGGGTAATTCATGATGCCGCACATGAAAACAGAGCAAGACACAAGAGCCACATGTCGTATGTTTGTGTCTCACCACATATGTAATCAGCAGTTAGATCTTAGGTGATGCAAGACAATCGTCTCTCTCCGTGTTGTGTGTAATTAAACACAGATTACGGCGCCTTCTCCGCGGCACGTCTCTCTCCGAGCCGACGCTGCCGCCTTCAAATGGCTGCGGCCCCCGAAGAATGAAGGAGCGGCTGACGGCGTCACAACATCAGCCTTATCCCTGTCTTCAAACACCTCCATCTCTCACAGCCACATAAAAGAGCCCAACAGAGTGGTGGCAATCGCAGCCACCGCGCCGCGCAAGCCTCTGCTCCGCCGCCGCCACTGAAAAGAGCTACTTCTGTATTCATGCGCCGCATCACTCTGGGCTCTTTGATGGCACAGATCACTGTCAAGATGCTGAGGCTCCTACCAAACATACTGTACAGCTGAAAAATAGTGCAGAAGGATATACGATTCTCAGCTCTGCACAGGGAGGAAGGGTGTGTGTCCCCCCCAACATAGGAGCGTTGGTTGTTTTTGCCACAGGTTAAGGTATTTTGATGAGTATAGATCACCCAATTATTTTCAAATGACATTAGCATTATTGAATCTCAAATATCATTTTAGTGACTCGACTTCCAACAATATTGATCCCGCGGATGCGGCAGGTGCCCCTGCTCAATAGGAGTTAGGCACTAAGTAGCAATCCAGTGAAGAGACAGAAGGAGAGACAGCGGGAGAAGGGAAAAAAAACAGTGTAGTGTTCCTTTTTTTTCCACCATCTTTCATTATTCAGCCTCAAGCCATGAATAACTGAATAACTGAATCCACGATAGCAAGGATGGAGGGCTGTGTTTTCATACAGCATGGCCGGGTGTGGGTGTGGGGAGGGGGTGTGGGTGGGCATAACAAGCCACAAGGAAGCATCCTCCTCCTCCTCTACCTCCTCCTCCTCCAAAAGTGGTCTTTAAATGAAGAGCTAGAAGCTCCACTCATGCATGACTGCTTCCTCCATTACAGCACAGACCTCTGCACCCCGCCCCTTCAGTGGACTAAAAAAGTAAATAATGATGTTTAAAACGTCTATTTCTGAGATGTGTTTTACATTAGTGATTTAAAGGAGACAGCCAACGGGAGAACAGTTGTTATTAGAGCTAATATGAGAGAAAAGGGTCCAAAACGCGGTGTCGCTGCTCCAGTGGAGCCTTTAGAGAAGTCCCTGCTGCCGTCTGGGCTGCTGCTGAATTAAATATGAGGGCAGAGGAGTGAGGATGAGGCAAAGTGCCCGAGTTTAAACAGCAGCGAGGTGACGTGTGGGCACTCTGCTGCGGGGAGAGGGACCCCCACCCACCCCCGACATCACCACGCCACACCGGCAAACCTGCACTTAGCGACTGCCCACCGCGGTCTGATTCAAGAGGTAATTGTTGCATGTTTTACATCAATGCGACTCTGCAGCATGCTCCAACAAACAACGCATGCGGACGCGATGTGTGCAAACACGGCTGCCCGGCTGAAAACCTGTCATTAACACGGATAATTGATGGCCACTCTTTCCTCGAGCGCTCACATGATTGAAGTCGATCAACTCATTTGGGGAGAAAAAAATGCAATTTAAAATTGCCTTTTCAAATTCATTCGCTGATTACCATAATCACTTGATGGCTAACAATACATTGTGAATGTCTGCACTATTAATGCCTGCAATTACGCGGGCTAAATGCAAATGGGGGTGCCAGCATGGACGGACCTATCGATCTGAGCGGATGAAGCACAAACAAACCCAATCTTACACGAGCTAACTGTAGAGTGACCCCCTCCTGTTCACTTCATCATTATCCTCCATGAGCTCCATCCGAGCCATTGTGCAGGGGAAAAAAAACTTCGCTCACGTGTCTACTCTACATGCAGAAATTGGGTCCTAGACCAAATTATAGAGGTAATTTTGGTGTGAAAATGGATTCATTCTGAGTTCACAGTCAATGCCTTCTTGAAATGTAATGGCTGCTCTCCTCCAACGCCACTCCAGCATCTGCCTCGAGACAGCGCCTCAAGCTGTAGATCACTCTCCCATGAGCCCTCACTTCACTGTCAGGCCGGCACATTCCACCTTCATTAATAGCAGCCACTCATGTCTGACTTAAATGAATGTACAGGCTATCAATTAACTCGGGGGGGGACCAGACGCCGCGTACTAAGAGGGATGCACTCCGGAAAGACGGGAGACAGCGAACGAGACGGTATCTATATCAGCATCGTTTAAGGTTATCCACCTGAAATAACCAGGAGCTGCACACCAACAATTGCATACTTGCACACATATAAAAACACCAAATGTCTAAGCGCGGGCTCTTGTGACTGGTTGAGTTCCTACCACACAGTAGGTCAAGTCATCTGTGTATCTTGGTCGAATTGTACGTGGATCTATAAATATACACGGAACGTATATGTACCCCCCCTATTCCAAGCCCAACGTTTCAGCAGCTGATTATTCATGCATTCCTCCACCTTCCCGTCCACTCCTTTTCCATGATGAGTTAATTTCTCTCTCTCATTGCCCGTTGTCTGAATGACCCTGGCGACCCAGGAGAATCTCCTAACAGGCTCCTTCTGGCCATCAGGATTGATCAGTCCACAGCACGCTGTCAGGCGCGATCAATACATCATTCCTTCAGTAACAAGGCCCCCGCTCGTTTGCTGCCTCTCCCCTTCCCTGCATCGCTTTGCTTTCATTTTATTATTATTTTGCACAGCGGATCGATGCAGGCAAACAGGCTCACTGTAAACCACACCACAATTAGAGCGGCGTCTAATCTTCTTGTTGACTCTATCTCCTTCACAGCAGCCGGCGAATAAAACACAAATGATAATGAAATCTAATGGGATTCTGTGGAATTAAATCACTTAAACAATGAAGAGGGCCCGGCCACGTAGAGGTATATACCAATCAATATCTTATATGCACCCGGGCTTAACAAGGCTGCAGAGCGGCTTTTCTTGGCGGTGATACATCATTCGGACTGGCAGCTCTCAACAGGTAAACACCACGATATTCAGCCCGGAAAAACCGCAAGAAATTTATGCACATTTCGAAATGGTGCGCGTGCATGCGCGCGCGTGTGTGTGTGTACGTGCGTGCATGTGTCTATATATATATATATATATGCACAGAGGAAGTGAAAACAAAGACAGTCAGAATTTTTTACCAATTCTATGTCAATTACTGTCAGAATTCCAATTACTTGGTAAAATTACCTAATAACAAAGTGCTGCAATCGTGAAGCTAATTTTAGAAGGCAAAAACACAAATGACCTACTTAATGCAGAGATGTAAGAATTATTCCAGCTGACTATAATGAGATCTCAGTCTCTCTCTCTCTCTCTCTCTCTCTCTCTCTCTCTCCATCTCTCTCCCTCTATTTCCAAAATTAAAAGTTACAACTGTCAGCGGCGATGACAGGAGTGATTTCTGCGTTGTCATTGCATTAGCAGCTGGTTCATGGGGAGACAAAAATAGACGCTGGGCTAATTTGATCATTGAATTATAGATTTAACACGCCTATGTAGTTTGGCCGGGGTTGGAGGGGTAGGCATGTCTGCAAGTGGCACCGCTGATGCGAGGAGAGCTGTCTGCTCGGAGCAGGCGCTGCGCAAGGCAACAGTGTGGAACCGCAGGAGTAATTAGTGGATCGGGCCCCCAGCTCCCTGTGAAGTCCGGCCTTTGAAGGAGGGAGCTCAGACCGATCAGTGGCCCCCTCTGATGTATGTTTGTGAATCTTTCAAGGGAGTGAGAGCTGCTAACGAGGCCTCATCTATTACCATTTGAGATGTAATTAGCGTTGTTGCAGGAATGGAGCGGGGCCAAGCAAGAGTGGCTCAATCTGGGCTCTGTGCGCCTCTGTGTCCCACAAGACTGCAACAGCAGGAGGATGAAGTGAGCAAGTGGAAGGCGACTCCCCAGAGAGGAGACAGGGCCTCAGCAGCCCTGACACATAGGCCAGCCAGACGCGCCACCACCTTGCAGCAGCAGAGGGGTGCAACAGAGCTGGCAGCAGCCCACTCTTTGTTAGGAAAGAAAGGGGGCCTCTAAAACAAACATATGCACATGTCTCTCAGCCCAGTTAATTTGTTGATGAATCTGTCACTGTCCTCTCCGGCCAAACTTTCCTACAAATCAAACTTCCCACAAAACGGGAGGCCCTGAGCTGGGGGATTAGCCACGCTTCCAAGTAGTGCTCAATCTTCGGCTTTGGGGTCACCGCGGGGTCGGGTCAGGTGTGACTCCCTGCTCCGTTTGACTGGTTCAGTCAACCTTTAACCCCCGCAGGGTTGAGCCGACGGGGCCCTCCGGTGCCTGAGCAGGCTATCAAGGTCACCACTGTTTTCGCTGAACATTAACAGTGATTTAGCGGAGGATAATGAGCTATTCGTCTCTGTCATGACTCACTTCACAAACTTAACACGGATTACTGGCGGTTTAAAATCGCGCACGCTCGCGACACTTCTCCAAAGCCCTCTGTCCAAAACACGTCTCCGGGATGACTAAGAGTCATTGACAGCGAGTGAAAGCTGAGGAGGGACAAAACGTGGACGCGGTGGAGCAGAGTCACCTCTCTGGAGAGCAGTGTGTAACTGAAGTGGGAAGTGATGAGGCTACTCAGTGGAGGCTGTAATCAGGCCAAGGCGGGGTTTTTTTTTTTTTTGGGTCTCCCTCACCCACTGCCTTTCCACTTGCTCCGCTGGAGCATCAGGCGATGCTGCTTCGCATCAGTATGTAACATGGCAACGCCGAATCGATAGGGTCTGGAGGACTTTCCACCCCTCTCCCTCAACCCCACTATTAATGGCCGGGAACCGGGGTCGCTCCACTCCCCTTGTGGCCACACGTTAAATTACCCGCCGTGAATCAAGGCAGCATTTATGGGTAACTGCAAATTAAAGCGGCTAAATCTGCAAGGGCACGCAGACCTTGTATAAACCGGAGAATAATGGGGTAAAGCCAGGAGTGACACCTGAGAAATGCAATGACTGAATAAAATAACTGGGGGGAAAAGATATATATGATGCGTCTGTTTACTATGAATCTCGCGGGCATATTTGGGATCTCATCTCAGTCAGCAGCGTCAGCGGACACAGACATGTCAGGTCAAACACCTGACTCCGCGCTCACACTTATCACTGCACACCATCTCCGTGAAGGAAAAACTAGCTGGATATAAAGGGAAAAAGAAAGATAGAGTAATATTATTACAGACCGTATAAAGGGGGGTGGTAAAATAATAAATAGGTAAACAAACAGTAAAGCTGAAGGGGGAAGAGGCTTTTAAACATTTAAGCACGGCGGCGGGAGATGCCGCAGGATGACCCGTAATGGGAGAGAGGGGGAAGCGGAGGAGTGGTAAAAGCCTGATAAAATAAGAGACTGTAACCTCGCTCCACTTAGCCATCAGACAAAGAGATGCTTTAGGGAGTGCATGAGCAATATCACCATAAAGTCACAGCATGCTGCATGTCGGCAGCTGTTTCCTAAGCCCAGCGTCTGCTTCTCGGCACCACCGAAATGAAGGAATAAGAAAACACATTTATGGAAAAGTTTGACGTAGAGTCTGAGGGAGACAAAGGGGCTAGACATTAGATAAAACTTTATTTATTAGAGGTCTGGAACATAAACAGCGATGGGGGAAGGGTGAGAGAGGCATTTACGGATGGGTATGATGTTGTCTGGAATCATCAAATTTTCAAAGGAAGAAGCTGGGAATAAAAAGGTTCACTTTCTCCATTCTGGTTTCAAAACCAGCACCAAGGAGTCACTGTTTTGTTTCCTCAGAAACCACCGAAAACACAGTGGCAAAGGGGATTGTCCCCACCAGGTCTGGCACTCAAACAAACTGGCTACTTCCAAAGTTGGTGCCAGAAACAGAGAGGTGCCGCTCGTCAGGTGTAACGGGCGTGTGAGCTGCTCTGCGAGCACGCGGCCTCGTGCTGTGGCTCTGCCGCACCTTTGTGACACAGAGTACGGCTGTTTGTAGGTCATTGTGCTTTTGACAGTGTGTCAGCGAGTGTCAAACATTAAATGCTTCAAAATGGGCCTCCACTAAAAGTGCCTTGGGAGCAGACCGCTTGCCCTGCTTCCATCTCAGTGGTGACAGTCCGCACACTGAGGGGGAGACAGTCTAATTTCACTGCGGGCTGACGTCCATTCAACTTGAGTGATGAGGGAGCAGGCCCTTGTGCGCACATATGTACACGGACGCAAGCTTACATGACCAGACTTTGGCGCACACACACATACAAATGCAGACATGCGCACAAATAAGACACACAGAACAATATGATAGTAAAACAGAAAAGCCAAAATGAGGTCGGTTGTGTTGACAGGCCCATTATCTGGCCTTGGCCTGCCGTTTCAGTCTTGTTTCACACTCTCCAATTCCAAGGAAATACACTGGCCTACAAAGCCCCACCGTACGCTCCAGTGCACCGCAGCCCCTCCAAAGCCATCGTTATCCAAAGCGCCGTCCTCTGCGTGCACCCAATTCTCACCGTCTCGACTGTCACGCTGAAAACACGACCGCTTCATCGTAACGGGCTGCCGCGCCGCCGACCATCAGGTGCATCTCAAGGTAAAGGTTGATGAGAATATGCATGGACCTCTCAGGGAAAGTTAAAGGCGGTGAGTGAGACATAGCCAGAGATTGGGGGGGCCCCTTTGGGGCTAGAGAGGCCTCTACTGCGATAGTCCCTGATGAAGACAAATGGACTGGACCAATATGGCCTCCCTGTGGCAAGCTATCATCTATAGGAAAGGAGGAGGGGAGGGGGGGTTGGAAAGGCTGGCTGGTTGACGGACGTTCAGCCTAATTGGTGACCTGCAGGGTTAGAGATGAGGTGGGGAGGCCTCTGCGCTGACTGAGTGGCACGAGTGTCAATCTATCCTGAGCGGGGGGGTCAGAGATCAAGTGATCTTTGCAGGGGAGAAGGAACGAGATCGGGGTGCAGCACTGTTTGCGGCACTCAGAAGAGAAAGGTGCCTCATGGTATGATTGGAAAAAAATCACTTCTTTGTTTAAAGAACAACATTAAAAAACAGTTCAAATTGAAGATACTACAGAAAGCTACTATGAAAACGGGAAACCCTTACAGCTGAATGTGATGATGATACAAGAGAGCACATTTTTTCCGTGGCGTGTGGTCTGTCTGGTTAGCTCAGCAGCAAGCGCTATACATTGCGCCCAAAGTGAAACAGAAAAAAAAGGTCTGTTGTTAAACACTAATCCGAGCCAGGATTTGAGCATCGGCCTCCGTAGTTCAGTTCCCTTTGCAGGAGCTGGAGGGAAATCGATCACACGCCTGAATTAATACTTAATCATAGCACCCTGGTGCTCTTAGCTGA
Source organism: Malacoctenus gilli (assembly GCA_032164315.1). NCBI lineage: Eukaryota > Metazoa > Chordata > Actinopteri > Blenniiformes > Labrisomidae > Malacoctenus > Malacoctenus gilli. The sequence continues at coordinate 19,822,025 of JASSRZ010000016.1, forward strand.
GGCCTGTGTCTACCGCTGAGCAAACGCGGGCGGCACAAAGGAGCAGGGCAGGAGGCAGCGGGCACTGCACCGCCGACTGCCTCGCTATCAACATTAAGAGATACATCAACACGTATCAGCTCGCATGGCCAGACATACGCACTCCGATCACGAGCTGTCAGCTTCACATGCCTGTGCACACACGCAATTAAATCTGGCCTGAGCTGAAAATGTCCAAACTGGCCACGTTTGCTGTAAACTGTCCGGACAGTGTGACATTTCAACTCCTTGTCAGTTAAAGCCCCCTTCCCTCACCCAAGTGAATCACCCCGTGAGCCCGCGCGTATTGCTGTTTGCCAAGAATAATGTGCAGCTTGGCCTTAATGGACACCACAAAGACTGACAATAATCCTGTGGAGGGGGAATGTCAACATGTTTCCTCATCCTACAATGCTGAAGTGACACCACAAAGGCGGACGCGAGCGTGAATGGCTCCAGTGTCCGGGCCGCCGCCACCGCCGCCGGAGAGCTTCCTCCCAAAGTCCACTGAGACAGAGGACTGCGACGCCGCCGAGCACGCGGGGCTTTCACCACTGACTGACATGGCTAATCACACTGGCTTCTGATTGGAGATGAATGGGAAAGAGATAGCCATTAAGAGAATCCGTGTGAGAAATGGTTGTGAACCCTGTTATTTGCTACCAAGGCAACAGATGGAATCACATTTATCCCGCGCGTCTCACTGTGGACAGGAATAATGGTTGTCCAAGGACCATGCGTGGCGATGAATAAAAAACCTTGCAGACGACACTTGACAAAGCTAATAAATAATTTCCTTTTGAAAATAACTGCTTTTAGACGGTCGATGCAAGAATAAAGAGCATCCAAATTGATAATTGAAGCAATTTATTCTCCATGCGTTGACATATTTCAACCTCCCAAAATAATGCCGACGTCAGAAGTTCAGTAAATATGTTGGAAGTGCTCATTACACTTAATTGATTGAGCATTCTCGCACAGCTTTCGCCCGGAATGAATTTTTTTTTTGGTGTGTGCGATGATTTAGAAACTGCTCCTGCTTCCTTTATTGCTCCTGTCAGAGCAACCCTGAAAATGATGTAGGTGGAAGTAAGAAATGGGCGACGACGGGCTTCGCTCCGCTCCAGGAGGAGGCATAAAGCGGCGCTGCGTTCACTTAGGGAAACAAAGAAACAAAAGAAAACTGAGACGGACAACAAACCCGCGTGAATCAAAAAGGCTTTGGGGGGCTTTATCTGGCTGCGCCATGTGGGAATGATAATGACCATCTTGGATCCAAAAGGACAACCATTCATCTTAACCCTGGCCTGCCTGGCAAAACTCATAATCCCCATAACACCCACGACCCACCACTAGACAGACAGCGGGGAAAAAATGGTACTTTGAAGGCAGGGGGGGAAAAGACAAAACAATGCCCATCGCTGGCGGTTCTCTTTAGACTCAGCGTGATTATTTAACATCCCCGGAATAGTCTCCATCTGCTCACTGGCATTAATTCCTTCTTCTTTTTAACCAAATCTTCACCTTTACACTGCTCAGATTATGTCACTCCCATCGCTCGCTGCCTGTGCCCCTCCCTCTCTTTTACTCTCTTTACTGGTCCTTCAATCAGACTAATACCTTTTCCCAAGTGATGAATTATTTCATTCGGTCTCTTTCCTTTATCCCTCGCTCCGGAGCTACACTGGTATCAAGCGCTCTATTCTCTTTAAACATCCTCTATCCATCACAGCGGGAAACGCGTTCTGAGGAGCCTCCACGCTCGAACCGTCCTCCGATCCGGCCTCCCCCTTCGCCTCCCTAAACCAGCCATCATGATGAACGATGATGAAGGTCAGATGGGTCCATTTTCGCCCTTGAATGCTGACCCCACCCCCCCTCCCCACTTAGCCCAGGTGACATTACTAAATACTGCTGTCTCAAGGGGAGTGAACAGTCTCTCCATTCATCCGAGAGACGACTCCCCCTCCGCTTGTTTTGCTCGCGCAGTTTAGTCCCCTACGTGTTCCTGCTTTTATCGCAGCCTACGAGTCTCATTTTTTTTGTTTTTACAACACACACTCAATCTTTGTGAATGGTTTCATGAGCTTGAAGCCAACAAATGCATTTACAATGTAGTTTTTTTCTAAATACAGCTTCCCTTCTTCAAAACCCTCAAAAGTTGCAACGGAGCCGGCACAGCGGCATAGATAGAATACGTGTGAACCGATGCCAGCGAGATTCAGGATTTCATTTTGGTGCCTCGGGTCACTGTTGAGGGAGTCAGTCTCAGTAATTAGCTGAGAAACATTCTCAAAGACTCCGGTTTTAAGAAAGGAACGAATGTTTCGATCCAAGTTATTCCACGACACTCTGAGAGTTACAAAGAAAGACAGTGGAAAACTTTCTACAAAAATGAACAAAAAACTAAACAGGGACGCCAGAAATGATTGACAGCTCCAAATAAAACGGCAGTAAAACCAGGGAATAACATAAAGCCTGAAAAAGTCTTCAGTTGCGTGGTAAATCTGATTAAGCATCAGAGCAAGGATGGCAAGCAGGGCTAAGTGACTCAATGGATGAGTAAGTGAATAAATAAAGGGGAGAAGATTGCGGTGGCTGCCTGCCACAGCCCCACGTTATTTAAGCAGCCTTGTGTGTACACAAGCCAGGTTGCTACGGGCTGAGTTTCCACACTCAGCGCAATTACTGTGGCTGCGCTCTGTGTCGGCGAGCTAATTAGACGTGAGCTTGGGACTGGTAGAGTGGAAGATGAGGTGAGTCACTGGGGATGGCGATGGAGACGATAGCTTCTGTTTTTCACCTGAAGCCCTCCCACACCAAAGGGGGGGAACAGTTCCCTGTTTACACCGCAGACTATAAAACCAGAAACGGCCCCAAAAGGAGAAGGAGTAAATGCGGCGAGGAAAATGGCTCGGCGGCGGCTTTTACATGGGCTGCACCAGCTCCCCGCTACGCCTTCCCCCCTCTTGTGCCACCAGAAAACACCCAGCTGTCTGCTCTCTGCCCCCACGCCAGGCTGAGCCCACCGAACTTCCCCGCCACCCCCTTTTGGAGTAACCCAATAATGCTGTGTGTACTTAAACAGCAGTGTTGGCAGGTCTCCTCGAGTCCCAATCTTCGCCCACTGCCAACAAACACACAGAGCGCTCTTTCAGCAGTCCACTACCGAACTCAACTCTTTGTGAGAGTCGATGCTTAAACAAACACTCCTCAGCTCACTGTGATGCGTCTTTAGCAACAGAAAAAAAGGGAAGAAGAAAAGATGATGATTGCGCTGCTCTCTCAAGGCATTATTAGGCAATATGTTATAATTAATTGAATTGTAGTCTTGTTGGTACATGAGGGTTCTTGGCTACTGAGCTTTCTCATTAGCCACGCAGGCTCTGGCCCTAACCTAATGAACAATAATAATGCTCTGCGGTTGAAATGTGTTACGGAGATGAAACCTGATGGCCTCTGCTGGTAATTGGGCTCCCTTCCACTCATTAAGGGAGGAAAGCAATAAAAAAGCAATAACACTCTCAAAGTGCCATCAGAGGAGGAATGTGGCACTTTCTTTTTGACAATTCATCAGGAGTGAAGCCCTGCCTATTAGCTGAATGAGAGCCCAGGGCCAAATAAACATCTCCCACTCTGCATAGACTGTTTGATGGGTAAACAGTCTTTGATGTGTCCGCTGCCAGATCCTGACATTCTATGTGGACATGACCATCAGGGCAGAGAGAAACCGCGGGGGTTACTTCTCATGTAGTTAACTATTACAGAAGTGTGGCGATTCAAGGTCTCCGGTGTTTATTCGGGCCGCTCTGCTGATTACCCTGTGTGTTCTCCTCAGCCTGCAGGTTAAACTCTGTAAACAGCATGTGGAAGTATGCAGACTCTGGCAGAGGAAGGGGTTAAATCTGTGGGTCAGGCCATGATTGCACTTCTCCTCATGTAAGAGAAAAAAAATTCAGTCCGTGTATACGACTGCGCGTATGAACTGCGGGAGTCTGAGCCAAACGCTGCACACACAGGGACTCGCGGCTCCATTCATCACCCAATTTCTCACAACAGCGCCGCTCGTCGTAATTTGTTTTCCGAGCGACTGACATGAGGAAGCTGTCTCGCACCAGAATATTGAAATAAACAATTACGTCTGCCTGGCTCAGGCAACAATGTCAGGAATGTTACTCCCCACATTGTGTGTTTCAGCATGCCTCCTCCGCTAAGCCCGTGGCTTCGGAGCGGCGGAGGCAGAGGCTTGAAGCCAAGAGTGACACGCAAGTCATCCTCGGGTCTCGTTCCTCCACAGTTTCTCTGTCTGGTCCTGACGGGGTTGGCGAGCAGGCAGTTAAGTGTTCCACTTCAACTGGGCCGGGGATATAAAACCTGTCTAAATCTCCCCCCCCCCCCCCCTCCTGCCCTCTCCATCCGCTGCGTCGGAGAGGGATGAAGAATAAAAGCTACAGGAAAGAGGCACCGCAGGTCCGGGAATTCCAACTACTACTTTTTCAGGAAAGTTTTTTTTTCTTCTTCCTTTCTTTCTTTCTTTTCACTCCCCCAGATTTTTTATTCCAACAGTTAAAGCTGCTGAGCGCTGGCAGGGGATGACAAACAAGTCTATAGCTGAGCTGCCATATGTCATCGCACAGGGAAACAAACTTCTCAAGCAACGAGCGGTGTGGCGGAACACGGAGAAAGCAATAAAAACACGTCACGGAAATAATGAAACTGAATATTTAGTCCCTCTCCCACCAACACCTACGAGCTGCATTAACATAAAGTGATAATAAACACATAGATGCATATGGGCATATTAGGATTAAACCAATATATCGGTTGGCTGCTGCATATTCAGCGCAACACGATATGTCGATGACAGTGTTTTATTGCTAACTTGTTTTGACGAACTTCTTTACAAATAAATTACCATATGTGTTATTGTGGCTTCATGAGCAGTGGAAGTATAGGTTTATTTGAGACTCACTGCTGGTACAAAAAATCCTTTTTTGGCTCACAGATACATAAACAAGCACATGAAGTCAGGAGCTGTTTCAAAATAAAGTACATGCGGTTTAGTTCGAGTGGGGAAAATAGTAGTAATACTTAATGTAATATAGCGCTTTCCACTGTATTCAGCCAACAACAAGGAGCTGTACACTTTATGTCGTTTTTGCCCATTCACACATCATTGGGAGCAACTTGGGGTTCACATTTATATAACATTTATATTAAAAAAAGTAATATCATAGCAAAGATGTGGGACTGATTAAAAAAAAAATGCAACATTTTGCCCTGAAACTCAAAATAAATCAGCCCGAGAAGAGCAAAAGTCTGCAGCCATAAATCCTCCTGAGTCTCAAACGTAAAATCCAAAAGCGAAAACGTTACAATGCTGCTCAGAGAGACACATTCACATGTCCACACACAAAGACTCAGCCTGGAAGAATCCCTGCTGGCAGACTTGGACGGCCTCGCCGACATTCAGCGTGTCAGCCTGTCCGAAAAGTCACAGAAAGGAGGAGACGGCCATTCGAGACGTTCTCCAGACGACCTCCTCTGCCTTCGCCAATAATCGCAACATAGTAGATGAAACATGCCATGTTTATGGATGGTCGTTTCCTCTCGCTTTTTTTTTTTCTCTCACTTGTTCTGGTTATGTCATTTAGTGCCTCCGGAGGGAAGAAAGGGGGAGAAAAAAAAAAATCCAGACTTCATCAAGCCCCTTTTTTTTGGTGTGCAGGCCGAGAGAAAATTTTGTTTTGATTGGTTCCGTTTTGTGATGACGTTTCCTGCCGTCTTTTTCGGTCCAGTAATTGAGTCCCTGGATGCTCTCCACTGTATAGTCAACATTTAGTGTCAACAGGCATTCTTGAAGCTGACAGTGATGCTCTGTTCTTTTCAAATCCACCTCAGCTGGGCTGTCGCTGCCGTTTCAGACGGAACGGAGGGAAGAAACGTCTCCTGACTCATCAGCTCCACCAACACGCTGCTGTATTTTTACCTCCAAACTGCCGACACGCAATCTGTTCGAGATGGAGACACGTCCATCGCTGCCCCGTGACCACAACCACCTGCTCTGAACCACCTGCCCGAGTGAAGTTTCGGCAACCCTGCAGACGCCGTATATCAGTCGACGTGTCTTCGGGTGAAGCAGCAGGACAGCAATGCATATAAAGACCTCTCCATATGGAGGGAGACGTCACAGTGTTTCCACGAGTGTGTCGGTCCAGAGAGATTTACATTACACACAGACACACGCGCCATAACACACTCTGCCATTGTTTTGTGTTTGCTCCCTGCGTCTCTCCGTCTTTGAACACACCAGAACAAAGGGCCCTCTAACCGGCTGCTGTTTGAACGAGCTCCAACAAGATGGAGTCTGTCTGGTTCACCTCCCTGTTCCTCCCCTTCCCTCCCCGACGGTGACCCTGGAGAGATACCGCCGAGCTCGGAGGAGTGCCGTTTGATTGTTGAGAAATTAAGACGGAGAGGAGAGGAGGACTGCGATGCTCAACATGTGGGAGAGACAAGGGAGGCCTTTATTCGCCGGGCTGAAATCTCACCGTGAGTGAGAGGGGGAGGAAGTGGAAGAAAGCCACATGTGGATCAGTAAATTAAGAAGCAATAGAGAGTTTGTTCCAAAATCAGCTTCTGTTCATGAAAATTGAGTTAAAACGTGGTGATTTATGATGGGATATGAGCAAAGATACTTTATCTCCCCTCGCAAAAGTGATGCATGTTTTATGGCTGTAGAGGGGAGGTGACCCCGGCGGTGACCTGTTTGGGCTCTTGTATATGGAGCTGAACCAGCTGCGGAGAAGGAGGACGGCCAGAGATGAAAGTTTAACGGCCCTCTGCAGGCCCGTGTACATGTACGCCCCCAGTGAGAGCGACATGCAAGGAAGGAGGGGCCTCTTTTTTTTACGTCTTCACACCGCGGGCCCCCGCGGGGGCTCCTCAAACCCCTCAGCTGCTCCTCACTCGGGGAGGCCATCTGGCAACAAGCAACCCAGAGGAAGGAACTACAGTCAGGCAGCACTTGCTGCGGTGCCCTCCCACACAAACACGCATACACATATTTGCACAAGTGCATCGTTGCACATAACCTCACACCACATCCGCCGCAGTTTCTCCGGTGTCGCTTTAATTTAAGCCAATTAAGCTGATTTTCTTGATTTGAGTCTTTATTTTCTTCGCCCCCCCCCGTCCCCCTCCCCCCCTCGCCTCCCCTTCGCACTCAAACCAGGATCCCAGCTGGGCTTAAACACACACAGACGGGTCCTCAGAACAAATATTAACTGCTCAGCCTGGGAGGAGCGGGAAGGATCCTTGTTTAAGTGTGTAATTTAAGGGGCACAAGAACATATGTTAAAAATCCTGTTAAAGGCATTAGTTCTAAATCTAGTCGCACTTCCTCAGCTTTCACTGGCTGCCATGATCTCTGTGTCTCTATCGAGCAGTGAAGCACTTTTGTTGAGGTGATACAGGACAAAACTGATCATCTGCGTTGGTTAATGTCTACTTAAATTTGTTTTGGGTGTATTTTGACTTACCTGGAGAGTGCCGGAGCATCGTTGTGGAGCATGCAGCAGAGCAGAGGACAAAAAGGATTGCCAGGGACGCACATGAAGAAACAGAAAAGAAAGAGAAGCTGATTAGTTTGAAGCCAACGAAAGAAAAGACAATCTGGTAAAGTCCTGTATTTTCTTGTGGGTCTGACAGGAACTAAACCGTGACCCGGGGTTACAGTTCGAACCGAGTCGGAGGCTCGTATCAGATTCCCCACCCCACTTCCACATGCCCTTTCCGTCTCCCCCACCACCGCCGCCCCCGCATCACCCCATCCTCCCAGCTTTCTTTCTGACATCTGCTAATCCCTGGACCTCTGACCCCAGGAAATTTACTCTCTCAACCTTGACCATTTTCCTTCTTTTTCCCCCCTCTTTATGCCTGGCGGATCACTATTACCCATTATCATTCCATTGTCTGAGGCCAAGAAAAACAAATTAAATTCCCATGAACTAACATCCACTTGCAGGGTACAGGCTGTGGGGGCATATATTGGGAAGAGGGGCTGCATCTGTGGCGCGATAGTCAAGCTGTGTGATTTCCACCAGAGCACAATAATCAGCTATGTATAGCGCCTTTGGTCTACCAGAAATCGGCTATTTATTGCGTGTTTTATGGTTGTCAAAGACATCCTCCACACCTCCAGCATATATTTGCAGCAATTACATTTTCCTTAATACCTACAGACAACTGGAATTTCCACATGAATAATGCATCCAGACGACGCGTCTGCTGGATGTTGGCTTTGACTCGGCCGTAAGCAAGAACGATTTCCACGAGAAAAAAAAATGCTCGGAAATTTCCGCAATTTCCACACACTGCAGAATCAACATGTGATTTCTTTATCGCGTAATTGGCCACGTTTTTAAGACGGCACGCCTCTCTCGCGCTCAGCTGTGAAGTCAAACGTGCAATCGAAAAGTCGAGGGAAAGAAAAGGACAACAAAGATTTACATTAAGCTTTTAAAGTGCAAAGATTAGACATCTGTCAATGGCTTAAGACGACTCTCATGTGTAATTTATACTTGCATCCTCAAAGCAAAAACAGATAACCTATATTGAAGTACACACGACAAAGCAGCCTGCTTTTAAAATGTCAGCGGTTGGTCAATTTTCTTTAACATAAGATGTGACAAACAGTAAAAAGCAGCTGCTTTTCATGCAGATACAATGAAACACATAGGCCCTGATTTTCTATGATAATGTGTTAAACAGCTTCCACACACAAACGGATTGTGCTTTTGGTTTTACGCGTGATCCACTCAGAGACATGCAAAGAAGAGATATAAAAAGACATGTTTATGTGAGTTACTGTGTCTATTTGCCATAAAAAAGTGGATTTTACACTAAGTGCCGACAGGGCCAGAATAAAACACGCTACCTTCTGAAAAAAACTCCCAAGAATGCGTGAGTTTGAACACTTTAATTGTGGACGGTGATTTAGGATTGCACTAAAAACAGGACACAGGATCCGATTTTGAAACACTCCTCCACTGTTTACATCTCCCCCTCTTGGTACTTGACTTCTTTGGGCAAGCTTCACTAATCCTTGCCGACATCCTCCCTGAAATCTGTGCTGACCAGAACAGAGAAACATCAGGATGCTCCTGCTGTTGAGCTGTTGTGATCTGGCTGGCTGGCACCCATTCAGCTGTGTGGACCGTGACCTCGGGGCCTTCATGCATACGAGCAAGTGTTGCCGACTGCCCCGGGATCCTGGCACCACATGGCACAGTCCCACGTTTATTATTCATCTCCTTCATTACCCTCCACAGCTATTTACCTTCATACTGCGCGCTGTTGCCGTGACCCCGAGGTGAGCATTATGCCGCTCTACAACAAAAGGGGGCTAAGAAAGATGAAAAGGAAGTGGCACCTCCCTAATCTCATTTCATGCATCTTCCCTCTCTCTCTGAAGTGAATAGGACCTGCGGACTGCAGTCGAGCGCCACAGTGCAGTGGATTTGTGCGGAAATTGCCAGGAGGACACTAACCTCATCTTTCTTAGGTCAGAATGCTTACTGCTCAGAAAAGCACAGTCAATCCTAAGTAAGGATGGCCAATCAATTCTAATAGCCCCCAGGGTAGTCGCCATCCCAGGACCCCATGCAAGTGCCGTCCTTCTGCCTCCCACAGCCTGCGAGCGGGCGGCTTACGTGTTGGGCTGAGCTCAGTTAATTGCTTGAGATATGACCCTGTGTGGTTTGTGAGAGAGTTTTTTGAGGGGGGGGGGTACTTGTTGTGGCTGGAGAGATATTCTCTGGCTCATAAACTGGAGATTGGCCTCACAATGGGAAGGTATACAGCACAACTTTCCTGTGGGACTAAGAAGATATGATCCCTCCATTAGCACAGTAGGAGGAGCTGGGGATTTGTGTGCGTGTGTGTGTGTGTGTGTGTCATACTGACTGTAGTCAAGAATATTGAGAGGCAGAGCCGGCTGTATTTTTGAACAACTGGACCCGTCACATCTCGTAAACCCATTCAAGACATTCCCGTTTCTTCGCTCGGCTCTCAAACATCATGTCAACATTTTTTGGGACAGACTGCCATGCGAATGGGAGAGCACAATTAAAACCAAATTAGAAAATGACAGGCTTCGGAAGGAATATGATGCCTCTTTTCATAATTGCATTTATTTTTCCGTCCCGATTATTTCCCCCCCCTTTTCTCATAACCCAGCGAACTGTGGTGCTCGTGTTTATTTTGGACACCATCATAATAATTCAATGTGAGCACCAGCGCAGCCCCATAATGACTTCCCTTTTTTCTTTGCTGTTATTTCTGTGCCACTGGCCTGTGCCAGGATGCTACAAGGCTGCGGCGACCACAGAGGAGTAACTCTGGTCTGCTTGTGGTTCTTGGACACCGTCCTGGGTCCCAGGCTGGGAGTCCGTTTCAAATCCAGCCTCGCTTTCCTCCTCTCCACCCTTCATTTCACTGGGGCAACAGAGCGGCCCACCAGTGGGGTGGGGAGACATTCTCTCCCATTTCCTTTGCGTGGAAACTGTACGGACTGGGCCACATTGTGCTCCCGACTAACATTATCATTTTCACAATGAAGAAACAGGCCAAAAAACCCAAACTTATATACACATGTGCGCGTAGTGTATACGATTCTCCGCACTCCCGCGGGTGTGTGTATACACATTATCTACAGTACACATCTGCCTCTGAGCTGATCATTAACAGACATGTCCTAAAATAAGCAGAGTCCATCTCAGAATGATCAAAGCTTCCCGGCTGCGGTTAAAACAAAGCCAGAATCAGAGTGGAACCCACAGAGCGGGATGTTTATTCTTAAGTGAAAATCGCAGCGAGCGAGGCCGACTGGCGAAGGAGCAAACAACTGCTGAGAAAATGAAAAATAAGAAAACGTGATTGCTAATAAAAACCTGAAGAGCCGGAGATATCGCGTTCCATCGGGGGAGCTCATGTAGGAAGCCGCGCAATCACAGCCAATGATTGGAGGCAGCTCATTTGTAGCCACTAAAGTTTCAACCGATAAATCAGTTTTTTTTTGTTTTCATTCTTTTTAACAGAGATGGCACAGCGCCGTGAATACAGGAGGCACTTTTTATTCGCCCTTATCCACCTCACAGCATCATAATGTATTTGTCATAATAGCACGGCCTAAATGCCTGCAGCTATGTAAAGGTCACAGGTGAGAAAATGCATAAGCATGAGAATGGGTCCCCAATAATTGCCTGAATACACATTACAGCGAGAGGTTGTCAATACGGACACGCTGTCAATAGATTGATGTCGGCCAGAACTGACATTGACTGGTACAGCGGCGGCTCAATGAAGAGTGGCAGGTAATAAACAGCACCCACTGCCGCATCCATCTCTCCCTGACAAATAAACCGTTTAAATCTCCTCACCTTTCATCTTTAATTGTGCCTCGCTGCAGAAAGCAGCGGTAATCTAACACGAATTAACACCTAATATGTTTGCTTCAACTTTGGCTGCTCGGGGCGATACGGACCGGATCAGCAAGAAGAAAGTCCGACGTTGTGGAGGCGGTTTTTACGTTGCTAATGAAAACGGGGTGAACAAAATGAGTTTCCTTGCGCGTAAATGGCACAATTTCCCATGACCAGTCAGAGTCACGCCCCTTGAAAAGAAACAAGTTGCATGTATTGCAAAATTTATCATGCAGCGAAAAACACAATCAGAGTGAATTAGTCGATGCATTTGAAAATAAACTGCAAAGAAAACACAATATTAAAACCACAATAACAAAGTTAGATTCATATTAAGCCCAATTGCAGCCCGGAATGAGGAAACGTGGTGTTTATATCGTGTAGAAAATTTGTTTATCTGGCTTCCAAAGTTAGAAGGTTGAATTTTATTGTTCAAATCTGAATTGCTTCAGAGTTTATCACAACACTGAAGATTTCTTTATGCTTTTTGGTTTGTTCTAATCTCTTTGTTCATTTTCATTTGTTTTCTTTTTTAGCTTTACATTTGTGATGATGGACCAAGCCTACGGCTCATCCAGTCCAAGTGACAAAGAGTCCTCGTTCAAGACAACAAAACACAAGTTGTGCATGTTGGCTCGTGGAGCTTGCATGGCTCTCTTCCCCACTGGTATGTTTGCATGTGTTTGTGATGCTGTAAGTATGTTGTGCTTGTTTAAACAATACCGTCAACTAACATCAAGTTCATTTACCATTTGGATGAAGCAATCTGGTCTTAATTATCCCTAATTACCATTATTCGCTGGAGACAGTGAGGTTTGGTGTAGTCATGAGTTACTCACACTCCTTGAAAAAAAAAGCCCTTTTGTGTTGTCCTCCTGTGGTGATAAACCTCAGCTGCTGTGGTAAAATGGTAGTCCCTGCTAAAACCTTTCAATTAACTCCCCAGCTTCCAACAGGATGTACAGGTTTCGCAGACCATCAAGTAGAGAAGAAACCCTCAACGTGTAGTCACACTGGGTACAATTACAGACAACTGCACGCCCGTCTGCCTTCCTCCGCCCCACCCACACATGCTCAGGGGGTCATTACCTCTAGCCTTACCATCAGGCTGCTGGCACCCAGTTGGCCGTGAGCTTGTGGTGCCTACATGTGGTGCAGTTGAGGGAGAAGCCATGTGTACTTCGTGAAGCTAGAGCGGCATCATGTAACACCGCGGCCAAATGTTCCAGCAGTTCTGCAGGCTGGAGAGCCAATTAGATTAGAAGAGGGTAAAAACTGTGGTTACAGGATGTCCCCGCTTGCTCAACATCTGCTGAAACAATATGAAGCAGTAGATGGTAAACTTCACCGGCAGACAACCGTCGCCTAAGCCAAAGCTGTGCCACTCCACGGAATATAAATAGTGGATATACTGAGTCGTGATATTACCTACGGAGAGCACGGGCTAAAAATATCCAGCTTGGAACTGTGAGAAAAACAGGACGCAACGCCCCGCCATTCACCGTTTGGCTTTTTCTGCAGCTGAACCTTTTCTTTGGCTCCGGAGAGAACCTCCAGCTGCGTCTTGTGCCACCATATGCATGAAAAGGGGCCATCAAAGAACATATTTCTTTCATTCCAGGCAATTTCCCTAATCCCTGATGAGCTGCAGGGGAGAGGAAAACATTATGGATGTGGGTTAGCAGGTGGTGGAGAAGGGATTTTTGTTGGGAGCGCACGGATGTGCATGTTTTTGTTGTGTGTATGTGCGCGAACATGACTCTATCTGAATACATTTGCATTATTGTGCAGCCTTGTTTAATGACACAACCTATTTTATGCTGCATATCTGTTTATAAAGAGTGTTTGTGGATCTGTGTGTTTATGTGTGGCTGTCTGGAAACCAGCGTGACAGACACAGGCCTCTGTCCCCCTCCAGGAAGGGGGACGGGGGACCCTTGAAGTAGCTTGCGAAGGATTAGTTCATCCAATCTTCTACTAATCGCTGATAAATTCTTTCCATTGCTGAGTCTCACTCAAGATCCCTCTCGCTTATGAGAGCTCACTTTAGCCTCAGCTGACACAAGGAGTGCGCGTGGAGGGGCGCTAAGCCACGCGTTTCCTTTCAGAAACTTTCAAATCCAGAAGGCAGCTCCCGCCTCCAGTTGAGGCGCCATCGCCATTGTTTCTACTACACGTACGACAGCAGGTGATGGTCCACTGACTCGTGGCTGTTCTCTCGTATTTCAGGTCAGGGCATAGCAGGGGGGATGCCCTCCAGAAAGCAGTCAGTCCAATTTCCCCGTGTCACCACCAGCAACCTCCTGACAGCTCTGAGATGTGGGTTGCAATAACGAGGAACAGCAGCAGCCCCCCCGATGTCAGCATTTTCCTCTCGGTGCCCTGACAAACCTCGGGGCTCTGGAGGGAGGCTGCAGGGACAAAGATGTGGTGTCAAGGGCGCACTTGTTACGATTTAATTGTGTCATTGCAGGGGCATAATGTCACCTGCGTGGGTAGTCTGCAGATTTTGCACTTTTTTTGTGTGTTTTTGGCACTATTTAATAGGAAAAGTTTGGGGAGCAGGAAGCAGGCTTTCCCCAAATCTTTATTTATGCAGGGAACCGAGTGCGCCGTTTCTCAGAACCTCTGCGCTTCACAGTCACACATTCACACATGGAGGCTGCCCGGTGGAGTGCGATTTGTCACAGACAAACTCCACAGCTGGGGAGTTAAATCCTTCATCTCAACGGTGGTTTTCCTGCAAATCGCTCAGTGGAGTATTTCTTTTAATATTTGTAGGAATATATAAATGGACGGACTCTCGGTTCCACACTTTCTTCTGAAGGATCGCATTATTGGCTTGGGTGGGTTTTTTTTTTTTCGGGGGAGATTTTAGGGGTCTACGTGTATTCAGCAAACAGGACTGGAAATGTGCTGGGTCATTTCAGGAAGGATTTGGTGGGGTGTGCCACAAGCGGCTACAGTTCCAGTTCAGTCTCAAAGAACGGTCAAAGGATGTCTGACACAGAGGATGGCTTTTTCCAACAAGCAACAAATCTCAGCTACTGTACATGTAACACATTTGAAAGTGTTTTTCTCTTCTTCACAGACCTGCCCTCCTCTTCATCAATTGGACCACTAGCTACAAGGGAGTTTCCATTACTTTCTGGCAAAAGATCTTGGCACTGACAATAAATGGGAGGAGGAGGAGAAGGGGGAGTAAAAAAAACTGTGAAATCTGACTGGCTTACTTCCAAGTCGCCTATTCCTCTTTTTTATCTGAACCCTGCCCTCACACTCTGCCTGGCCTCCTGCCAGAGAGACTGTTTTATTATTCCTGCAGCATTTTTTTTCTCCTCCCGCTTCTCTGCATGCTTTCGCTTTCCTGTATTCTCTTTGGTTCTTGTCAGACACTCTTTGCCACTCCGTTCTTTTTGGGTACTTCTCCATTCCCTTTAATGATGCAGCTTGAGCCGCCCGATCCTCGCATAGCTACAACCTGAGTCTTTACCCAAGCAGTCATATCAACGACTGTCTAATCCAGCAGAACTGTGCATGTGGCATTTTTCAAAAATAATAACAGAACCATTAAATATGTGACGGGGAAGGTTAAACAAATTGTACCCAATTTGATGGATCGGTTCAATTTGCACTGCCTCCCTCTTCACTTGTGTATGAGAAGCATTGTGTCCGGGTAGGACAGCTGAGCAGCTGGGGGTGCTTAAAGAGCACTTTTTCACTCCCTGCCAGTTCCCCTTTACATCTACCATAGAGAAAGCCAATGATTTATGAAGCAAACAAATTTGTAAATGAGCATGCACCACTTCAACGAGCCACACCACAAACCTGCTGATGAGAGACAAAAAAGAGCGGAACGTTGGCGGAGCTCAGACTGCTGCTGGCTTAACACGCAGACGTACAGTACGCACTTGTGTCTTGGGGGAGCCGGGCTCTTCTATGTGTCACGTGACGCTCCATTAGGAGGATGAAATTAATTCAAGCTTGGGACAAAAAAAACAACAAAAAAAACCACCCCGTCTGGCACAGGTGCAAAAGCACAATTCTCCCTGAATGCAGGTGCTAAATTCAAGTGATCCTTCAAAACGGGTCATTTGAGAAAACTAGTGCAATGCTGAAAGAATGAGATGATGATGATTTACTGAAAGTGCCGTGTCTAATGCACATATCATCTCAGAGGGGTTGAATTAGTATGCACGTGTTTATTTCCGTCTCTTTGTGTTTCGTCAAACGCATCATCTCGTGCTGGCTTTCCAGCAGGAGGGAAATGAGTGAGGAGCAGGAGATTGACTGGCGGGTGGTAGAGAGGTGGGGTGGGAGGGTGACGGTGGAGTGGGGTGGCAGGAATATCAGTTGTGCTCTTACCCTGAGGGGCTTAGATATGAGGAAGCAGCAGGGAGGGGAGAGCAGGTGCATGGGAATTCAAAAAATCATTGCATATGCATGACGCTCGGGCTCATACGGAAAGCTATGGCTCGCGGAAAAATAATGCTCAGTTGGGACACCGAGCGGTGGATATGAAGGATTGGAGTCAAGGCAAATTGACGCCTTTTCGACCCCCGGTCCGGGCTTTGTGAATTCAGCCCCGCCTTGCTCTCCAGCCTAACTAAGGGGGTTCCCGGGACCAACATCAAGGTGGAGTACGGCCCCAGTCCTCCTGAGTCGTCCCAAGTCAACACTGGAACTAATGCGCTTGAACAAGACATCTAATGGTTCCTGTGAGTATCAAAGGCCTGCCCCTGGATAGGCCGGTTCTTACAGGGCCCCCCTTCGGCAACGACACGGGGAGACAACAGGGCCGCGTTGCTGCCTGTGAATGTAGATCAGAGTGCAGTCAGTCGGGGAACACAATGGCCTCCTATCATGACAAGAGCCAAATGAGCCCACAAAGACCCCACATTGAGATCAGTGCGCAACGTGTTTAAGTAGGATTTTTACGCTTTCAAACTGAAAACAAACTGCTGAGAGATTGTCTTTGGATGGAAAAAAGTATATTTTGCGAGTGTTTGTTGAACTTTTTGTGAAGATTGTTCCTCAGAGTGCGTACTGCTGGTTCAGAACCCCTCACATTATGGTTAAAATCCAGAGACCAGGGAGAGATTCATTTAAAACGACTCAAAACGGTTGGAAAAAGGAGTCTAAAAAAAACCGAGGAGGCTGTCTAATCTTCCCCACAAGGCTGCATAATAACCTTTTAAATCATGTTTGACATTTTTAAGATGGCTCTGTGGTGATTCTCGCAATAGCCAGGCTCTGATATTGAAACTGGTTACTGGCGGTAATCTCATTGCTTTGTTTGATGACTTGCAATATGACACCCATCCCCCCTCGTCCTCAGAGCCTTGCTTCCACTCCCCCCCCCGGGGAGAC
The DNA here is from genome assembly GCA_032164315.1 of Malacoctenus gilli. Classification (NCBI taxonomy): domain Eukaryota; kingdom Metazoa; phylum Chordata; class Actinopteri; order Blenniiformes; family Labrisomidae; genus Malacoctenus; species Malacoctenus gilli. The sequence goes on from JASSRZ010000016.1 coordinate 19,838,896, forward strand.
CTTCCGTTCCCGCCCAGATTTGCCCTTGCCCTGACACCAGTTGCTAATGGTGCCACTGTCAAGGAAGGCCAGCAGCAACAACCGAACGTTGAGACCCTTCTGTTGAGCGTCTTGTGGAGATTTATAAGCTTTTAGGCCTGAATGGATAAGTCGAGGCCCCTTTTCTTCTGTACAATGATTGGTGGGACGTCCCCCTTTCCAACAGCTGCCAGACATGGCTGTTGGAGCGACTGTCCGTCTGTTTGGGCGTCTAGTCAGAAACGTACATTGATAAGAGAATGTCAAACAGTCACAGGGCTGTGTTTGACACACTGCCAGCCCGCCCTGATTGACTGTCACGGCATTCGTGATTTATTGTTGCTCTTGATGAAGGTGAAGTCAAATTAACTGTCAACACCTGGTTGGGGGAGTGGGAGCCACGGTGTGAAGAGTGCAATCTGGTGGCTGCTGCGGTGCAAGGGCAAACGTCAGGCTGCGGAGCAGGTGAGAGACCGCGGACTGAACTTAAGCGGGAGCACGTGAGCGAAGGAGAGGAGAGGTTGAGAGGCAACACAACAGGCTCGTTAATTAGTGTAGCACAAATGTCTTCATAATGAGGCCTAATCACCTGAGCATGGCAGCGACCATACGGCAATGGCCGGGCAGCCATACTGTCTGACTGGCCCACAAGTGCAGCAGGTACCACAGGGGAGGGACAATAGGGGAGAGAGACGGAGAAGAGGGGTGGGCAACGGGGGGGGGGGGGGGATAAGCATGCAAAACAGAGAAGCAGGTGAGTTTCTGTGACGGAAATGCATGACAGCGGTGGGTCTGCGTTGAATATGCTTCAACTCTCTGGTGGCATAGTTAGGTGTTGTACCTTGGATTAGAGGCTGGTCTAATTGGCCCACTGGGCACGGGGAAAAAAGGCGGAGAGCAGGGCTGCTGTGACAGCGATTTCCTCAGCAAATAAATCATCCAGTCTCTTTCTTCAGCACACTGCTACGTCTCCACACTTCTGTCATTAGCGCCGAGCCTGCTCTGCTCAGGAGACATATTTACTGGCACTGATTTGATTATGGTTATTATACATGGAGCCACTCTGCAGCGCCGCTGAACGTGCTACACAAATCTCCTGAGGTGGATGTTACAACATTCAGAGCACCACTATGCGCTATGAAAAAAAGCATAAAATAAAATTAAACTCAACTCAAATACATTAACATCCGAGATATAAAATACAGCATCTGGTGAGCGAGGAGCCTGTCGTGGTTTCCGGTAAACACGCTAATAGTCAGCATACAGGCGGCTGCTATTACTCCCACAGGTGTGTCTGTGTGTGCGTTGCCATAGTGAGCCGCGGTGAGCGAGTGTGAAGCGGGGACAGGAGGAGTCCTGCCAGCATCCATTCTGTGCGTCCCTTAAAAGTGGCTGTGGCAGGAGTGCGACCGCGGGGATGCGCTGAGCTTCTCTCATCCTCACACTGAAACCTCTCATCACTGCGAGGCACATAGCTAAGCTTTAAAGAGAACATCCCCACTCCCTGCCACTTACTCATTTCCGGATTATGCGATTGTACAACCGGCGGTTCGGACGCGGGGAAGACAAGAAGGAGGGTCATCGCATTATGTCATCAGAGGAAAGCTGCCACGCACAGACAGCGTCGGCCGTCCGCAAGCCAGCACTTAGTAAAGAGGCATGCTGAGATTTAGATTGGATGGGTTCAAATTATACCCAAGAGCTGGCAGCTTAGTTAGAGGGAGGATTAAAATCTACTTCACGTCAAGAGCTTTCGGGGTTGTAGCATTCGCAAGAACATACAAACACTGGCACGCACACACACACGCATCTAAAGACACACACAATTACTTTAGTTATCCGCAACAGAATCAGTGCGGGACCAATGGCAGGCGGCCAACTATATTAAGACTAAAACCCATCTCGTAAAACCCACTAAAAACATTCGGGAATCCAGGCCACAGTTTCCTGGGATTCCTTGGGAGCCTTGCGGATGGTAAAGAGAGCAAGTAAGGTTAGAGGGACCGGTTACCATGACAACTGATGGTTGAGGGGGGGAAAAACACAACATCAGCTCAGGTCAATTGAAAAAAAAAGAAAGAAAAAAATTCAATGATATTTTCAACAACGCAACCGAACGCAGTGTGAAATCATTTCAGAGCAGATCAGGTAATGAGAAGTGAAGGTAAAGAAAGCTAAGCTAAGATAATCTGCAAACACTCTGGTGGAGTCAAAATGCGAGCCTAATCTCCACAGAGTGCCTGATAGGGGTTAAAACACAGAGCGGCAAAGCCTGGTAAACATCTTTGGCTTCTTTGCTAATCAGCCCCTGCTAACCCCCCCCCCACCACCACCACCACACCCCACCCCCCTCCTCTACCCTCTCTCCGAGGAGCTGCTACTGCCTGGGCCACCATATTGTCATTAAAGACCATGGCATGGCGAGGGAGCACAGGAAACCCCAGAGCCACATCTCGGGAGGCCCGGCCGCTCCGCCGAGGACGGCACTCAGTTCCAGCCGCAGCGCCGCTCAAACAAAGGCCCAAACAAACAAGCAGAATCACAGACCGCCACACGGGCAGACATGTCCACGCTCACTCATTACGCACATCTTCAAAAGTGAAGAATTTTTTTTAAAGGGGTTTCTCTCTTATCTCCGGAGACAGACCGCAGGAAGGATCACTGTTCTGTTTCGCTCAACCTGAAACCTAAAACTAAACCCTCTGCTGTGAATTTTCCTGGAGAAACCCCAAAATACTGGTTTCAACTAAAATCCCTCCTGCGGGCTTTTTTTTTTTTTTTAACCAGGCAGGCTTGAGATTAATTGATTCCAAGCTGAATAGTCCACTAAAGAGAAGGGTTTAAGCAGCAATAGAACAGAGCCTCGTCTGCCTTGAACTATCAGTCGGATCTGTCTCCAGTGGATACTAAAAAAACTGGAGGCAGGGCCGTAAGACAGGGAGGACTATAATCATCTCCTGCATATGTGTGATGTGCAGGAGTGGGGAGATGGGGCGGCGGCAGTGTCTGGGTGGTCGGAAAAAGGGAGGGGAGTGGAAGATACTCGGAGGCTGAATCCAAACGAGGGGGCTTTTCTGCACGCTGAAAGCGCCTGTGTGTCTCCAGCAGATGGACCATTGTCTGCTGAGTCCTGGGGAGTGGGTGCTGAGAGCTTTCCTTGTGCCCAGGGTGGCCCATTTTTTATCCCGCACTTCACCTCCGTGTCTCCCCATCGCCCTTTTGCTTTGTTACACTCCGTTTTGTTTGCTGTTGTTTTGTGTCTTGCTGTGTATCTCACTTTTGTTAACTTTTTTCCCCCAAAATGGAGATTTTGTCTTTTTTTTTAGGGGGGGGGGTGGGGGGGGTTGGAGGGTGGAGGTCGATTTTTCTGTTTTGTGTTGTCTGAGGAACAAGTTGGGAGGCTGGTTGTGACAGGAGAAGAATGCTGAGTCGAGCTGTTCCAGCCTGTTTGGTGGCTGTCCCTCCCTCAGGACCCGGCGTAAAGACCACCACATAAATCACCAGCCACCCAAACAAGCGGGGGAACAAAACAGCTGTCACACAATACGGCTGATTACAGCAGGAACCATCATCTATATGCACCATCATCTCTGCTGCATATCTGACTATCTCAGCTATCTTGGAAAATCTGCTACTATGCAAGGAAAACATATACAAGGAGGAAGAAGGCAGGGAAAGGAAAGGAAAGGCGGTGGGGGAATTTTTTTTGTTAACTACAGAGAAACCAGACTACACTTCAGCCACATAAAACACAACCTCCTCTTAACTGTTAACCTGAAAACTGTGTGTGTCTGTGCATGTGTTGTCACGGTGTCCTATACTTTTCTCAGGGCATTATAGAGAAATCCGTCTTTACTCGAGCCATATGGTAACATTTTCCTGGCCTTGTGTGGTTTTCTGTCCTGCTCTGTTAGAGTCATTAATTACATCACTATTCTTAAGACAAGTATATCAGGATCGTTCGGAGGGATCCCTCACCGCGCACAGAAACATTTCCAGGAACACCAACAACACATATTAAGCTGTCCTTCAACTCCCCTCCACGACTCCTGACTCAAACATCCCAAAACTGGCAGGACTTGACAGGACGTTCTGACGCAACCATGTTGGGTAACCCCAACAAAATCCGGAGAGCAGAAACTCTTTGAGGTCGCCCGCGTGACAGGGTCGTGTGAGGTGGGTGGCGGCAACAGTTCCCCCAGGTCTCCCCATGTCACCCCGAAACAAACCCGAGGAGGAGCAGGGAAAAAAGGGGAGCGGAGACGTTAAGTTTACAGAGAAAAACGGGCCTGGCATTATTTATGACTCCCTATAAAAGCTGCAGTTAATTACAGTGTTTTGGACTTATAAATTACAGATTGTGGAGCTCCTGTTATAATTAGAGCCGTAGAGGTTGGGCCTGGCTTCGCTCTCTCGGTTAGGAGGTGGAGAGGAGCTTGGAGGCAGGGCTGCTGGATGAGGCCGCCTGCACTGATGTGGTAAGGGGCAGGCGGAGAACATCTCCCCGGACAGGGCCTGGCCTGCTGTATGTGGCAACGCCGGGCCGCTTTTCTGTAAATGGCTTTCCAAAGCTTATCCTCTTTGTTTCCCACCAAACTGAGACCACCGTGCAAAGACTACAGCACACTCTAAATGCCCCCCCCAAAACCAAACGAATGCTTTATATAAAACTCGGGGAGGCGCTTTACTTTGACTCGATGGCTCCGTGACATATCTGGTTGTATTGATTGTCTCCTCGCTGCGGCTCAGTGAGGCAGAGCCGGATAGGCAGGTAGACAGTAGGATGCTAAAGAGGGTTAATCCTGGTCATCCCCTCACGCTCATTAGCTGAATCGCCAATGGACTTAGCGGAGCCACCCTGCAACATGTGTGGACGCGGAGCAGCTCCACAGTGTCATGGGAGATCTCCCAACAGCCGGGGCATGCCCTGAGGATGTTCCTCATGTCAGAGGTCAAGTCAATGGCCTGCATTAATGCACTTTGTATTGTCAACTCCATCATTAAATGTATTAGGAGGGATTTGGATGACTCTGTGAGGCTTATGTTCCAGAAATGAAAAAGAAACAAAAGCTGTAAAATATTGGATTCCCTTCGAATTTTGCTAATCTGTTTCTTGTGATTTTTCTCTGACCGGCCAAGTTAAATTTCGAGGCTGGAGGTAGCGGAGTCCGTCTGTGCCAGCAGAGAGGTCAGCCTTGCCATTTCTGGTTTGAACACAGTCGGCTTGAGTGCCCGGGGTAGAGAAATAGGTGTGATGTTACACCGGCACCTCACACTAATGCGGAGCTGAGAACCTGAGTAAGTCCCCCAGGTGGAGGCGAGTGCAGAGAAACTGCTCAGGTCTGCAGGGCATCTTTAGAGGCTTAGTATAAGACTCCACTAATCCGCAGGATTCTGCCTTGTACAGAGCAAACATTAAAAAATAAGCTCGCTCAAAAACTGCGGACTGTGAGCATCTGTTTGGAATCAATGAACCACCACTGTTAAGTGTCGATAAATTAAAAACATTCAAACAGTCATTTCACAATGCTTGATTTGATTCAGTTGGACTTGTACAGTGTGAAGCCAGTTTCTTCCAGCATGAGGTGGTTCGAGCTGGATGCTGAATCAATAGGCAGCATAATTTAAAGGAGTTGGGACAGCGGGATGGCGCTCCGTGCCAAAGCGAGAAACCTTCAGTCTTGTCTGAGGGTAACACGGTCCTAATCAGTTGCCCTCCTCGTCACCACAGCAGAGACGCGCCTTCGATGCATCCCCATCATTTCTGTACGCAGGAATCCAGAGTGGATGCTGTGAATTACACATGAGGCCGGTGTCTGCGAAGACAGATGCCAGCCTCTGTCGCCTAGGACCCCCCCCCCTCTTTTTCCCACCCCTCGAAGCAGAGTGCGACCCCCAGCCCCCTTCGCTTAAACCCGTCTCCAATTCTTTACCCCCGGCCCCAGGCTACAGGCAGACCAGCTCTCATTAGGGGTGCTGACAGGCCCTGTCCTCGCCCTGATCCCTCATCATTAGAGCATGTAAATCTCCCTGTCACACATACAGGTACACACACACGTAGACACATACGCACATATGGGGCTCTCCGTTGCGTTAGTCTGAGAAATCGGAGCCACTAACCCCAAGACCTGGTAGAAAGGTTCGGTTCATGCATATGATAAAGATGAATGAGGGCGGCTTTATGACAGGAAACGCAATTATCAGTCAGCTCAGTGCCTTCCTGTGCCGTGCTGTTGATTGAAATGCAAACAAAAGCTCGCTTTTGTCGAAGAACTGATGCCCTTGTACTATAAATGCTGTGCCGATTTGGAAATTATTAGACAAGGGTGCACATAAAAACACACACAGACAATGGGAAAGACACAGAGTGCATGTAAAGAGAGGCAACCGAGACAAAAGCAGTGAATCTGGAGGGCAAGCATCTGGTGGGTCCCAACTGGGTTGGTGCACTACTGTTGCTGCATGTATAATTCAGACTGGCCCCTCTACTCCGCTCTCCTTTCCTTTCCTCCAGCCATGTAAACGAGCCCAGACACAGCATATGGAGCCGAGGATAGCGGGGAGGCAGAGAGGAGGCAAAAGCGAGGGAGAGAGACGTATAAGGAAAGAGAAATTGGAAACAAGGACGGGGCAGAGAAATGAGATGCCACAGGCAGGAGGAGAGAGGACGGGCTGCTAGAAAAAGGTAGCAGACACAGACTCGAAGGGTTGGTAAGGCAGGAAAATAAAGTGGGTGTGGAGCATGTGCATTCGTGTGTGTGTGTGTGTGTGTGTGTGTGTGTGTGTGTGTGTGTGTGTGTGTGTGTGTGTGTGTGTGTGTCAGGGGTTGGGGTGGGGGGTTTAAGCTCCCCCCCCAAAAAAGCCAGTCTAAATCCCATCTTGTTCATTTCACGTCATGACAATTTCACAGCACAAAATGCAGGCTCCGTGCTGAAAGTGTTCATTACTCCCAGCTCTGAAGGGGCCTTCAAATGAATATCACAGTTATTTCAGCCAGATCTCCTGGGACAACTCGAGTAGCTTTTTCAGAAAGCAGTTAGGGGTGTAGGTGTGACTGAGGTGTGCATGTCTGCATGTTCACATGAGTGTGCGTATGCGTGTGCGTGTGTGGTACAGTTCCAGGGAACATGAAGAGGAGCTGCGCTCCAACTCTATCCGGTTAGTGCAATTTTTAATGAGGGGAGAAGAAAGCCCGCCTTACTCAGCAGCGTCTCACCACATCACAGGGAGAATACACGAGGAAGCACAATTACACCAAAGTGCTTTTTCGTCTAAAACAAAGATCAAATAAGCTAATAAGATTAACTAATGACTCACCTGGATGATGAGATTTCGGAGAGGACAGCATCATCAGGCGGGAGCAGCGGGAAGGAGAGAGAAGAGACAAGAAGGGAAAATTAGATCGTGTTCAGGATGATAAATTTAAATAGGCAGCAGGAGTGCGTAATTTATGTTTGAATTAAGACCGATGGCATCCCTCAGCTGCTGGAGATGATGTGTGTGTGTATAAATACATGTAAGATCATTTTCTAATGTTGCTTCCTCATGGACATCATTAGTAAATGACCAAAAAAGTGTTTTTATAGCATTATTTTATATTTGAAGTTAAAACGTGAATGTCATAAACAAGTCGTGCAATTGAGAATAGAACTGAAATGTCATTTCTATGATGCTTTCTTTTAATACTTTAGTCTAAATTCATATCCTGGCAATGATAATCCTAAAATCCAAACTTTACGCTTGGGATTTGTACGTTAAACTTGACGCGATTACTTCAATTCTTTCTTTTTTGCGTGTTCTGCACTGGGGGAAAAAACCCTGAATCTTTCAAATATTGACTCGTCCCAAAGTATTCGTGAAGCCACATCTATTTAAAGCTGTAATTGTCAGATACTCATTAAAAAGTAAATAAAGCAGCATAAAGATAGTCTGAAAATGAGGGAAGAAAAGAGAAACGAGCAAATCAACAGAGTCTCAGAGAGAGAGAGAGAGAGCGAGAGTAAGGAAGGCAGAGAAATCATTAATGCAAATGCAGCACAGATGCCAGATAGACTGCAGCTATCGGAGGTTACTGCTGTTTTTGGTGGGTGTTAATTGTTATTCATGATGCTGTTGGCCTGAGCCAGGGCTGGGGACGGTTGTTTTTGAAGTGCGGGATCAGGTAGGGATTTATTGACCGTTGCTGCTGGGGGTACAGGTCCATAGAGGGATGTCAGTCAGGGCGGAGGAGGATGCGCGCAGGGGTAAGGGAGGTGGAGAGAGAGCGCGCAGGGAGGCAAACCTCTAACCTCCCACCTTGAGTGTCTTCCTGCCTGCCTGTAGCTGTAGCTGTGCAGGAGCAGCGTAAACAGAAGACAATAAGCTCAAAACACTGCACTGCTGCTGTTGACTGGAAGCAAAAGTAACCACAAAATAAATTCTTCGAAAGAATATTCAGAGGAGAAACTAACTCGAAAAGTATGATAAATAAAATGCCTCTTTACCGAGTTATTTGTCATCTTTTTTGACACTTGCATCAAAAATGACAGCATCATCAGTCCTCTTCAGCTGTAATTTAATTCACATGCCTGGGACGCGTGTGCACGCACGCGGACATACCGAGGGGAAGCAATAACAAGAGCTTCTATATGCTGCTAATCGCCGGCGTGCAGCCATGTGTCCACCCGATGAGGCCGGGGTGCTGAGAGAGTGACGAGGCTAAGCTGGCCCCCTGGTTCTCCCCTGGTTCTCGCGCGCGCGCGCGCACACACACACACACACACACACACACACACACACACACACACACACACACACACACACACA
>JASSRZ010000016.1:19847818-19873882 GCA_032164315.1 Malacoctenus gilli
GATAGATAGATAGATAGATAGATAGATAGATAGATAGATAGATAGATAGATAGATAGATAGATAGATAGGTAGATAGGTAGATAGATAGATAGATAGATAGATAGATAGATAGATAGATAGATAGATAGATAGATAGTGAGGAGTGGAGTATCTTCAGACAAGAAGAGAGAGAGAGTTCACAGAGGAAGAGAGGGAGAGGGGATGACCTCTCCCTATCTATAAAATGACCTACTTCAAAGCAAATGGAGTCAGGGACAGAGGCAAGACATGAGCAGAATCAGAAAGGAAAGGCGGGTAAATAAATAAAGGGCCCTGCCAGATGATAAGAAGACAGTGGCCTCAGTGTCTTTTTTACCACTGAGCAAATATACATAAGGACAAGTGACGTCGGCCAGCAGGTGAGGCAGGGAAACGTCCAGATAAGAGAAACTGAGGTAGATTGTATCTGTGCGCATATTGCCTGGGCCCATTATTGGTATTATCCCTGCTAATCCCTGTGATCCACTTAGGGGGGGAATTTGTGTGTGATCACTGTTGGTGAGGAACATCTTATTGTTGCATCTGAAATGAAACTACTGATGTCGAAATACAGGTGAAACTTTACTACCTTTTTTCCGCCTTGCAGCCAATCCAGCCCCGTCTCCTCGCACTCCCTCCTTGTCTCTTAGCCTCTCCGTGTCCCTCTCTCCGCTCGACCTTGCCTAACCCAATGCCACTTTTTCCTTTTTTTTCCCCCCTCCTCTCTGACGGAGGAGCAGCCAGGCAGAATTTATCCGTCTGAGATCAAAAGGGGGAAGCAAGAGGAGAAGAAAAAAAAGAGAGAAAAGAAGCCAGTGGGGGCTATCTGAGGAAAGATTGCATATCCAGGCGTGAACCCCAGGACTGGCACACAGGTCAACTGACTTCCAGCGCTGACACAAGATGGCTTCCCACGCTCCAACTAAAAAACACAATTTGACTGCAAGCGAAATCTACTCGCCGCCCGAGTGTTGAACCTTTTTGTACCCGCATCCCCATCTTTTTCTGTCACTGTTGCACACGTCAATGCAAATATACACTCGCGTTCAGGCACATATATAGCTCGGACTCCTGTCTGTATGACAGAGGTCTCAGGGGGATACCAGCGAGGTGTGAAGAGTGTGATGGGATCACATGGAGCTGTGGCCCCTCTCCACCAATTACTCAACAATCTGGCCTTGTCCTAATCTTCTCCTGAAAACACCCGGGTTGGAAATGATGCAGAAAACGGCAGGTTACCCAGAAGGCCCCTACCAGCTAATCCTGGTGCACTGGAGTGTGTTCACCCTCTTCTATAAATACTAATACACTCCAGTGTTTTTCGGTTTCATGTGGACGTTCAGTGACACCTCGGAGATTACATCAGTCGCCGCGGCCACGAGGAGACTCTCGAACTGCAATGCCGTGTCCTCAGGCCACCTCTTAATAGGTCAGACACAGCATCTGACCTTTTTGAGCACACCACATACAACAGCAGGAACATTATGTATTAAACAGGGAAGCTTTTACCGAGTGTTTGAGGGAGCGAGCCACAACGGGCCATTTCTTATGAATCACTGAGCAACCGGAGCGAAGCCCTTTCAACACTGGCGCGACCGCCAGGAGCATTACGAAACAAAGCCACAGAAGGCCTGAAAAGTGAGGTAGGTTTAGATACTATTGGTCATTAGTTACAAAGATGTGATTATACATGGCTGCACACAGATGATCTTAGTTGAATAGTTGGATTAAGCATTAAAAAGTTTAAAGTCAAAGTGTTCCGTTCACATTTCAAGTTTTGTTTTGAAGTGCAACAACAATCGCATCAAGACTCAAAACTGTGATGAAATCAGAAATGTGGGTTTTTTGTGATGCATCAAACCATCTTGATAAACTGTATACTGACAAAAAAAATGGATGTGGACTGCAGTCAACATCCCCGCGGTTGTGCATCAGTCATCATCTGCCCATCAATGATCTAATGAGAATTAACACCTCAAAAATAGCTTGCGATTTCCATAAGTTAATCAGGATCGAAAATGACTGATGACTTTAAAGGCAGCACTAAAAATACCGAGCAGCCCAGAGGCCTGCCTTTGATCCCAAAGCTCAAATTAAATTGATTCTAACTGTTTCAGACAGCTTCCTCTGTGTCCTTCAGATTCGAACAATGATTTCATCAGGCTCTCATCACACGGCTCGGCCTGGAGCTATCTGGATGGAACTCCTGTTTCTTGATCCGCCGTCTGCCAGCAGGAGAGAAAACGTCTCTGTCTCTCAGCATAAATAAGTGAAGAGTCGGGTAAGTCCGTCTGAGAGCAGAGCAAATAAATGAATAATAAAAAGGGGATGCGGACGTCAATCAGTAACAAGTGCGTCGTAACATTTAAACGACTTTTGCGATGGACTGCTTCCTGTGGCTGCCGGTGTGGCCTGTTGATTGTGGCTGCTTGGCGTATCTCAAGCAGCAGCCCGGCCCGGCCCGGCCCGGCCTGGCCTGGCCTGGCCTGGCCTGGCCCGTCTAACCGAGCCATACCAGCCTCCAATATACTGTCACCATGGCCACCGAACATCACACGCAAACATCCAGAGTTTTTTTTTAACCATTCCGGCACCACAGCAGCTGTTCTTCATCCTGTGGCTGACACTCACATCTGGTGTCAAGGCTCTGAACAGGCCAACAACAAAGGCTGTCTTCCTCTGAGCACACAGTACACAGAGCGGGATAGGCGGCGTTTGGTGTACCGTCATTTCGATGCAGCCCGCGGGCCACAGTGACCTCCATCATTCTCTTGGCTGAGCACCTGTCCAGAACGTATCAAAGGTGCTCCTCCATACCGAGGTGAAACAGTATATCTCTCTTTTTTATGGTGGGGATTTCAGGGCTCCTTCTTCCCCCCGTCTCTCTCTCCATCAACACGCCTCCCGCACTAAATTACTCCACATAGCATCACCCCGGCTCCCATTAGCCCTTTCAATCTGCCTGCCTTCAGCATGACAAGCCCTGCAGCTATAGGGAATGGTAATGATCTGTGTACACGCCGCATCGTACACCCCTCCACTGCGTACCTCCATCCTCCCTTCCTCAAATATCTGCCCTCACAAGATGCGTGTCCCGCCCCGAAACCTTAGCGCTGTATCCAAGATTTTGTCGAGGTATCTTTGGTAACCCACTGTGCAGACGAGACATGGCACCAAAGTGAAGTGGGTTTCTTTATCTGCTGTGGTGGCGTAAAGGGAAGGGGAGGGGAGTGGGGGGGGGGGGGTCTTGAAGAGGCAATCCTCCAGCCTATCTCAATGCAGCCCCCTCAGTCTCCCTGCAGACACCCCTATCCATTAGTGACAGAGAGGGGTGGAGACCCTGTAAATTATAGACGAGTTTCACACAGTGAACAATGGTGCATCCACTCTGCATTCACCACTACATCTGCATTCCTCAACAGAGCACGAGACAAACTCCTCAGACCATTGTGTGATATATCACAACCCGGTGGAGACGTGAATAAAGCATGCATGGTTAAGATTTTGTACCCCCATTTCTCACAAAGTAGTTTAATATTCAACTCAACTATTGATTGACTACAGACATTAAGAAAAAAGCCCTCAGCAAGTGTTTTGTAAAGTAGGAACTCATAGGAACGGAGCCTATTGTGGGCAGCATTAACATGCGAGAAGACAGATTGAATCTGTCAGCATGCCGGCGCAGGTTATAGGAACAACAAGTCTGAATCATCTTTGTTCTGGTGGAACCATCTTTTGCTTGCTGCTCGCTGAAAAATGAATGGCGATAATTAACATTCCTCTCTCAGCATCCTTTCCATTAAACTTGCATTAATGAAAGCTCAAGATAAAGAGTTGAAATATTCTCTGTCACCCTCGTTCTCATTTCCAGAAATGAGGCCATTCTAAAACCACCATTAGCAATCACTCTTTGTGTCTCCAGCATAATATTTTATCTTGTATAATCCAGGAAATGATGGAAATCAGCCGAAGTGGAGTGTTGGTATTTGGGGCTGAATGTGCACAGCTTCGATGGTACCCGCTTTCGTTTTGGTGGAAGGGAGGTCTGAGCTTCGCTGCTTTGCTCCCAGACGGTGACCAATAGATTGTCTCCGAGTGAACGGAGGATATGGAAAAATGAGAAGGATTCTCAGGTAAGTGTCTTACAGCTCTGTCGGCGAGCTCTCACTCTGCCTCTGGATGCTCCTGTAGTTCAACGCAAACATGCTATTTTCATCAGGATAATTTTCCTCTAAGGCTTCCACTACAACAGCGCCTCGTTTTTGAACGTCCGTGAACCCATTCTTGACATCACAATGGTCCTAATTAAGCTCTGTGAACTCTGTGACCACGAAAAAGAAATCAGGTGTTGATTCGTTGTCGAAAAAAAAAGGCACAAATGAGATGCCTTTACTCCCCCCGCCACCTTGCCGAGCTATATTCCCCCCAGATGGGTTTTCATCTAATCCTCAAACACTGTGTACGTGTGTATCCATTAGCACTGTGGCCTGGAGGCCTTTCTGCCGCCACTAGCCGAGGAGGAACCCTGGCGTACTCTCCACGGGGGAGATCGGGTTAATATTATATTGGAGAGGGAGACAACATTTCTTATTTATTGAAAGGCAGTCTAGCATGAAAGAGTGTTTGCAGGAAGGCCAGTGGATTACCTGACCCCCATCTCCTCTTGTATCAGATCACGGCGAACCCCAATAACTTCACGTACTGCCAGCGCACGGCGAGGACAAAGGAGAGGACGAGGCGACAGCTTTTTTTAACCCCTTGTCCGCCTCATTGACCACTCTGGAACCACCACGAAATTTGTGGCCTTGAAAACCTGAACAGCAGCATCTTTATCCGGGCTGAGAGTCTTTGAGGAGCGATTTCTGTACAAAAACATGAATACTTTTGCAAACAGCAGGCTCCCCTACTTATTTCCTCTATTTCAAGAGGCTATCAAATGGGGTCATATATTGAAAGCTATAGAGCCTTGTTCAAAAGCATCTTTTAGAGACAACTTTGTTATTGCCACTTCTCTTATTTGCCCCTACTTCGGCTTTGACATTGGAATAAAAAGGGCAGTGGACCCCTCGGCCTATGCTGCCACTTTAGAGAGTTGAGGGAAAAAAAAGAAATGGCATCTATTTCATGTGGGAGGTTCAAGGGCCATTGTGAATGATGATATATCCCAGATGCACAAAGACAAGAACTACTTAATACCACAGACCACTCGTGATGGAGAAGAGTCGGATGACAAAGCGAATCAAGAAGGACAAACGGACACAGGGAGACCGAGACGCGGAGACAAAGCGGGAGTGAAAGGAGGAAAGAACAAGAGGGCGAACAGTCGGATGACTACAAAGACTACAAACTACAAATGGTAAAACCCTACAAGAAGAAACCAGAGTTTACACTTAATTTTATTGAAGAACTCATCAGAAACTGATTAACTCGAACGACCAGTTGACAGGTCAATGCACTGCTGCCTCAGAGACTGTTGACAGTACAGAGTACGATGCTTTTTTTTTTCTTTTTTTATCTTCGGTGTTACTTGAATGCAACAGGGCCAACAGTGCTGTCACTGACAATGTGAATGGGAAAAGCCTAAGTGGCACCAACACAAGGGCTCTCTTAGTGAGTGTGTTGTGGTGCTCCTGGAACTATAGATGCCCTGCAGTGGATAAAACAGCACAAATGAGAGATAGCAATGGGAATCTCAACAGTCGCCGGGCATTTTAAACAGGGAAGGGTTATGTTGGCCCTTGTTTTTACCATGTATTATGTAAAAGCACTTATGCTGCCCTTTCCACTCACTTCAAAAGCTCGGCTGGGCCCCCACCCCCCCACCCCTGGCAGAAAGTCCCCTGTTTCACAGCTCGCCAGTGGACCTGACTCCTGTTTGACCCGCTTGTGCTCAACATGACTAGTTCCCCGTACTGTAGGCCGCTGCGCGCAGTGTCTTTGTTCAACAGGGCGGCTCAGCGGAGAATTAATGCTGAACAGAGGGTGTCTGGAAAGAAATGGCTCCGGGAACACTTTTATATTAAACACCCCCTGCCAATTAGATACTGTTAAGAATTTGCAATCTGAATTTCAATGCGCAGAGCAGGACCCTAGGACACCCAGCTATCAAAGCGAGCGCCTCCAACGCTCGGTGCCACGGTGCAACACGCCCTGGCTATTTTTCAGCTGTTTGCAAAAAATTCAATTTTGATGTTGATAGGAGCAAGGGCATTATCCACTTAGAGTTATTAATTTGGCTGTTCTCAGGAGAAGCTTGTGGGGGGGGGTGTTGATGCTTTTACACTGCAGATCTATAGATATTCACATGCTCTAATTGATTTGGCTACTGTGGAATCTCAGTTGATAAGATATTGTGTTGCAAAGGGGGGTGGGGGGAGGTATGCATGGATAAACAGCTGTGTGGTGTTTGTTCTAATGGCGGCGAGAGCAAAGACGGGGGTGGCCAAACACTTCATCACATCTGACCCATATATTTACACC
Organism: Malacoctenus gilli; assembly: GCA_032164315.1. NCBI lineage: Eukaryota > Metazoa > Chordata > Actinopteri > Blenniiformes > Labrisomidae > Malacoctenus > Malacoctenus gilli. The sequence goes on from JASSRZ010000016.1 coordinate 19,854,318, forward strand.
CCTTTTGACAGAGCCTCGGGCCAAACTCAATAACAGCCACTAGAATATTCACACTGAAGATGGTAAAAGTGGAGCACTGTTGTTAGTAGAAAGAAGATGCAACTGAAAAAAAAATTAAAAGCCTTAATAAACAACTATTTGAACACCATGTTATGACTCTAACTACTGTTTGAGCTATGGTGTACTGAATTAAAAGCAGTCTGTGCTTCTTCTGCAGACAAACAACCGTGGAGTCTGCATTCAACACTGAAGATTGAGACAAAGGCCTAATGGTGAAACACTGTTACTTGTTTTGGTTGCTCTCTGAGCACGAATAGGGAAGGAGGGGGTATGGGGGTAGGGGGGGGGGGGGTCCCCTCTCTCCAAACAGGCTTTTGTGTACTCTGCAGTGGGATGATTATCATGTATTTTTCATGTGCCTTCCCAGTCTTTACGCTTGGCCTGCAGGTCTAGCACACAACAACACATCCCCAGCCCCGCAGACTCGCTGCTGCACCGCCTGCACAGAGTCAACAACCCGCGCTCACTCATTCACACATATCGCACATGTGCAGGTACACAAACCCCACACTAGCAGAGTGAAGAGGGGAGAGGGGGGGGGGGGGACCGTCATTGCGTGGCGTGACCCCCACACAGTATCACTTGATTTCAACTCAGCTGTCTGGGGAAACACAAAACATCGCGCGCACACATGCACACAGTTGCTGAAGTAAATAAATTAGGTTGAGCATATTTTGACAGGGGGGTAGTAAAAGGCAGAGGCAAGAGGTACTCCTGAATATTTCAAGAGAAAACAAAAAGGAAGGAATTGGAAGCGCACTGGCGAAGGCATGCCAGATGTCTGAGGATTTAATGGGGGGTAAATGGAAATCAATCCTTTTCACCGCTCAAGACGCCCAATCATAACACATTGTTTTAATGGTCCCACTGGATGACATCCACATTATATGAGGAAGGGAGACGGCTCCACCACTGACTATCATTATACCCAGTGGTTACAGGCAGAGACAGACAGATAAACGAGGAGCACCGTGAAACACACTTAGTGGATAACAATAAGAAGGGCTGTGCGAAGGTTTAATGTAGGTACCTTGTTTCTAAAAGAGGTCTACTGTGAATAGTTCTGAGAGGGAAGTGAATTATTCATTTGGAAGATTTAGCGTTCTTCCTGTTTGATCCATTTATGAAGTGTAACCAAAATACGGAGAGGAATGTGAAACACATGACACACACAGGGGAGAGAAAAGCTTTACAAAAAAAAGAGAGCAGGTAAGAGAAATTATGTTTTATCTCTCTTGTTAGACCAACATGATTATGATGTAGAGTTGAGATCGATCCTGACAAAAAGAAACGTGTGTTCTTGAAAGAAAGTGCGAAATATGTCAACACCTGGTGATTCGCATGTGTGCAAAGCGGAGGGCTGGAAATTTCTTTACCTGGGTTCTCGATGGCCGTGTCGGAATAAAGGAGTCAAAGCAGAGCATTTAATGGAAGCCGACACTACGGGGAACTTCATGTCACCAGAGACAACACAGCAAATTAGCTGATAATTAAATTTTTCTCCATTAGGGAAAGAGCAGAGTAATAACTCACGCAGTAGGACTGCCTGCTCCATTAATGTCTCTATTTTGCTGGTGTAGGAGGATGAAGGAGGGAAGCGGGGATGTCAACAGCTCAAAAACGCAGGGAGACGCACAAGGAGACAGAGGAGGTCACGTTCTCATACAATCTTAATGGAGCCACGAACAGTGGGACCGACAGAGGATCTCGCGTGTTCATTGTTTCGTTCCTGGAGAGCGCAGCCTGGTAAAGAAAGAGGGAAGTCGTTAGCTGGCGCTGCTATTAATTATCACAGCGCTGAGGACTTGTCTCTTTTTGGTACAGGTGAAGATAATTCTTGTGGACTGTGCACATGTGTTGGTGTGTATGCCCGCGCGCGAGCGTGTGTGTAATCACCCAGCTGTTGAAGGGGCTTTAGCCTCCAGCTGTTAGCCTGGTGATGACAGCGGTCCATGGCCCCACCTTCATGCTCAGTGATCCGGGTAATTACCTCGTCCATCTGACCCCCCCACCGCCCCCCCCCTTCCCTCAGACACAACACCACCACTGCAACACTCTGGCCGAGCTGGCTGTCACAACACCAGAGAGGACTGACCTGGAGCCGCGCGAGCCGGCGCCGTCGCGTGAGGCTCCGATAAACATTTGCGCTTGCGATCTCCTCTGCATGTTTTCATGACGATGATCTAAAGGTGACAGCTGATGGACGACCCTCGGTCAGGCTTCCCGAAGCCATTATCCGGGCATCCTTTAAGAAATAGAAACATTTAAAAAGGCGAATGACCCTCAGTGGCCTCCGCTGTCAGCCTGGAGGTTAAGTTCAGCGTCTCCACGTGTCCCTGTGACGACTCTTCGCCTACCTTCATCAAAGGAAGGTGGACAGACAATCATCCCCGGCAAGATTGTGCTCACCAAAGATGACAGCGACGGGAAAAAATGGGAAATGAGGAACACATGCTGAGCCGAATACCTCCCATCCTCTATTCCTTTATTGCTCCTCTCTCTTCCTCTCTCCCTCTCTCGCTTCCTCTCTCTCGCTCCCGCTCTCGAACAGAAACAAGAAGGACCCGGATGATCAGTAATTTCACAGCTGACAGATTTTCCTTTCCCTGATTTGATATCATTTGTAAAAAAGAAGGTAAATCTCTCTGCTCGGCGCCTCTCCCCAGTGGGATATAATGCATTCTGTTCGTCTCATTTTCTGGAATGGTGGGAGTGTGCAACAGCAGGCCCCATCTCAATTGGGCCAGAGAGGAAGGGTAAAGGAGAGCAAATCGAGGAAAAGTCGGCAATGAAATTAAGACAAAAGCTGTGCATCTGGCCCCCCGAGCTCACTGGTGCGTGCACGTGGGGAGTGTGTACGAGTGTGTAGCAAACGTAACAGTCTCGCTGCCGCCCATATGAATATAATTAGGGCTTTACTATCAGCAAACACCTGGACATTTGGCCCCGATTCACAATATGCTATTCCTCACAGAAGCATCTCTGCCTTATATTTATGTGCATATTTGTATGTGGAAGTGTTCACCTGTGTTTGAGCGCGCATGTGTTCAAACATGCTGCACGGCACCCGGTTTAAAGTAAGCACACACTTCACCTTTGTGCTGATATGAGCTTTCGCACTCTGCACTTGACTGGACAGTCTGGCTGTGTCCCAGTTCCACCAGTGACACCCCTCCTCACACCACCACTCACATCCACCCTGGAGGGGCTGCGTCAGCTGGACTGGACTGAGGATCAATGCCGGGGAAACAGCCTCATAATGGCCCGAATTAATGATGAAAAATTTGGTGTCATCCCGTAGGCTGGCGGATATTTATCACCGGGGAAGGCTGGGCTGCCAATAGGCGCCTCTTCGCACCCTCCTGACCTAGCAGGACCGGCGCACAACTGTGGCCGCAACTGTCTGCAGCTGGAGCCGTAATGGAGTGTCTCTCTTGGGTATTCGCCCAGAAGAAGATGGAAACTCTTAAATAGATACTCGAGGAGTTGCGGTCGCTGATCTTTACAGGCCAGAGCCGCTGCCGCCGCTGCCTCCGGTTCTATTTGAGGATGCGGTTCGCTTGGATGAACCGTCTGCAAATCAGTCTCACACACAGGAATGATTTGCATGTCTCAGGTTTTCACTCCACCTGCCCTGTGTAATAACCCCTAGAGGGCAGAAAGAATGAAATATATCACGAATATTCATTTCTCAAAAAGTGACGTTTGCACTTTAAAAGACAAAGGACTGTGTGTGAATGCATTGAAGTGCATTTAACAGTAAAAAAAGGCCCTATGCAGCCCTATAACCCCCTACAAGTCTTCCATTGTTAGAAAGACAGATAATACACAGACACAATCTCTTAAGGTGCAATCATGATCTCTGGAGAGAGTTCTTTCACCATGAGGATGGATCGGGCGCGCTCTCCTCATCTCATGGAGACTGAGAGACAAGGCTATTACAGGGCTGTCAAAGCAGGAGTGGACCTGAGGAATCTCCGACCGCAGGACTTCAAATGGCTCGCCAATTACCTTTCAGCGGCCCAAAGTAATGTTGCCTCGGAAAAGATCTCAACAAAAACCGGAGGGCTGCTCCTGCTTAGCGGTCTTAACCTGTCAAGCCGATGACTCTATCGCATGACAGATAACCGATGACAAAACCATGCGCATGTGAGAAAAGCAACGTCGACTTTCTGACTGGATGCGTTTTTATCTGAGCGAAGGAAGCACGTCCTGAGGATCTTCAGACCTGATGACTGCTGATCTGTCCTCTCAGAGGGGGGACAGAGTGATCTACAAAGTGCAACATTTAAAAAGAAAAAGCATGAAGTCACATCAATATGCAGTGCAACATATTATCATTCCCAGAACCTCTCAAGAAGAAGAAAAAAAAGTCCCACAAACCTGTCTGTCATTAATATTTAAAAGTCTAAAAAGGCGTTTTAAAACCTACTGACTGGTTGACACGTTTGTGATGACAGCTATCTTTCTGTAAACACAGCGATATGTCTCAAACTGACTGCTCTTGGTTTACCTCAGCAGCGCGCCAGCTTTGACCCTGAGCACTGAGGTTTTAACCGTCCTGAATGTAATAAACGAATGTCCCCGCTCCGGTCCGGAGCGGGGACAGGCGTGGTGGTTAATCCCGCCCCCTCGCCGAATGACAAAAGCCACCTCATCAAAATGACAGTGTGCCCTGTTCCATCATCCAGAAATGTTGATTTCGGGCTTCCTGGCTATTGCGGCGCTATAAATCCCATGCAGCCGTGGCACTAATGGACATAAGGCCTCTATCCAGGAATGTGGAGTATAAGCAGATATCGCGGCCTAAAGCGGGGGGAGGGGGGGAGGGCAATTAAGTGTGTGGCGCAGGCAGAAGTGCAGGTGTGTGGACTGGTGATAAGGACAGTGGTACTGCCATTACTCATCCCCCCACCAACAACAGCAAATAGACTGCCAGCAGATGACGGGTCTGCTCTGGCAGGATCCGAAAGCTTTTCCTCAGCCGGAGAGAGGAGTGTGTGGCGGAACAGAGTGGATAAGGGATAGATAGCGGGGGAAAGCGCATTTCATCACGCCGGGAAGGACGGGGAGGAATGGCTGCATGCAACGCTGTGAGGCGAGAGTCGTTTAGAAAAACGAGGTGATTCTGCAGGCAGGCTTGTTCGAAGCAATTAAGATTAATTAAGTGTTGCTGTGGCACTTCATATTTGAGATACCGTTTGTTTTGTTATCGCCAAAGCTTCGCATTAAAAAGCCGTTTGGAGACATAAATTAAAGGAATTTCGGCGGAAGAACTTCGGAGTTCACGGCGACAATAAATCAACTTTGCTGCGATATAAAAAGATATCACATTTTATCCAATGATTAATGGACACTGACTCAAAGTGTCACAGATTATTCTCACTGTGATTGTGGCAGAGTGGTTTTTTGGGGTTTTTTAAGCAATTTATTACTGATTGGAAGTACTCTGTCTTTTTCAATGTACATTTTTCTTGCTCCTCCTCAACTCTGGGGAATTTTTGACTTCATGAACACAATCTGAGGACCATTTTGGCCTTTTCAGTTATCCGCCTGACTTGTACGATTGGAGAATAACCACAGGAAGCGCTGCAGAAACTTCCACAATCCTCCTTCCTTCATAGAACTTTCCTTAAAGAGCAAATTGGTGAATTGCCAGAGTAGGTCATTGTGAATATCACTCTGCTGATATGCTGACAGAGTCCACTTTGTCAACAAGATACAGTGGTTCATCCACAGCCGTGGCAGGGCATCAGTCTGCCCCGAGGATCTCCGCGGCCCCTTTCTCCCCGGTCAGCAGATCGTGTGTTGTCTCGCTGGCCTCCAGGCGAGGAACATCCCGCCCGCCTGTCTGCAGGCGCGGCCGCGGCGTACGACAAGCAGATGCATTCTGTTTCATGTGTAGCAGCATGCATATGGATGTCCAGGTTCAACCACTTGACAAGGGATTGAGACCTGTGGAGAGAGCGTCTCTGCTGAGGGACTGGGGAAAAGGGCATCTCCCGCCTGTGACAAATTCATTGTCATCCGTGACATTTATCATTGTCACCTTGCGATCTGCATGCCACCAGTCCACTCCTCAATCCAAGTGACCTCATAGGTGGCAAGGTGACGAGCCGAATGAAGACGCAGGTGAGGATCTGTTACCTCTGCGAACATATTATGAACTTTGTCGAGGGAAAACATCTGAAAGACTGCAGTGAATTTCAGTTTTCACAAAAAATATCTTCCACACACACTTTTTTTTCCCTCTATGCTCTTTTTTCCCCTCACTAATGTGACTTTTGGATGCTGAAGTCAGCAGTTTCTTACTCCCAGCCACAGAGCCTTGAAACCCAGCACTCCTCCCTCCCTCTGGCCTCTGGCAGTCCAGTCATGAGGCTCAAGCAAAATAAAAATCTTGGTCTATTTAAGCAAAAAGAAAAACAGCTTTGTTCAGGCAGCAAATCTGAAGGTACTCTGCAATCCACAGCGCCGGCTCAAACTCACCCGTAAACAACACAGGTTTGCAAACTCTACCCACAAACAAGAGAGAGAGAGAGAGAAGAAGCCCTGGCGCTGAAGCAGGGACTGCTGCCGCCTCGCTTTTCGGGCGCTCTTGTCACCTGCTTGGCATCGCCATCCTTTAATTAGCTGGTGGTAATCAAATGGTGGGAGATTAAGACCCCTAAAATACTGTAGGCAGATGATAAATCCTCCAGAGACACAAAGGCCTTGCAGAGGGAAACAAAAACATTGAAACTGTGCTTTTTTTTTTAACACTGAGCTGGTGGGAAGATTGAGTGGGACAGAGGGCAGGAGAGGAAAAAGAGGGAGAGGAGAGTCAGCTTATCTCAAATTTACCGAAAAACCCCAACGGAGAAAAAAACAATGTGTAAATCACCTCGGCGGGCAGAGGGCTGCAATAATTAGACTAAACACACCCTGTGCAAATGAGCAGGGTGTGCTCAGACACTCAGAGACACACACGCACACGCTTCCATGCACGCACGCACATGTGCACTATAGACAAAAGCACCGACAGTAAATTCATTGTGTTTTACTCTCCTCTCATCCAGACAGAGTTTACAGCAAACATTTTATTAGTTTATGGTCACTGGTGCCTGTCCGTGACACTTTGACTCTGTAGCAGTGATTCACTTCACTCATAAGCCGCGGGATGAAACGCTGGCTGCCGACAATTAATTTATCACTCAGTGGACGTCAACTTTTATGAAGCTGAATCACGACGCTTCAAATCGTAAACAGAGTCCATCTAAAGGGAGGAAAGTGGCGATTGCTTTCACTCCGTTTCTCACAGAAGAGCTTCACGTTGTGGAAGTTATTGTGACGGTGGCGCGCCGGCAGTTTTCAGCCACATCAGTCCTCTGGCGAGTTCTTGTGGGTGGATCTGGAGCAAAATCATTAAAGCTGTGAGCAAATGTGTGTCAGTGACTTGGAATTCCCAACAGACATTCCCAAAGCCATGACTAAAATATAGAATCTGTGAACAAAATATGAAGAGTGGACTCCGGATGTGTCAGGAGAACACATACACAATATTTCTCCACAGATTTATTCTGACCCAGCAGTGTCAGATCCTCTGTAACGAAGCTCCCTCGTCTACAGCCCCCCCTCCTGTCATCAGAGCCAGAACAGGTGTAGAGGGGCTTACGCGCTCCCTCCAGTATCCACCCCCCTCTCGCTCATGTGTGCCTGGGCACACAACCGAGCCCTCCTTCACAACCTTGACCTTTTTCCTCAGATATAGGAGGTGAAGGGGGGGATCAAGGGGAGGCCGAGAGGGCGGACAGTAACGGCACGAGGAACGTGGGGTTGAATTTAAGCACCGAGTCCAACAAAGAACGGGGGAGCATGTGAAGCATTAAGAGCTAATATGTGAACTTTGACCAAGTCAAGTGACTTTTTCTCTCCAAAATTCATTGCGCCGGCCAAGAATTGCAATGGGCATTCATCGCATTGCAGGAAAAAGAGGGAGCATTACAGTCGGGGGTCTGGCTGAAGACAAAAGAAGCCGTAGAAAAAGGTCTTGTGGTTTCACGGTGGTGACTGTGGTGCATTAATACCAAGAAGAGAATTACACTGTGGTGTTTCTGCTCTGCCTGTGTTTTAGCTAAGAGTCAGTGGGCGAAAGAGGCCTTCCTGGCTTTGATGAGTGTAATTATGCTTTAAAGAGTGCCGCAGGAGTAAATTCATTACCCAGCCAGCGAGCTCGAGTTGCCCAATCTCTCCTCTCCGTCTCCGTCTCCCCCAACTCCACGCACGCAGACAGGGCCTGCAGACACGCACGCACACACCGAGCTCCCAGCAGACCAGCCGCTGCTATAGGGCTACAGCTCCGCATGTCTGTCTGCAGCCATAGCCCCGACTCATCAGGGCTCTGCAACTCTCCGTGCAACCCCAATAATCCTGGATGAATATATGAAAAGAAAAGGCGGGCGCACACACAAACACGCACCCATATACACAAACGCACATCCACCGTGGCATCCACCCACATCGCTTTAGGGCTGTAATCGCTGCCTCTTTCTGGAGGTTCTGGGTGAAAACAGCGGAATAACTATGACCCCAATTTCCTCCCACACACATCAACACACACACAGAGCGCACAGGGCGGATCCTCATGACCACACCAAAGGAAAAAAACTCCATGACATACATAAAGTGCTGGCATGTAAGTATCTGGATAAGCTTCTGGCTTTCTGAGCCTGTTTGTGGGAGTGTGTACATGCTGCGAAGCCGGAGTCGATCCGAAAATTGATGGGATTGATTCTCTTCGACCGAACTGTCTATCATAAGTGGAAAGGTGGACGTGGGATCGAGTGCGGATCGCTAAGCGACCACGGAGAATTGATCAGAGCAAACATTTCAAGAGTGGAGCGTGAACAAGTCTCGCCACTTTTGGAATGAAATCACACACAGCAAAAGAGGATTTGTGTTTCCCTGTTTATGCTGAAGCGCTAGGCTATCACTCTGACCCCGGACTTGTAGCTGCGATGGTGTCAAACCCCCCCCAACCACCCACCAGCCCCCCCTCTTCCTGTCACTTTTCACCACTCAAGGGAGCCTCGCAATTTGAGACTTCACAGCAGGGGTATATTGAGTATTAACAGCCCGTCGACACAGGGCATCCGTTCCTTCCATCTCCATTGTGCGTGTGTGTGTGTGTGTGTGTGCATGCGTGCGTGTGTGTGTGTTTGAACAAATCTGTCATTAAGCTTCCTGCAGTCATGCAAATCCTGCACTTTTTATAATTATTTTGTTTGAATCTGCGACGCATCCATCATCCTGTCAAATCGCGTGTCTCTGGAAGATGCTGCAGTCACTTCATACGACCTCGATTATGTCTGTCAGTCTGTCTTTGAGGGGGAAAAAAATGTCTGCGGCCTCTCATCTCCTCCCCTTTCTCAGCGTGTCGGCCTGTGTGTCTGTGAGGATTCATCATGCATCCTTAGGAGTCGATCAAGGGGAAAACACCTCCCTCTTTCTCCTCGCTCACCCTCCTCCAGCTCCTCTTGCCCTCATCTAACATTAATGGCTGTTGGTTTTTTAATGAGGAAGTGGGTGTCCCTGTGCAGCGTGTCCACGGAGGGCTTGCAGAGGGGGGGAGGGAGGGGGCTGGAGGGGGTGAGTGTATGCGTGTGCGTAAGTGTGTGTGTGTGTGTGTGTGTGTGTGTGCGTAAGTGTGTGTGTGTGTGTGTGCGTGCGTGTGTGAATGTGCAGTGGGGGTGGCGGCGGTGGGGGAAGAGATGTACTGGTGCAAAACACATCCCCCGGCTGTGAAGCTCAAACGCCAGCCTAGCAGGGTGGGACCGAGGGGGGGCACTCTCAGTAAATATTGCCATGCCCTCCTTCAGCCTTCAAAGAGCAAAACAAGCCAACCGCAGCATTCTGCCTCTCCCGCTCTGCTCTCTGCACTGTGAATAGGCAGTATGCATTATGGTAATAGACATGCCTGTGTAAAGCTGCTGCGCTTTGTGAATCAAAAAGGCCTTTGCAAGCAGTACGTAACGGCGTACTTTTTTCTGTTTCCCCCATTGTTGCAATGTGAGAGCTGTCTTGTCTAATTAGCAGCAACACAAAGGACTGTGTTGGGAATGTGTTTGAGAAATTTACACAAACAACCACAAAGATCTTCTTGAAGAAGTTTTCAGAGTATTGTTCTCCACTAATGACCTTATTTTTGGAGTTGCTACACAATTTCCAGCCATTGAACTTTTGAGTGTTTTATTTTGGCCTGAAAAAAGAAAACTTACAAAAACTGAAAATAGGAGAAAAAATAATTTAAAAAAAGACTTTTGTGCTGCATTAAAAATGTAAAAAAATGAAAAAGAGCTGCCAAAGGGAGTCAAACTACAAATGATATTTAATTGGATGAATAAATATTTAGAAGTAAATAGAAATATCTGGTATTATTTGCCTGAACTGTAATGAAAATATTTAAAATGACGCAAACCAATATTCGGTGTAACCCCTGTTCTGTCTCACAGTGAGACTTGTTCTCTGAGCACGCCTGCACGGTGGTTTGCAAAGTGGACGGCAGGTCGGTTGCTCCGAGCAATTTTCTGGATCCACGCTGTCACAGTTGCTTTAGTCTCTTCATGTAATCCCATATTGAGTGGACGGTGTTGACATCAGGCTGCAGTGGGTGTCGTGCCATCTGTTGCAGGACGTCTCATCAATGAAGGCGCCTTTTTATGGCTCCTGCTGTATGTTCGGTCATGCTACGACATGATTTTAGGGCAGACTTGATGCTTTCCGTGACGGATGAGAATCAAGGCACCTTGCAGGGAACTGCAAGTTGCAAATCTGACCGGAAACCAGCTGCTCAAAGCACACAGATGTTTATTGTCAAAGAAAATAATTGTTTGTTCTTATTTAGCTGATGGTGTGAGACCGTGTGACTGCTAAGACAGTGCACAGTGGAAACGCAGCATGACAGAAACAGAGGTTTGTTTTTCCTGACACTGTTCCATCTATTTCTGATATGCAGCGAGCAGATACAAAAGACACTTGTTTGATGTGTCTCTAGAGCTCTCAGCCATGCCCCGGTACTGCACTCTGCCAGCTGAAAGAGTGGGGCATGCACGAGCGTACTGCCAGAGAGTCTGAAATGACATGCAACAAAGACACACAGATACTGGCAGCCAATTAAATAAAGGAAATGGCCTTCATCATTGTATGATTAATGGAGCACACCATTAGTGCATAATGTTAGCCACCCCCCCCACCCAACACCCCACCTCCCGACTGTCTCTACCTGTGTGAGTGTGCAACACACTTGTGTGTGTTTGCGTATGTGTGTGGTAGGGAAAGCGCCAGAGAAGGGCGGGGGGCTCCGGAGTCCCCAGGGCGTAGTAGCGAGGGGTATTCATCGCTCTCTCCTCCCTCTGAGTGATAATTCTGGTGTTATTCAGGCAGGAGTGGGACGGGCAGTGCCGGGCTAGTGATGAAGCACCATGGCCTTTAGAAATTCATTTCCACCCAGCATTCATCTCATTCCCATTCAGCGCTGGTCTACACCCTACACTCACACCCATACACACTGAGAGAGTCATTATGGACCCATGATCCATACTCAAAGACCCGTCTCTATCTACCAATTATTAAAAAAAAGGGAAGATGCTCCACCCAATATGAAAAACAGCGCAGAGCAAGCAGCAAATCGCTTCTCCGCCATTGCAGGTGGAGCAAGAAAGTCGGGAGGAACGTCGAGCACTCGGGTGATGGAGGCAGTGATAGAGATGAGAGGGAGAGGTTTTCCAGGCTTAAGTGTTGGTGTTTGCTTCCACTGTAACAGAGCATATGTCCGGACCAAAAGCTGTCAAGACTCTGACAGTTTCTCTGCCTTAATGAAAACTCACAATCTGTTTGTGCTGCCGTGCACCAAAGAAAATCGCAGCGCAGACAGGCAGGAGATGAAAGGAGTGATATAATGCGAATAGCTCATCAATGCTCCTCACTACCAGGCAGATGAAGAACAAAATACATGCAGCCCGTTAACCTCTAACATCCCAGTGACGCCACACTGAATAGACACAGGGGAGTGGCACTACGAAAGAAACACTTGGTCGTGATAATAACCTGAGCGTTAATAGAGGGCAGAGCTGGGTCCCAGATGTCAGGTCCCCAGCCTCGCCCTAAACATTTTTGGATGAATGGCCTCTAAAGAACAGCAGACTCAACAACAAATGTCCTCTCCGTGGTCCCCTGACTGCCCTTCACTGACCATGTCACACCCCCAAGACAAACATACACCCCTAAAACATCTGCTCGGCAAGCAAACCTCACAACCCCCATCTGCACGGAGTGCACCGTTGACCACTTAGCAGCCACACCCCCAGCAGCATCCTTTCTACTTCCACTTAGTAGTCCATCCACATCGACACCCCACCTCCCTGCCGCCTCCAAAGTAGACATTTGCACACACACAGACGGACCACGCAGCGAGCAGGCCTGGCCCCAGTTTGGCAACCAGCCCCGCCTGTCCGTCTGTGTTCCCACCCCCCCGAGCCAGCACATCAGGACGGCCTGCCCCATAGAGGGGGGAAGGAGGACAAGGGGTGGGGTGAGGCTGGCTCTGCAACAGCACCACAGAAGTTCCACACTGACTCCAATGGCAGACAAGCTGATGGGTCCCCAACCGCTGGCACCTGCCAATATGGGTGTCCACCTCCTCCAACGAGTCCGCCTGCAATCACCGCTCGGCAAACCCTTGGAGACATCATTAATATGTTAGTGTTAATAGGTGGAGCTATACACTAATTGCGCACTGGAACGGGATCGTGTTTAATATTAGAATCCATTACGCTCCGGCTGTTGCAAGCGGAGGCAAATGAATTAAGACAACACGTTATTTACCCATGCGCAGGGCAAATGGAGACTGACAGCAGCGAGAAGGTTGACACTCAACATGGCAGCTGTTACTCACATCTGTTGGCTCCCGTATCGGCGGCGCAGAGCGGTCCTTTGATAGGAGCTGCTCCCATAATTAGTTGACTTTCCTCTGTTTCTCTTTTCAGCCAAATCTGGCTGTAGTGGGCAGCACAAAGACGTGACCGCACAGCGGAGCCCGCACGAGATAGCGGCTTCTTTTCAGCCTATGAAGGGGGGGAATAAGCTCTTATCTGTGGCCTTTAAACAAGGTCAGCAATATGGTAAACAAAAGGGAAGCTCTGGAGAGTGGCAGTACGCGAGCAGCATACCATTTCCCAACACTTGACCCGCTGTCAGTATATATGGCGTTGAATCAGGGTGGCTTTAATTTTTTCCGCAAGGCAAACAAAGCTGCAGGTAAATCTGAAAACGATCAGACAAAAAAGAAAAAAAATCTTATTCAAGTTCAATGAAAAGCCAAAAGCACCATCACGTCTCCCTCTTTGCCTCGCCTTCCTTTTCACCAAGCCCCCTAATGAGCATGTCGCTGGCAGAATTCATTTCTTATTGTTTAATTGATCTCCAAACAGCTCCCATCCATCATAGGGCCATTCAATACCTTACTCTTTTAATCTCCGTCTGCCCCTCATCATAATTCTGTAGCACAGGCCATTACACACAGAGAGAGCGGCCTCACGCTGTGGCACGGGCATCCTTAACATTGCCCACACACTCGGCCTGACGCACACATGCACACAAAGCAGAGCCATATTATCCCCTTTTCTCCATGTGTATCCATATTTGCATACACCATCAATTCTGTTACCGTTAAATATGCATCCAAACAAGAGCAGTTGTTGCTGCAGTGCTTCTGACTCCAGCAATGAGAGCTGGTGCACCGGGGAGGGCGCCTAACATCTGTTCTATATTAATGATTCCTAACGCAGCTCGCAAGCTACTGTAATATTCACAAGGGCTAAGAGAAACCTAAGTAATTGGGATATGTTTAGGATGTGTAACTAAGCACTGCTGCGCTCCAAGCCAACGGCAGCGCTGTCTGCACTCTTTCCTTTCTCGTGGAGCCTCCCAAAAATGTATCGTGGCCACACCCAGCCGAGCAAGGAGTTCGAATAATTTAGAATATGTTTACTTGGCCGGCCATTTAACAAGGTGGTAATGGTAATCTGACCATTTGGCTTGCTTGACTGTGCACCAGAGTAATGACTGCGCCCTCTTTAGATGCAAGAGCGATGGCGGGAGCCTTGTCATGTATCAGCACCCACTGACGCGCCCATCCCAGGGGCGCCCACTGCACCATGTCCCGTCCGTGACACGCCGGCATAATGAATGGCCTAACTAATGAAGGCTTACTAATTGATTATGGAGAAAACAGAGTATTACTCACCCAATGATGGCAGCTCCGAGGGGTACAGAGACACTTTGTCAATGCTGTGTTTTTCCAGTCTGTTTGGCCCACAGGGTCTTTGTATCGACCCTCTGACCGGCGTGGACTCCACGCGTGGGATAAGGTGTATTACTTTTACAATATTTCATTATCCTCTTACATGTCTTATAACACTGAACATTGCATAATTTTTTTTTTGTGCATGCATCCATTAACATTACTTCAACAAATTAATGTGTTGTACATCTTGCTGCAGGCATACACCAAGACCAACCAGGTGTGTCCGCCAGTGATGAGAGTGAATGGGGATTTCAAGGCTTTACACTCCAAAGCTGTTGTTCAATGAAGCGCAAAGAAGCTGCTAAGGTGGGAGGTGTATGTAGAGGGGGCCATTGTCTTTGATTAACTAATTAGTAGACATTATCAAGACTCAACAGAAGTCATTACGAGTGGGCTTTGCTGAGGTGCCACTCATTTCCCCACGGACCCTCAACCGCTGTCTCCTCGGCTCTGCCCGCTCTGCCACAGCCTAGGTCACTTATTAAATCTATAACAACTAATTTTGCCTTTTAAATGGAGCTCTAATTGACTTTCGGGCGAAGAAAGCAATGTGGCCAGTCTGGCTTGTGTTACTTGAATCGCTGATTGAATGTGAATTAGTGATGTGGTTTTGTGTTTGCATACAATGGGAGCCAAGGGTGGAAGATTGCCGACCCGGCTGCGGATGCTCCTTTTCGTTACACATGCCCCTCGCTCATTATCATATATACATTAATTCATGCACCTGTATTATTGGCAAAGCTCTTATCTTCCATCAGCCATTTTTATCTCAATCTTAATTGATACCTTCAGAGCCCATTTACACATTGCATTGAAATGACTTTCCATTTGCTTGTAAGATAAATTGCAGATGGGGTTTCGATCTAATCGCTCCGACCCACCAACACAGGTGTAGAGGGAAGCATTGTGACCACGACGCTCCTGACTGTCAATGCTGTTCCACTTCTGAGATCAACACACGGCTAATCGACACCACAGTACCAACAACATCGCACTGAATATCAAGTGAAACGTACGATTAAGTATTAGATAATCATATTTCTAATGGGTCCCCATCACAAGGTCTGGAAAAAGAACCTGAAAAAATATGCTAAAATATGGGTGGTTGCGTATCATTTATTAGCATGAGCTAATACTGGTGAATATTAAGTTTAAGTCTTTAAAATAGGAAATGAAACACTTTTAAAACTTCTCTAATGCAGCTAAAATAAAAAATACTGCCGCTACTGGAAACGCAATGACAAACTTTGCTGCAGTGAATTATCATACAGTTTTACCGATAGTATATATAAAATGATCTAACAGTGCGGTTCCATCTTGGATATGAGAATAGATTTTGGGCGGATTGATACAATGAAATACTATGATATAAAATCTCACCCAAAAAGAGCTAATAAAACTAATAATAAAAAGGGCAC
This sequence comes from Malacoctenus gilli, assembly GCA_032164315.1. Lineage (NCBI taxonomy): Eukaryota > Metazoa > Chordata > Actinopteri > Blenniiformes > Labrisomidae > Malacoctenus > Malacoctenus gilli. The sequence goes on from JASSRZ010000016.1 coordinate 19,870,137, forward strand.
TTATTATTATTGCACATTTAAAGACTGAGCTGCTCGGCTTTTTTATCACCGTATTTCCTGAAGATGAAATAAATGGGTCCCGGTCACTGGTCTGTATATAAAAAAGAAAGATAAAGATGGAAACAAAAGAAAATAAGTCTTTTAGACAATAGCGCTTTATCCTCAACACAATATGAGATTGTTTGAGACCTGAGACAGAAAGTTGTTTTTAACTCAGAATATGGAGGATATTTCAGACCCCCGAGAGCATCCGCATGGACAACGAACATCATGCTCTCAGCAATCCAATTAAATGTAAATTAAGGGAATCTTATACGCAGCTGGAAAAAGTTTGATTTTGTACTACAAACAAGGACTTCACCATTCCTGCAGTGATCCCAATCAACATCGTACTTGCTCCACGTTCTCTGGTGACTCCAGGGGAACTCGGGAGTGAACGCAGTCACATGTATCTTGCATTTCATAAAGGAACGGAAAGATAACGTTTAACGCTGCCGTGCTCCTGCTCCCCATTGCCATCTTCTGCGGAGCTCAGACGAGTGGTGTCCTCACAGGCAGGGGCCAAAACCATAATCAAGAAATTATCATAATTCACTCTAATCATAAGTGAAGGAGGGCAAAATGACTGAAATTAAATTCTGGATTACTGCCTTCGACTGCAGGGATGTTTCGGTAACTGCTATTTTCTGCCAGTGTTTCTTAATATATGTTTACCGTGCTCGTACTGCCAATTAAAACACTAAGTCAAGAGGGGTGCCGCGGCTTTACTGGGAAGTAACGCACACGCTCTGTTGTGGATTTATACTGTTGGTGTGTAATGAGAGGGGCAAAGGCTGAGTGATGTGACTGCTCAGTGTGCCGTATGGCTGTGCTCCCAGTTTGGAGCATTAGACAGCGCCTCGGCAGCGGCAGCAGCATGCTGGGAGAGGGAAGGAGGCAAAATAAAGGCCTGGTCAGAAAGGGCCGTTCTGGTCTAATTGAGTCCTTTGGGCTCTGATCCACTGATCAGAGACTTGTTACAGGAATCCGGTTTCATGGTTTCCAAACAATGAGATTTCAGAGGAGGGATTTGTAGTCCTTCGGGATTGCTTCCTAACCGTCGTCTGATTTCTGTGGCTCTCTCTAGGTTGTCTGTTCCTGTGTTCTTCTGTTTTAAATCCGATTACTTCAGCGGTACGGAAACAGTCGGTTGAACACTTGAGCCCAGCAAGTGGTCTTCCCGTAGAAAACATTGGGCCGACGCGGTGCTGTCAGTGCGAATGCTGTTTGTTGATGCTAAAGGTGTGGATTCGTTGTTGGGGACCGGCGCTCGCTTCCACATGAGCAGAGCGTGTCTGGCTTCCATATGGACACATCAGCTCATGATGCTGACTCACCACAGAGAGCAAAACAAGTCCAACCGCTGGAGAAAAATGTAACAGGGGTTCAATGATCAAAGCCTCGAAGCTTTATCTGACCTCCCATTAATCCTTGGACTATTATTCTTGTCCTGCTGTCCAAACGATTAAATATTAATGGAGATTTATGGGGCCAAACCTGCATATGGTGTTGGCAGAAGTTCACTTTTTGAAAGGCAAATATGTCAGAAAGGTGTTAAAATATTAACTGCAGACCTGCTGAGACTCTGATTTCTTTAGCCAAATTGTTGGAAAAAATCATTGAAGATAGTTGAACACTACACAGAGCAGCAGCGGCTTAAAAGAGAAACATTTACACTATTCACAGGGATTCCTTTGAAAAAGGAATTCTATCTTGCAAGCACTTACTCTCTTTCACTCTTTATCTCTCTTGCTGTCTTCCTCTCTCTAAACAATCCCAGAGAGACGGAAAACAACAAAGACAAATGACGTTGGCCTTTTAAAGGGAGCATCAAACCTCTCCCTCCAGTGGGCCGTGGATCCACAGAGGTATCCATGTTTCCCGCTCACCTCCCGCGGTGGCATTAAGTACTGAAGGCTCCAGATGAGCTTCCCGCGGAGCAGGAAAGGCCAGGACAAACACAGACACCGCGCTGGTTTTAATAGGCACGCGGCTCACTCGAGTGTAGCACTTCATAAATTAGGGACGAGCGCGTGGAGAGGAAGATGGGAGACTGAGCAAACACAAGCAGCAAACACGCGACAGCGAAGTGCCTGCCCTCTGGATCATCACTCACCTCGGAATAATGTGACAAGAAAAGTGGGAAGAGGAGCAAGACGGAACAAGATCAGAGGATAGGAAGCTAACGAAATGAAGATGCAACCGGCGAAATGAAATTGTCGGGCTCTGGCAAATAACAGCACCAAAGCCTTTTACCTGCATGAGGCCCACGTTTAATGCTACCTAAGTACACACTTCCATTGTGGTTTGGAGAGGAGGCAAGCGGCGAGAAGGGAGACAGAGGACGAACGTGACGCCTCATCCACCTGATGCCATAATGCTTTTCTCTCTCCTTTTGTAGCCCAAAGTCCCGGGCAGCGGAGAGAGGCAGACACAAAGAACAGACAGGACGCTCTGCAGGACCCTCTTTGTGCCATCGCCACTCGCAGGCAGAGGGACAAAGCCGTCAGCTGCCTGGACACCTCGTTAGCCCGCTCCCCGCAGCTCTCACATGGCACGAGGTTGACTGCAGCCCTCCTGCTGGGGCTGGCTCATCGCTACAGTGGAGCTCCAACCACAGACAAGTACACACACACACAAGCACACACACACAATGTGGGACTGCAGCACGTTAAAGACCAAAGGAGGAATAGAGTGCAATAAAACACACCTGTTCTACAGAAGGTTCAAGGTTCCTCCCTTCACAAGCCTTTCCGTGGATATTCACTCGGGTTGTTAAAGCCGATCTTTTCAAATGCAGTCAACAACAAACGAGTCTCAAGCCGGGTGGAGGCGGCCAAGGGGAGCGGGAGAGCGGGATGAGACCGGCTCTCCTCCTCATATTCTTTATCTCTGTTTTTTCCCCCAACCCTTTATCTTTCTGTCCAGGGAGGATGAGATGCAGGGGAGACGGAAAGGATTTCAATAGGAGGTGCTTGAAGACACGTTCGCGGACTCAATCCAACAGATCCTGCATGGGCAGACCAAACTAATAATTTACTAAGAGAGAGCTAATCTATAGAGTGATCTATCAAATAGAACCCAGCAGAGGTTTTTCTTTCTCATAAACTGACTGCACAATGCAGGTGAAGGTCATCAAAACTATTTCACTGTAAAATGTATTCCGTGTCTTCTTCAGTGGTTTACTTTTTCTTTCAGCACAAATTCCTGTCCAACTCAGGACTGAATGACACAGAATATCAAAGGAAAGCTGGAAAAGCAAATTCTCGCACACTGAATTGGCGCACGCTCCCGTGCTTATTTGCGAGAAAATTATTTTGACATTCGAATGGTTGCCAATTTCATCCACTTGCAAGCTTCCAGAAGACTGAATGAAACCTCTTTTTTTATTTCTTTTTGCAATCATCTATAGTATGTTTCTGTTTGTATCCTGAGGAATTTTAAGTAGGGTTAGTGCTCGGCTTGCTTAGTCCGACCCAAATAAATATGCGAGAATTAGTTCCAGCTTCATACGCTGTTAAAAAAGGATCCACCAGTCAATCCACCAAAACAACCCCATTCACCACACTTCGATTCATTCTGGCTACAAAGAAAGGCAAGGTAAATGTCATATTGACTCACACTCTCTCTCATACACACAAACACACACACACACACACACACACACACACACACACACACACACACACACACACACACACACACAC
>JASSRZ010000016.1:19889240-19902410 GCA_032164315.1 Malacoctenus gilli
CACACACACACACACACACACACACACACACACACACACACACACACACACACACACACATGCGCGCGCACACACACTTACCCGCCCACACACATTTACATCACAGAGACCATGGGAACCGTGCAGCAATCAAATAGTTTGATCCAGCATCAAACATTCAAAAACACAGTAAAGGGAATTGGGGGATGGGGGTTGGGGGGGGGGCATAAGTCAAACTTTCCCAACTCCCTCTTTTTTTTTATTTAATCCTCTTTCTTCTCAACCTCGTTCAATGCACCATCAATAACTGTGGTTCACTTGGCAGCTGAATGTTACCGAGTCAGTGTTGCATTAAGTTAAGAGGGGGAGGATTTTTTTGGGGGGGGGCGGGGGGGCTCTCAAAATGAGTTGCTGCAGGTGTGGCTGTGATTGAGCCGAGTTGATGACTGTGCCCTTCCCCGGGGCAGTGCAGTGGGCTAATAGCACGATGCCCGCTCTACAGAAGCGCAGTGTATTACATGGGCCTTTGTGCTTATGTAAGGGCTAATTTTCAACGTGGAAAAGAGGGGGAAAACAGTGGAGGTTCCAGGCTTTGTTTGGCTGGGACTGCACATGTTCCACTCCCCCTTGTACTAAAACGTCCCCGGGGAACGCAGGACAAGCTGTACCCCGGTCTTTTCTACTTATGAGTCACCGGGCAAAAGGACGGGGAGCTGGTGGAAACCTGCTGATCAGCACAAAATACACTTCAAAAGCCCTGAGTATGGTCAATGCGTGTGTGTCCGTGCAAACACACACCCCCACTGTGCGTGAATGTGCACCGATCGTCAGGAATCAGGCATCAGACAGGGGCATATTGACCCCCAAACAGGAGGTAGTCTGTTCTCTCTTCTCCCTAATTTGGGCTAATTCCCTCCATTTCCCTGTCATTGATTAGTGATCAGGCCTGGTGTCTTGCACTAACTGGGGCCACAGAGATGGGTCTGGAGGACTGAGGGGAGGAGGGGGGGGGGTGAAGACATCCTGCTCCTTGGGTTCATGATCTAATCTCTCTGGCATTGTGTGGAAAACTGAGGCTGTACTATTTGGTGGTGGAACAAAAAGGTTCAGTATGCCGCTGGCACTTATTGAGCCAATCTTTTTTTTACCACTGGTGGGGAACGGTAACCTACCCTGTAGCCAGTATGGATGGTAGAAGGGGGGCAGAAAGTCAAGTTTGTACCCCGGCAAGGAGCGACTTAATGAATGAAGCAGTAATTACAACTTTGACATTGATAAATGGAGGGCAAGATAAAAGACAGACATGGAGACCCCCCACCTCCCTCACATGGAGTGTCAAATGCACATTTATTGTTATCACATTGGAGCATCTGCTTGGACCATAATCCACGAGCCCTGCGGTGGCTTTTCGCCGTGGCCGGCGAGCACGCGCGGCACTAAACTGCGGCGACTCCATTCGATTTATATCACTCTAATTTCTTGAAATCCAATTTGTATTCCAATCTACCAGCTTCTAATCACTTAAACCTTGAGTCTCCATCTGCTCTCCTCTTTCCTGTGGAAATGAACACAGCAGATGCCTCCACAATTGTCCTTTCACTGCCAGTAACAGCCAAGCGGGGTGCACGGACGGCCAGACGTGGCTGGTCAGTGTCCTTCCTGAAGTGGGGGGGAGTCAGGTGTAGAGGTAGGAAAGGTTAAAAGCACATCCATATGCTGTGGAATATGCTGCAAAGGAGGCCCATCAATCTTCATCCCAGACAGCTTTGACGTAACTTTGGCTGCAGTTTAACTTTGGAGAGCAGAAAAACAAAACGTTGGTATCGGCCTGTTTAACTGGAACTTTTTAGTGCCCGCGCAGTGCTGCCGATGACTCTGTACGATCACTGTGAAGGAGGACTACATAAAAAAAGTTTGGTGGACACCCTCACCAAGCCCGTCATCGCACCCATCTCCTCACAGAAGTGAAAGTCAATTTTCAGCTTCCTATCGGGCCCCCTTTTTCCACTCTCTTTACGGCAAATGGGCTTTCTGTTGCCCTTTTAATGCGATCATTGGTGCTGTGCAATCAAGTGCTCTCTGAGCTGAGGCGAGTGCACTTCACTGGGTCTCAGGGCGCACGCTCCAATCAAAATGCTGTGTTTCCCCCTGTCTGCAATAACACCACCATTACTTTTCACCACCGCTGTGCAGTCATCCACTCCTGGAGGAAAGCAGGAACCGGAGAACAAACAAACAAGCGCGCAGACAGGGAATGAAATCAGAAAGGGATTACTGAACCAGAAGCTGATGCTTTTCTGCCTTTTCTTCCCCGTCTACTTATGTCAGCTTCACTGAAATGGATGCTGTTTTGCTGCTTTTTCCAAGAAATGTGGAGTATTTTGAGCGGGCGCTTCCTTCCTTTTGTTTTCCACTTGCCTCAAAGAGTCCGTGCTTCAGAATCAACATTTGAAAAAAAAAACACCCAGAAACACACAAGAGTGTAACAAAGAGACACTGAATTTGCCTTTTCAACACCGGAAAAATACGGCTTCCGCCAACAGCTTTGGATCTCCTCTCTTCTGCCTTTTACCCTAATGTTGCCTGGGATCAGTTCCAGCTCTATACGACTCAAACTTGGACAAAGCGGGTGAGGAAGACGGATGGACGGACGACTTCTCGTGCTAACAGCTCCGTCTCCCTCATTTTCCACCGACAACACACCGAGGCGCAGCCTTTCGCTGTTATCTTTGTCACACATTTATTCATGTGCGCAACAGAAGGTTGAGCATTTGATGATCTTTTTTTGTAATTATTTTTATTGGCTCCCAGGAGAAATACCGGCCCACCCGACGGAATCAATACCCACACCAAAGTCAGGCAGAGCATAAAAGGAAGGGCTCCCCGAAGACATATTACTTATTCTGCCAAGAGACGTATGCTGATCACAGGTAACCAACAGCAACCTCGGACCGATGTGGAGGGGAAAAAAAAAAAGTTCCAGTCACTGAGGCTCCATAAAACATCAAAGACCAAACAAAAAAAAAAAACAGGTCTGAGCCAAGATGCAGTTACACTGTAGTCTGGGTTGTGAAATGGCAGAAAGTGCTGAAACCCAGCAAAACTGAGGGAATATAAAATCGTTCAAAAAAACCTCCAAAAACCTCAAAGAAATATCAGAGGGAATGAATAATGCATCAGGTTCATGTTGTCCATTCTGAAACACGCTCCCCCACCCATCTCCCGTTTCTCCTGGCTCTCGCCGCTTCTCCTCAGCCTCCCACTCCATCTCCTTCTCTTCATGTATTTCTGCCTCTCTTTTCCAATATCTCTCTGTCTTTTCCACTTGCTCCCTTGTCCCGCGACTTCCTCGCGTCACTGCGAGGGTGACGGACTCATATCCGTCATGTCGTCGCAGGGGAAATGTGAGAGCGCAGTGGGGGGGAAACCGGGGGTGGTGAAAGAATAATGTTACTGGGCGTCCACGCCTCAGCACTGGCCCGCCGTGACACTTCCAAGCAGCTCACTCCGCACCCAAGATTCATCTTCTTTACGCCGGGCTGTCAGTGGCGTCACAGCACATGAGCCCGAGCGCGCCCCGATACCAGACGCGCGGCTCATCTCGGCGAGGTGTCACGAGAGACGCCGCCGCCGTATCTGCTGGATCCCGTCCAGGCTCCGGCGCATCCGGGCCCCGGCCACTCGATACCGCCAAAGTCTTCGTGGCCGCGACAGGGAAAGTGAAATGAAGGGTGCTCACAGGTGCAGAGCAGATCCTCCCCACTCCATCTTCTGTTGCGGGGAGCCGACTTGAGTTAGACGAGCTCGGAGGCTCACATGATGGGCTCTGTTCCACCTCGGTGCTCCACACACTGCGCCCCCCCCCCCCGTCTCCTGCTGGGATCTATACTCTGAGAGCAAACACGAGGGGTAATTCTATGAGCTGCTCCCAACCTCTTGATGCATCCATGCTTGCCTCTAACAAATATCAGATAGAATTCCACTCTGTGTGTATTTCAGGCAACGGTGAGGTGGGGTCGTATTGACTCTGCATCTGTGTACTTGCCCTCTTTACTCCATGCAGATGGAATATATAAATAGATAACTGTGGGAAACAAAATATCTGATTTTGCTGCACAGGGGCTGATTCACATAGATTGCATTTCAAGCAGTTGCCACTGAACCCCGCCCCCCCCCACACACACACACACACACATACACACAACTATTCTCTTGATTCATTCTACTATCAGGGGCCGTGAACAGAAAATGTGATGCTATCTCTTTTTCAGCAGATGGCTCGTCTCAAAAGAGCCGAGATCGCTGACTTGAGACTAAAGCGCGGAGCAGGAGGAATACATAAGAACATTTAAGACCTCCTCGCAGCCAGTCGAGAAGTGTTGATAAAAGTGCCGCCTGCTCTCTATTTATGGGCTGATTAGTGTACGGAGTATAGCGTCAGCACTGTGGGACTGTCAGGCCGCTGGTAGGGACACTAAACTGCGTGATGCAGATTAAATGATTTCCGATGCCGGGGCCACTGGAGCGTGCGAGCCCACTGCGCCAGCCCACCTTCTCCAGCCCGCTCTCGTTTTCCTGCCGATCCATTTGAACCGCCATTTGCTCGTCTGCCTTTGCTTTGCATAACGGTCGCAGCCATGACATTAAGTCGAGGAGGAAGGGCGGGGGGTGGGGATCAACGATTCAAATCACAGACAAGTAATAAAAATTTAAGAGGTGAGAGGGTCCGATTAATCATCGCTCCGCCCTCATCCAGTTCGAAAGAAGCCTTTCAGCTCGAGGATAATGTCCACTCGGCCCAGTCATGCAGTGATCATCAGGAGGAAACTACGTCGGTGCTGTTCAATATACATCCCTGTGAATGTGCTATAAAATTGGACACGCAAGCAGCAGTGTCGATCAACTCAAGGCACCGCTTTGTGTACACGAATGTAAACCCGTCTGGCTCAAGAACCTGATCACTTCAGAAGGCGAAGGGGAGGGGTTTACTCCGAACGGTTACCGCAAGGGGAAGCGCAATGAAATGAACGGTATCAATTGATTCTCCCTCAAGCATTGTAATCTCTTTACCTGCATTGCTGAGCTGCTGCTGCTGCAGATTGAATAGGAGGGGGGGAAATAAATAAGAGCTTTATTGCTTTAGAAATGAGGGGGAGGCCGGATGAGAAGGCCTTCAGGTGTCCGTGACACACTGTGTTGGGAGGTGAGTGGATAATTGGAGGTGTGCCGCGGGTGCTGACCTGCAGTGAACACATCGCGGTGTCCCTGCATGTCAATGAGGGCGGTCGCCACCTCCAGCCACTCCAGCAGTCCTCAGCCGCACATGCGAGCGCGAGGAGCGAGCGCTGCGGCCACACACTTCAAGTAATGCACTCACCGAGCACAGGGAGGTAATCAAATGGCTCTTATGGCTCAATGTTTTGGTGTTTTTTTTTCTTTGGGCGCAGCACTGGAAGTCCAGATGAGATTTATTAAATTTCTATACCGTGGGACACTTCATCTGGTCCTGGTTGGGGCTTTGGGGTCAAGGGTGCAGGCAATAAGTGGATGAGGAAGTCATTCAATTTACCCACTGCGATATATCCATGCTAACACACACAAAAAAGGCTTTGATGGTTATTAATAGCATTCACAAACACATTCGCACATATACACCCACTATGCTCCATAATTCTTCCGCTGGCTCAATGTTCCCGTTGGCGCTCGATGACAAATGCTCGCGAGCAGCTCCGCAGAAAGAAAATCATCACCGTCCTGGAAGCGAACCTGGAAAGTTCAAATGTTCAAGGATATGATTAAAGCCCCTTCGTTCCCTTCTCTCTCTCCGCGGCAACGGCTGTGACACTTGGCCGATGCCGCGTCACGCGTCACGCGTCCAGCAGGAGCCATTACATAATAACCAATAAATCAATTCACTCACAGTCACTTTCCAGGCAGTGAGGTGCTGTGCTTTCTTATAGGAGAGGCGCAACAACAACAAGATTCCTATAGCGCCAATCTGCGCCTCTCTCATAAATCTTTCAAACAGCTTTTAGTCACTGAATTCAGTTTGTAAAAAAACAACAAAACACTATTTGTGAACAATCAATCAACAGTATTGAGGGTTCAGTTTCTCGAAGAATGAAATGTAGAAAGGAAGAACACTGATAAAACAAGTATCAGCGCTAATGAATACAAGGCCCCTCGCATGATGGGGTTAATGACCCACTTATGGGTGTTATGTGCTCACAAGGAGAGATCAGTCAGACCTCCAGTAAAGCGTGGTTAGTTTGGGGTGTCTGCTCTTCCACAGGGTTGGACTCGCCGCGTAGTTAGCGGGAAGAAAAAAGGTGCCCGGCTGTCACGGCCGGGGTGATGCATGGACCGGGCTGCGGATGAAGATGGTGGAACAAGACACTTATTCAGTGGTTCCATCGCTCTGAACGGCGCTACAGCTGTGCTGGACCGCCGCTGCGTGTGACGGATGTGCGCTCGAGTGTCGCACTCCGGCTGTCCATCTTCACACATCTCGCGCCGAGAGACAGCTCATGCATTTTTATCACCGGGCCTGACCCCAGACGCAGCACGCTGGCGAGACACTCTGCACCAGTACAACTGTCACACAAACTCTTGACAGTGAAGAACAAGATGGTGCGCGATTGAATCAAAGCACACGGAAGACACGGAACACGCAATACATTACAACCAGTTTAGGAGCGAAATGCTTTCTGCATCCACTTCCCTGCACCTGTTGCTAAGTCTAAATACAACATCTTTATGTCCCTCTGTTTACAGTGTGTGACTATGTACTCACAAGCACGCTTGCAGTAGTTTTATGTACCTCCCTGAGTCTCTCAACCTTGACAAGACCTCCTCCGATGTGAAGGTTGCTGTGAGACGGCCAAACAGAGGGCAGAGCGAGAGCAGCTGGACACTGAGTAATTAGACGCTTTCCCAAACACAAAATTTTAATGCAGCGTGCAAGAGACACCGGGAAGACAAACAAGCTGCTCTGTACAACGAGTTTACAGCACCAGGGCCTCGGCGTTCCGCTCAAATCTGAATTGACTATCATTTTAAATTGAGAAATTCAGGATTTATAGATAAGATGTCTCATCAAATCTCCACTACAACCCTGTACAAAGACAGCCCCAACGCTTTGTGGCTGTTTTACAAGTGCTCCAAGTTACAGGAGGCCTCCAGTGCAGATAAGTTGTTTTTTGACCTTCATAGATAATGACAGAGCTGGAGTAGCAAAGAAGTGTGATGCAGGCAATCTGGACTCTGCTGCGGGCAGACACATGCTTTCACCACCATGCGGCTGGTTCACACATGTTTTATTCTTTGCCTCCATATCATCACTCGACTTCCCGCAACTCTAAGACTCAAGATTTAAGATTCAACAAAGTGTGTCCAAAGAAAAATAAAGAATCTGTGGAAGAGGCATGTATTGGGTACATGGGAGCACTGGCAGGCTATTCTCCGTTGATCATTCACTATCATCCAATCATGAGGGATTATATAACAGTAATTAGGTGAGCATTTTCTCTCGGCCTGCCCTAAACTCTTAATCAACTGTTTGGGAAACAGAGGCAGCGACAGACGCGGGATTATATCTGAGCCCTGGGGCCCACAAGCCCCGGCACAGGTGTGTATTCTTCCAAGTACAGGTGTGTGAGACAGGTGAAGGTCCTCGCCACTTGCTTTACCTCCGAGTCAGCATGCTCAATTCATCATAGGCCCTCCACACACACACACGCACGCACGCACGCACGCACGCACGCACACACACACACACACACATTGCCATCACAGGTGCACTGCGACCCCCTCTGTGTTTGAATTCCACCCTCACTGAGGAGATCCTGGTACAAAGATAATACGTGTGTGTGTGTGTGTGTGTGTACGAGAAACACAGGAAGAAAGGAGAGTTGGGAGAGTTATATAAATCATATGAGAGAAGCTATAACTCATCCACCTTACAGCGTTAAACCTTTACTCAGCCCCGTTGTAATTTTTCATAGTTATTCTGACTTTTTCTCCAGGCAGAAGCATTCAGGCATTATGTATTTTTTCGGCGCTGTAAATGTCAGGGGTATGCTTGACTGGGGCTTAATAAAGCAGATGTAAAACAGGGAAAAGTGGCATTACCTTCCCTGCATTGTGCCGGTCTTGCAGCAAAACCAGCCATGTGCACTGTAAGACGCTGGCATTTGCTTGAAAAAAAAAAAAAAATCTACCCGATGAAAAAAAAGGCAGCGGAATGAACCAGTCAGGTCGAGAGTTTGAACCTGCTCTGATTGATTTCACGTCATGTGTGGATTTCGGGCTTTCGAAGCTGCTGCGAGGAGCTCCGAGTTTCATCTGTTGTGTCCTGAATGTGCGGAGTGACGCCTGCTGAAACGTGAGCCACCGAGTAGCTGGACTTGGCTGTTAAAATATCAGAGGAGTTGACAGGCCCGTGTCACTGGTCAAGTAACACTTATCACTTAGACGCACGTGGGCTGATCGGACGAGCAGTCGCCTCAAACCGATTCTTCGTCCCTCTTTCGTTCCCTCCTTTCGAATAAGATCGACCCGGCTCATTTTTGAGGCTAATCTGAGAACGAGGGAGCAGAGCACGCTGGTTCGGAGGGGACGCCACCTCCTTAGCTGTGATGAGACCACTGGAGACAGTCGTGAGGAGTTTCCTGTGGATCTCAGATGAAGGTTCATCATTACAGCAACCCCATTCCGGCAAATGAACCGCAATTACAATAACGCTGCCTAAACGCTGCCAGCTCAAGCAGAACAATCACATTTGGGGCGAAGACATCGGCATGGCTCTTACACAATGACCTCAGCCTGCCTCATCATTCACCTCAAGTATTTTAATCTGGGCTTACTTTCCATTACAGGCCACTACTTTAAACCTCTCTTATTCAATCATGAGCATCAGCAGAGCTGTTAAATGTGCGCTGCCCTTCGATAATAAAGCAGTACTTTTGTAATTTTCCTCCAACAAATTGTATTGTTTCACAACTCCCCACCCATTTCATTACATTTGATTCGACTGATTATGCAGCTCCATCCCTTCCTCCTCTCCATGACACACACAGACACAGACACAGACACAGACACAGACACACACACACACACACACACACACACACACACACACACACACACACACACACACACACACACACACACACACTCTAGTTTGAGTTTCTGTTGACTCAGCAGTAGCGAGAACTCAGTCTGGAGAGCAGAACTGTACACCACCGGCGGCACCAGACCCCATCCCCAAGTGGCTGTCTTCATCGCGGCCCTGGACAGATTTAAGTTGGGCCGTATTTCAGGCGGGACGGACATGATGTCACCAGCTCCTACATCAGACGCATGCATGCAGGAGGTCTGAGAATAGCGCGGGGTCAGGAGTGCATGTCCACTATGCAGAGCATGTTCTAATCCAGCTTCAAAAGCCGCACGGTGAACTTTTTTTTTTACGAGATAACCAAACAGCTGCAGACGGGCGTATTCCTGGAAAATCTATTTGACGGCAGGCAACATGTTTCATAACACGGCTTGGTCGCTCCGCTTCTGGTTGAACCGTCTTGTCTCTGGGGTGTGAGTAAGCTTGTTCATCTTCCAGCCCCGAAAACGTCATCCAACACACACACACACTTTCTCCTTTTCGCTCTAAATATCACCTTTTTTTTCCCCTTCTCATCGGCACACTAGCGGTATTAATCACAGCACACTAAACAGTGACTGACGCCATTCACAAGGCCAGGCTTTGTTGGCTACGCTGCCCAGTGAATACAACTCCAGGCCTTTTTGTCTGCCCAAGTGGACTCTAAGAGGAAGCTCCTCCCTCTCCAAGGACCCTCAGATTACCTCCTGAAAGGCTGGGTGATGGGTGAGCTCTGCTGGGATGGAGGAGGACATTGGGGAGGAAAGGGGGGAGGGAGGAGGGTGACAGGCAAATGATTGGGAAGATCCACTGCTCCTGGGGAGCTGCGCACCCTCTCCCTGTGGCCAGCGAGCAATGCCATCCGCTACTGCTTAGCAACCAGTGGCTGAACAGAAAAAAAAACAGTAAAAAAAAAAAAAAAAAAGCAGAAGAAAAGAAAAGGCTGAAGAAAGACAAAACTCCAAATCCCAGCAGAAAAAGGGGGCTTGATTTGCTAACTCGAGAGGGAGTGACCACTGAGCTGAAACGCTTCAGAAGCAAAACTTGCAGCTGTGAAGAACAAAAGCGAAGGCTGACAGGTGAAAGAAAGGGGAAAATGAGACCTCGCAGCCTTTTGCCTTCACTGACAACAGAAACTCAGGTTCACATAAGCTGTGCAAACAACGCAAAGCAAACACGCGTGTGTGAATCATCGCTAACTTATATTGATAACAACAAAACGCTCCACTCTGTGATTTCGCAGGAGTGTCCTTTGCTCATTCTCCCATTATGAGCCTCTCTCCTCGTCTGCGCAGCCTCACTGAGAAAAGGTGTGTCCCCAATCAAAAGTGGCACCGAATCAGTCCTCAGTCACGCATTCGAAAAGTGATAAACATCCCCATCAGTCACAGGCCGGACTATTCCTGCCATGAAATCAGGGCCCTGTTTTAATCATTGCTGCAAGTCATCACATTAACTCTGCAGTTGAGCCCGTGTTAATTCCCCCATTAAACCACTTCATTTGTAGGCCAGTGAATCCCAAGAAGCCTGGTAATTTTATGAAGATGCTGACTAGGCACTCCGAGGCCCAGTGAATGGGGGGGGGGGGATCAAACAGCATCCATCTCATTCACAATGAGCATTAATATCGAAGATTAAACCGACAAGTGGAAATAATAAACTGTTGCAGCGTCCTGGATTTGATTTGAGCCAGTTCACACTGCGATGCACAAGGGCTCAGCCCCTTGGATCCTCCAGCAAAGTGACCACAGAGATGGCATGCAGAGGGGCAGAGGGCTGAATGCTGAACTGTCACTATGCATTTCACCAAGTAGCCAATGAACCTCTGATCCACTGAACTACTTTCTGATGGCTTACGCTGTACGACTTTCAGACCTCGAGCGCAAAATGTGACACGAAGGAAAACGAAGAATCCCAGGGTGATCTTCACCTCCTCATTGAAATTCAGTGAATGTCACCAAACCCGAGATCCACTCACATTCAGCCATAACCCAAAACTGTGTGAATCTGCAAGAAATCAAAAGTCTTTGAGGGTGTTTCAAGTCATAAAGTGTGTATATATCTTTCATTAAATCGATCTTCCAAGGTGGAGCTGCATCACCTGAGACAAGGAAAAGAAACGTCCATCTTCACCCTGATTTTCACCACGTGAATGACGATTTTGAGCTGTACTGGATGAAGGCACTATCTGTTGAATTCAGCTCTCTACATGCTTAATCGAGAAGTTTCAGAGCAAAAGGAATAAAATGAGAAATCAGTACAGTGATGGTGTGGAAAAAACACACACAACTTTAAACGTGTTAGGCAGTTAAAAATGTTTCTCTCAGATATGAGGACACAGAAGTTCATTTAGAATCTGAATTATGTTGAATTTAAGGTGTTTTTTGAAAACATAGAAGTGTGAGAGTGTTCAACAAGCATGACTGGGTGAAGAAAATGGGAAGAGATGGAAAGAAGAGCGACGGGAAAAGAGTGAACAAACCTCAGTGTTTGTTCTTTAATACATTTAAGAGGAAGTTTCATACAACAGCATGTTGTTCGCCAACTTACCATCGACTCGAAAATACAATAATCCACTAACGAGGATGAACGCTAGCGGACCCATACTGGCATATTAACCATCCACGGCGGGCGCGCAAATCCACGAACTCAGTGCAGAAAATGATGTCCACAATGACAGTCTAGTCTATTCCCAGTTCGTGGGGGCTGCGAACAGACCCTACTCACTGACCAAAGCCAGTTTCAGTGTCCAAAAACACAGCCGATCCATTTACCAGTGGTTCACCCGGAGCTGCTCGGGGCGGAACAGCCGACCTTGGATCCAAAACTCTCGCTCTCGGAGTATTTATCCCTGTTTGCCCCGTGAGTTCATCCGCGATCTCTGCGATGGTTCCGGGAAGAACTCGTGAAACAAGCAGAGACCCCCCCTCCAGCACAGTGTATGAGGGGGACAGGTTGAAAAAGTCCTCACGGGGGAAATAAAAATAAAAAACCAAGCACGCGGAAAAAGCTCCACACTTCTCCGCAGGTCTCCGGCTCCTTGAGACGCGTCTCCCTCTCTCTCTCTCGCTCTCTCTCTATCTCGCTCTCTCTCTCTCTCCTGGCACCTTTCAGATCTTCAGCGACGTCCCCATAGTTGAAATGACTCGGCTGACAGCGCGAGCGTAAAGCAGCCTCCAACTCCCACGCAATCCCCAAAAAGTTGTTTTACTACAACGGGAACCGGCTCCCAACAGACCCATGTGCTTAGCCAGGAATATAGCGCGGTACATGTACAGTCAGAGTACAGTTGAACATCCTCCTCTCCCCCTTCCCCGCTTTCGCTCTCTCTCTCTCTCTCGCTCTTGCTCTCTCTCTCTCTTTCTCCGCCTGTGGGTTTCAACGGCGCGGCCGCTAGGAGCGCACGGTCTCTGCGCACCCGGCACAGCCCGCAGCGCACCACTCTGAAGCCTCACACACGACACAGCCCGCTGTGCGACAACGGCGGCCAGACGGGGGGAAGAGAGGCGCAGCTCCAGGGGGCGGGGGGGCGGAGGGGGGGGGCAGTTTGAAGCGCAGTCCGAGACGAAAACGTGATGAGAGGAATTCCGGGTGAAAGTGCGCCGAAGGGGGGGAAGCTCAAGTCGGAGTGAGGCGCATTTGGGTTCAGTCACACACTGTAGTTTTGCACCACAAGATGTGAGCCATAAATGTTAAACGGCAGACAGTTAAAACCTGTTTATTTACCCCAGATTTTAGTAGGTGCAACAATCTCAATCCGTACTTGTGGAGGAAGGTGCAGTGTCAACAGCCAACAAGCAGATAGCAGGTGATAAGAATAGAAAAACATTTTATGGACAAGAAAAAAGGCCATTGAGTTTTTCTGAATATGGTGCAATAAGGTGTAAGGACTAATCAATAGGCTGCAAATTAAACGTGCTGCGAAATCAGATGCTGGACAGTGTGCGGACGTGAACACATTGAGATACCGCGGCAGAATTGTAAATATGATCTTTGTCAGAAATCAATGAGTGATTGACCGGGGCGGGGGGGGGGGG
>JASSRZ010000016.1:19902958-19925092 GCA_032164315.1 Malacoctenus gilli
ACACACACACACACACACACACACACACACACACACACACACACACACACACACACACACACACACAGAGCCAAACAAAAATTTATTGTGTCATCAGTGTTGCTGAAGGTTCAAGGCAAATAAAAGAGAGAAAAGGGGAATTGGAGAAAGGTCATTTACTAAGAAGAAAAGCCCACTTCAAACATAAACAATGGAGTGTATGGCTTCATTGATGGAAAGGTAAATAGAGTGTAAGTCTCCCACCAAGCCCAGCCTTTTTATTCCCCACTCTCAATCACTTTATCTGTAGCAGAAGCACAGATATTTTCCCCGCGTTTCTAAATATCAGCTCAAAGTGGATTTATTTTAATTAACCTGGAGGCTGTGTTTACTCAGGACAAGACGCATGCTACATAAAAAATGAGACGGAGGCGCTAACCAGTGGTCTGATAACTCATGGACATGCTGATACAAGCTCAGGCATTGCTCCACTGTCTTTTCACGGGGGGCAACATTCTTATTATTAGAGACAAACAGGGTTGATTAATTCTTTGAGTCGGGAGATGAAGAGCTCACAGATGAGGTGCAACCACAAAGAAATGAGTCCGACGTCACGGAGGGGAAATCAAAGTGAGACTGGTGGTTTGGAACGAAGACATGAAATCCACAAGAGAGATTAGAGATATTGCGTAAACTCTGGTTGGTGGGTGACTGTTTCCAACGATTCATCTCAAAACCAAGATTTTTCTTTGGAGCTAACCCGGCAGATGCTCGAACGGATCGTTTGTTTCAACCTAAACTAATCACACACAATTACTGTCACAGTTTTGCACAATTGTGTGTCCATAATTGAATCGAAACTAATAGTCAATCAGATAATTCGTCCATTATTGTCCGGTGAACATCTGCTCATCGATGGATCCTGGGTGGTGCCATTCATTAGGCTGGCTGTCCGACCATCATCCATCCTCATCCACTTGTCAAGTCGCGACACTCAAGTCGGTCAAGTTGGTCCCCAAAAATCCAACAACGTCGCAATCAATTCACTCATCTTGTTGTGTAGATTTCAAATACACACAGGGTGCGATTAGGACCGCGTCAGCACAATTGTGTCTTAGACGGCGGTTACAGAAACCACTGGACCATTTGGCCTCAAGCTTTAGTACGGGCGGGGTCATTTCGAAACAATGGTTTCAGCTAAAAATGACACATTCACTCCTAAAACAGGTGTTTTTAGACAACATTAGTCCTGAATAGTACTTAGTAGTAGATTTCTGATGATTTCTTATCAAAAACTACAAAGAATAAAGCAAACAAAGAATATGTTCCCACAGATATGTCCCCCAACTCTGTTTTCGTGACTACAGAAAAACACAATATACCAATGTAGTGCAACTCTGAGGTACACTTCACTCAGTTTATAATCTAACACCTTCATAATACTACAGTATTCTTTTGTATCTTTTTCATGCCAACATGAGCAGATCGTCTTGTACCGTATGTGTGAAGCTGACACTTCCTCCTTATTGGTGTTTTCCTGTGGTCAGCCTACGATGCAGCACAATCACTCAACCACTGAACTGTTTTGTAGCGCCACAGTGTGAAACTTGTTGATACAAAACAGCAAAAAAAAAGCAATATCGGCCAAAAATCCTATTTATTGAGCTTTGTTTTTTAATCTTTTTTTTTCTCTCGTCGTAGCGGAATTAAAGTCCAAAGTATTGTTTTCAAATTAGTAACATAATAGGTGTTCAAAATGTGATGTTATGACAAGCCTCGTTTAATACGCAGAGTAGCGGCTTAAAACTGATCAAAATAAACTTCAAAGAGTTAAGGAAGGATTTATGTGATCACTATAAAATCTGAAGTGTGCCACCCTTTAATTACATTCTTTGTTATATTCCCACTAATGACAACAAATGAAGGTTACAGTGGAATGAGTCGAACACAAAGCGCCACACTGTTGTTATTTTAGAGGATAGAAGCATGGATGAGGATCAATAGGGGGTCCCCGAGTGGAGTGTGTGATATCTATGAGACAATCAGGAGTGTGTGCAGCAGCAGTAACGGCGGCGGTGGTGGGGGCAGCAGCAGCGGCAGTGGCAGTGGCAGCGGCAGCAGCAGCAGCAGCAGCACACTCTGGGGGTTTGGAGTCTACACATTCCAGCAGAGACATTTGTAGCATTTTAATTGCACGTAACGACGGTGCGAGCCAAATGCAAACTATGAATCAAACGCCGACAGTGACACGATGTGTAGCTTCAGCAGCCCCGCGTTTCCTGTGTGTCTGCGGGAGGAACGAGAAAAGTGTTTTTAATTGTGCGCCAGGTCAGAGGTTCAGGTAGCAACATCACTCATGATCAGATCAGAGTGGTATTTGGGGAGCTCTTAGCTGGATATCTTTCATGGCTGAGTATCCCCTTACTGGGTTTGGGTCTCTGCGTGGGGATGATTAGGAGCTGGAGGTGGGAGGAGGAGGTGGTGGGGGTGGACGAGGGGGGGGGAGAGAGGGAGTAGGTGATGTGCGGAGGGGTGATTAATGTAGATGTCAGTAGCGGCCCTCCCTCCTCGGCTGCCTCCCCAGCATCCGTAATGACACCTGGGGAAGGCGGAATGGTCCTACCTGCAGCCCAGGCTCCCTCAGCAGGGCATGATTCTTCCCCATGATCCTCCTCTGTCAGCAGTCCTGTCACCGGCCTCGGATCAGGCCCTTATTAATGGGTCTCTATGTCAAACATAGATATTAAGCTGTGCTCGGCTCTGCACCAACCTCGACAATAATACCCACACGGGCGCGCGAGTGCGCACCCCCCCCCACACACACACACAGAGTGACACAGTTATTCCTGTACAATACGGTGACACACACATACCTCAGCACAGCACACGCCTAACTCATAAACACATCACCACCCGAGTGTTAGCGTTCGCTGAAATATTACTCCCTCATTTAGCAGGTTTTATTTCAACACGGCGTGACAAAGAGTCCATAGATCTATTAGATCCCCTCGCTGTTGCCCTCCGCTTCTTCCAACTCTTCAACACACACCACCCAATATCACATTATGCGGGAAAAGTGACAAACCTTTCACCGTGACAAATCGTCCGACAATGCAAATCGCACGGCTCGGCACTGAGCACGATCAACACGCTTACAAACGGGATTTACTGGATGCATCCTGAGTAAGGATTCAGGATGTGTCTGGATTTGTATTGAAACGAACTGGTGGGAAAGCTCCGGCAACTACGCCTGCTTCTGCGATTTAGATTTTTTGGCTTTAATGCGATACAAGAAAACAGACAGAACTCGAGTTTTGGGGGACGTAAAGCAGCAGGTTTTTATTAATGACGATAAAACATTTAATGGGAGCGTGACACGTTCAAATGCGTACTCTGAAACTCCCCCACGGGGGCTCGAGGGAAGCGGCCGGACAGATGGAGAGAGGACGGAGGACACGACACCTGAGCTCTGTGCTGAGAGAGGCTTCTATCAGCAGGACATAAACCATGTATGTAAGGCATCGCCTGTTCTTCCTCTGTGTTCACTGAAAGGCACAGGAAGCGAGATGGGGGGGGGGGGCTCCCTATCCAGTGTTGCAAAACTGAGGATTATTGTACACGAATTCTTGCTTTTCTGCACCGAGTTCAGCTCAGGCACTGCTTGTTTTCCCCCCTCGCTGCGTGCCAGATAAACCACCAGTCAGTCTGTGGATTTGTTTTGCAAATTTATATGAAAACGCTGCAACTCTGAGGTAGCGATGCGAAACTAACTCGAGTACTTTCATCTGACTCCGTGTTAGCTAATTTGTTCAAAGAAAATGAAAGGAAGAAGTTTGTTCCTAATATGTGGAGGCAAGTCCAAAAGCAGCGAAAAACTTGGCTTGAATGTTTTTACCATTAAACATTTATGACTGACAAAATCAGCAATCAAAGCTAAACTCGGTACAAAATGACCCTCAGATATTTTCACACGCAGCTTTCAAGACTCAGAAATTCTGTTTATCGGTCGGATGGCGGCTCAGTGGGTGTGGTTTGATCGGAAGTCGCTGTCAGCCGCCTGCCAACATCAGCAAAAGCGTTCACCGCGACTCATCACATTTTCATTCAAGTGCAGTTAGACACCAATCGCGACAAGGCGAGATTTCTTTTCCTGGGGCCACACAGTGGTTCGCGCTCCTGCCGCAAAGACGGTTTTGTCTGAAATTTGCGTGTTCTCGACTCCAGTTTCCTCTCACGGCCCAAAAACAACCATGAGGTGAATTTATTTCTCAAAATAGTCGATAGAAGTAAAGTAAAAGTCCAAATATGGGAATCTTGTTCTGACTTGGACTTTATGTACCACCCTATTATTTCATTTCGGCAGCTGATGTCGACTTTCTTTAGCGTACCGTTTTTTTAAGGAGATGTCACACGTATGATAAAACAGCAGCAATTGCAGCAGAACACCAACACAGCTCCCAGGACTGAACGAAAAGCCAAAAATATCATAGAAACCATAAATGTTTAGATTTAGTCCCGCACATGAGCTGTATTTTCCCTGAATAAAAGCTTTTTCAAAAGAGCCATAAACTAACTCACACTTCCAGGCTGTGAGTTACACTCCTCCCAAGTTCACTCGCAGGGGATCGAGACAAAACTTTCAAGGATGATCCGTTCCCTCCTCCACTTTTTTTTGTTTCTTCTTTCCCTCCTGCTCTTATTAGATATTCCAGCTCCTCGTCTCCGACCGCATTCCTGTCATCTGAGGAATTTCCCTGTCTAGGTGAAAAACAGCCCGCTGCCCGGTTCCTGAGAGCTGCAGCTAATTAGCTGGCCTACTTCTTCCTCGGCATAGCTGCTTAATCTGCGGAGACTCATCACCGCTGTCATTCCCCACCTAAGGCTGAACCTGATAACTGGGTGCGAGTCACTGTCGTGACAAGGCGGGGTAAACAGTTTGGTCCGGTGAGCGATGGCCAGCAGCCCGCTAATGAGTGAGAGGTGAATACTTGAGCCTTGACGAGTCTGAAGGGAGGGAAGGAGGGGAAGGGGAGGACGGCAGCTCCTCAAGTATCTCTCCAGCCTCCTTATCAGTAAGGACATTGTCCTTCCTCTTTTCAGTCCTCCTCCTCACAACCGCAGCTATTCACATCATTAGCGCAGCTCTGAACACACTCGCTTTCCTCTCATTTGTAAATCCCAGCGCCCTGGACTCCTGACCGGGCGATAAAAAACTGATGAGACTGTTTTTATGTGTGGCGTGGGGGGAAACCTCGCGCAACACAACCATCACACAAATGGCTCTGTTAGAATTCAGCAAAGTTTATTTCTTTTAATGAATACAAAAATACCGTTGAAAAAGCTGAAAGTTCACCAATCAATGTTTGTTCTGTCCTGCAGACGGAATTGCAAAAGTGAATCGGCTGGCTCATTTGGCAGTCTTGTGATACCTCTTTATGCCACTAGATGGTGTAGAGAGTCGCTCGTTTGTGTAATATATACGTATGATACAATTCGTCAACGATACCAACAAGCAGGGAAACATGGCTACAAACTAAGATTCAGCAAAGTGCCAAACCCTGAGAGCTCAACACTGCCATAATTGCCCACAAATGGCATTTCTCCAGTGTGACATATTCACCTTTAAACTTGCTTTATTCTTTCAAGACATGAAAGTGAAGATTGTACGGTCTCCCAAACATCACAAACGACGTTTAAGTCAATAGTCTGACAATAACACGCCTTTGCAGCTCAGATTGAACTTTCCACTGAAGTGCAACAGCTTACAGTGATTATCAACATGTGTTTTGAAGCATAAGTTAGCCCATAAAACTACAGTTGACTTCTTGCATGTCTTTTTTCTACTGTTGGGCTTCATCTTGGCAAGCGGTTCCACTAAATATGCTTCTCATGAGAAGACAATTAGGTCCTCTTGGAGAGGTCTTTGGATCCGTTGGCAGTGTTAGCATGTTGGGTAGCACCTTGCCTCGTGCCAGTATATTGTCACACATACATTAACACGTATTTGGACATCTGTGCCGCTGCTTGCCAAGCCCTGTATGTTTTTGCGGCCCACCGATCTACTGTAAATAGGGAATTTATCCACCACCAAACAGAGATTTTTACTCATTGTTCACCAGCTGTTCTTGTTTGGTAACACGGAGACGTTCCTCTGTGTTCGGTGGCGGTAAATATTTCCTATCCTTTGTGAGAGGAACAGAGTGGGCGTGACCATGAATTAAAGGTTTAATTAAACCTTGTCTTGCAGCAGTGGCATCTTATCAATGCACGCTGCTTAAAGACAGCTTGATTATCCAATCGTTGGAAGTCTTGCAATCTGTTTTCCAGCCGAGCAGGTAAGTAAATGTGAAAAACATTTGAGGGAGAGAGCGACGAGGAGCAGATAATGCTGAAAGCAGAGTGGCGACTCATGGTGTCAAACTCACTCCTTTGTAAAAGGGGGAAGCTGCTCCGCCCACCATGGAAAATATGGACAGGATGCCTGAATGCCTGCGTTCCCTTCACTTGACAGTTGACAACTCAAAGAGCCGTCATGGGTGACGCTGCTTATGGGGAACTTTCTGGCTGTCTTAAAAGATAAAGAAGAAAAAAGTTTGCTAATGCTCGAGCTGTCACTCTATTCAGCAGCTTCCCCTTCAGTTATCATTAATGGTCAGATTTCTTAAGACTCACTCACAACCAGCTGTAAATGTGACTGCATTGCTGGTGAAAAATTTGACCAAACTGTGTTCGAGACTCGCGTGATGGTCGAGAATTTTGGTCCTTCAAACGCGAAAAATCAAGAGGGGACACCACCTGTCTGACTCGCAGTCCGACTGTGGGACAACTGAAGGAGTGTTGGACCTCAGTGGGTAGATGACGGCTGCTGAGAAGTGTCAAAAAGCATTGTTGACTTTGCTCATAAAGAGATACGTCAAAATTCAGCAAGCATTTCGCATTTGGGTTTTTGCTGTGCGGCAGGACAGCAAGCTCCAAAAGACTGCAACACGTGTGTGTTTCTGTGAGTGAGGCTTTGCGTCAATTAGCTTAGTTTTCACATAGTGTGTCCAATCAACAAGGTGCGCATGAGTGTTTTTATCACAAGTGATAAAAAGTATTAGATTCAACATAACTCAGAGCTTTCTCAGCTCCAGCGTGCTGAGTTTAAAACTTTATCACACCCCAATATAATGGAACTACCTCAGCAAAAGCCCATTTAAACAAAATGCACAAACAGCTTCAAATAAAACTCGGCTTTTATCTGCTGCAAGACTGTGTTTTCTTGGACGCAGTCAAGACTACCCTCAAAATAAGTACCCCATTACACTCTCAACTATGCACTCGCGTTTGGAACGGAGCCCAGAATTAAAAGTGCTTCTCTCGCAGCTTCTCGGCTTCACCCCTCCTCAAACTCTCTCAGTATCCACTCTCGCTCAGCACGCAGTCGACTGACTGCGATCCCAACAACAAACATGACATTCCTTGGACACAAAACTTGCTGTTTAGCGCCTCAGCATCAAATACTTGCCAAGTAGGGAAAAAAAAAAACATCTTTATCCACGTCCAAAATCTCCTGGTCAAGGATTGTTAGCTAGCCTGTTGTGCTTCTGTTTCATTGTGTCCAGTAAATAAAAGTTTGCCGCATGATTTAGTGCTTTAAAAGACAAATACAACTCATTGGAACAACTTGGATCTCTGAAGTATAACAGGCTGAGAGGATCAAGGAGGAACAGAATACAACTGAGAAATTTGGACACACGTATCTGAAAAAATCATAACAAAGAATTCACCAAAGCAGCTTGATTGTCTAAATGCCGACTCAGACTGTTTGCGTTTGTATTTCTCGAATGCGTCAATATTTTTTGGATTGTTTGTGTGTCTGGAAACTGAATCGAACCCACAGGCACTGAAGTTGAGGGCACTCTCCTGCGGTCTGGGGGCCCCGCCCCCCCCCCGCACGCTGAGTGCTATCGACACAATCAATTGGAGGCAGTGCACATCAGAGGTTCAAACTTAATTGTCCCCCCCCGAAATGGAAAGTGATTTAGAGCCCTGGGTCAGAGTCGATCCCAAATGACACATTAGAGTACCCCCATCCCTGTGCTTGACCGGGGACACTCTGACCCTGTTGGAGGGAGGGGGGGCCGTCCAGACGCAGGGCTGCCCCCCACCTCCGGGCACCTCAACCGCCGTAAATGCTTCAATGTCACCAATCTGTGATGAGTGATTGTCTGACACAGATGATGCTGGACATGACCAGGCTGGCCTATAAATATTTCCAAGCATGAACAGAAGCACAATAAATGTCTGCAAGCAACTGGTCACAACGCTGATTTAGGGGAGACTTTAGGAAACCTTCAGAATATTCCCGGTTAGGAAACCCATTATTGAAGGTCAGAACGGGTCTGGTTTTTTCGAAGGAGGGCAGTTCGCAGGGAGGATGCAGCAGCCGCTCTGCGTTTTCGGGCTGGGATGACCCGCCCCCCCCCTCCCCTCCCCTCCGGATCTGGTCATAAAACAATGGGGACATTTAAGTGGATTCCACAGGGTGTAAGTGGTTTTCACTGTGAGCGAGTGTCCACAGCTCCTCCTGACCTGTGACCTCGCGCTGTGTTTGCTAACTGTCTCCAACAAATAATACGAAAGCCCCCCCCCCCCCAGCCCCGCACCCTCCACCCCCCACGGCTGAATGAATTACACAGACAGTATGGATCGTCATAGTCTCTTCTGGCTCTAATGAAACTGGGCTTGTGCCCCTGACATTTCCATCCCTCAGGGCCAGGCCTCGCACGGCCGCAGCCTCGTACCCTGGCCTTGCCACTTCACACTCTAATTGCTGCCTCATAAGCAACCACCACAGCAACAAATCCAGTTAACGACAGTGGCATATTGATCGCTGGCAGGCAGGCAGGCAGGCTGGCCGACCGGCCGGCAGGCAGGCAGGCAGCACCCCTGTCCCTAGGTATGGGAGGAGGGGCACCCTGGCTTTTACAACCTGACGGATGGCCTGCACCCAATAAAGAGCAGGTCTCTGTGACAAAATAAAAACCAAAAGAGGGTCAGAGTGATACAATTACCGTTGGGCCGCTCTGACCCTAACTGTAGGTGAACAATGGACTGCGGGATGATAGCAGAAGTGGGGCGGGGGGTGGGCAGAGAGGAGGGAGGCCCTCATTATGGAGCTCGGCCCGGTAGACCTGTTCAATTTGCTCCATTAATGAGCGCTGAAGAAGCACTTTCTCTCTGTCCCAGCAGAGCCATTACAGGACGAGTCTGTGCAGTGAAGAAGTCAGATTTCGCACCGCGCCACAAATACTGTCGGTAGCGCCGGGACATTAAGCCAAACAGACCTGAAAGCCATGAATACACAAAGACTGTATAGGAGCCTATAAATCCAGGATGTCATCGATAGAAAAATGCAGCTCCGGTCCTGCGAATGCTTTCTAGCCACATGGCATGTTAATCATAATTTCACTTTATTTATGATGTTTCATTGTATTTTGAATATTGTAAACGTCTCCAAACATGCACTGACTGCTGCTAAAGTACTTTGGGTGTTTCTCGCAGTAACTGGGGTACCTAATTAGAAAGGAAAACAAAGCCCATTAGTCAAACTGCTCATTTCCATACTAAAATGGCACAAAGGAAACATTTTCCTCTAATTTATTTGCATGGCAGAGCACAGAAAAGGTGATAGAATGAGGCCGAACAATGAGACGCTTAGCAAGACTGTGTTTCTGCTTAAATCTATCATCCATCAAAGGCTGTTCATTTCCCCCTCCCCGCACTCATACTGTATATTGTGCATTAGTTCAAGCTGGAACGTTCAAATCAAACAGATTCATCAAAGAGCATTTTTTCCCCCCATTCCATAATCTCCGATAAATTAGTGTTTTGGTCGGCTTTGTTTTCTAATCTGGCTTACTTTCAACTTGCTCTGTATCAGTGTCTTTCCCTCCTAAAATAGCTCTTTCTTTACTTCTAAGCTGCTACGACAGACAGCAGATTATCGCGCTCGCCTTCATCACATCTTCACTGCAAAATTACACATTTCTTCTGTTTACGCTTGTCTCTGAATCCACATTTTACTAGTCGCGCTGTTTACAGTCGCATTTCTATCGGCTGTGAAACACTGCTTGATTTTCTTATTCCGGGCTGCAGCTGGAGGGTGTTTGGGTTCACTCACGAGGAGGCAAGAGTCCACTGTTTGCTCAAGCAAGTTCAGAGATTGTTTTGGCAGAGTGAAAAAAAAGTGATGAATTAGTTTTAAAACTCGGAAGTCATTTCGTTATATGCAGGTGTGGTGATTCTGTTGTGTGTTTGTGTACGTCTCCCACAAACACTTGGCGAGACTCACATTTATCAGTAATTTCACACCCTTTGCTTCACACATCGTCGTAGTTTGCAGTTCAATTTTCTCCCTAATGTGTTTTACATTGAGAGGAAACCCAGAATGTTTGTTTGATCCCAGCTGTCGTGAAAGACTCAATTGCTGATGCGTGTTTCGTTCAGTATTTCCGTGTGATCAGCGATGACAACCACGAGGGGAGGGTGATTCACCAGAATTGTTGAATTTATCCCAATGAGGACAGAATATTGTCACTGGCTGATGAGATGCACAGAAAACACCCTCAAGATTTGAGAAGTGCAGGTTCTGAGGTTATTGATCTCGATCTGGTAGCATGTGGTTTATATGCTGAAAAAATGGTGACGTGTCCCCCGATTGCATCTTTACAAAGTTTCATAAATCAGCGTCATAATGATTGTTCATATTTTATAGGATAAACATAAAAACTTGGCCTGAGTGGGAAACTCTTAAAAAGGTGGTTTTGGATTTGGGCCTCTTCCAGATTGGTCTATAAGCTGAAAAAAATGGAGAAATGAGCCTTTATTGCAATGCTTACCCCAGCAAATAAGGACTTGTCAACCAGGAACCAACAAAGTTATAATGCATGATGTAGCCCTCCACTACGTTTGAGAGGTTTAGGTACATTGGTCATATAACTCCATCTGGTCAGCAACATGCTGAAAAAAAAGTAGAATGAGCCTTTTCACACTCATTCGAGCTCCCTCCTCACCACAAAAACACTGAAACAAGTCGTTTGGTGTTACAACCCAACTACAAGATGGCCACATCTGGAATCGTAAAACGAGATGTCGAACTCACTGTGGTGACAACATAAACTCGCCTTAGCACCATTCGGTGTCTGGCACAGTGTCCGCGTCGCGCCCGCGTCCTTCCCTTCACGCCGCTGACCCGCGCCTCCGCTCAGCTTTTTACCTTCCAAACACTTCGCAGCTTCCCGCTGACGCTTTGGCACGGAGAACATAAAAGTTGAATGATTTTGTTTTTACAAGGTGCTTGTTGACAGCTAAGGATTATCGGCTGCATCAAGGACACCTCGGTGACCGCCGTGTTCCCCCCCACTTTTAAAATTCGATGTCCAACATCAGGGTTACGGCGCGCGCAGCCGTCCAGACGGCTCGTTGGTATTCAGTGCCAGTATGCGTTCATGAAAGTGTTTCATGTGCGCTGAAATTTTCTATATACAAACACAGCAAGAAAGCAGCAGGAACAGTGAGAAATTCTTTTCTTCCCCCCCAAAACAGTTTTACACTCGACTGAGATGGAAATGCAGGCATATCAATAAAGTAAAGACGAAGGCTGGCAGCTTTACAAACACACAATAGTTCCAGCAGAACTACTTTTCCCTTCTAAAGTCGACCACCTACTGTTATATTCTTTTCACTCCAGGCACAAAGTATAGGACGGAAACAAGTGTCAGACAAAAACACCCGTCAACATGTTTGAACAGGGTGGAGAAGGTGGGACGGTGGAGACTTAGCGCTCTGTTAATTGCATCATCTTACAGTTTTTCAATGGGGCGCTGCAACGGGAACGCGTTCTTGACTTCTTTGTGTGCGATTTTCCGATGGAAACTCTGCGAGACTTTGCTGTACGTGCCTCAGTCAGTGTTCCAGGCACACAGTCAAACCTGTTTTCTAGTCTTGGAGAGATCTGGGCTCATTGGATTGACCTACATTGCATTTCTGCCCCTTCCCATGACTCTGGCCCCCTCACCTCCTTCGATCACTACATGATCGTCATCAAAATATATGTTAAAAATAGAATTTCTCATTTGATGCAGCTGATTTGCATGAGGCATAACAAAGATGATGAGCCGCTGCTAATATATACAATCATGAATAATGAACACATACGCAGTCGGCATAAAGACCAAGCAAACGAGTCGACTGTGCGTTCAGGGAGTACATAAGTATTCTCGCGAAAAAACTCATTCCGCCCGTGTTGCTGCGGCCAATGTTGATGCCTTCTAGGAGGTAAACAGGATGAGTGTGTGGGCAGGCAGCCTTGGGTCAACAATATTATTTGGATTTTACAACGCTGGTCCTGATGTGCAGCGCTGCTGGCCTTGAGACTTTACTATGTGGTATTGAGGTCTCACACATAAAATCGAAAAAGGTCATCGCGGCTCTAAAAGCGGGAGGTTGTTTCCTACACAACACAAAGGCAGACAAAGATAGCAGAGGAGGGGAACGTGTGAGAAAACAGGCAGCCTTTCCCCTCGGACTTTATCCGCCAGCGTCGCGTTTTGCAAGTGCAATTTGAAAACCAGCTTTGGAATTGTAATAGATAAGGTTAGTCCCTGTTGTCACAAGCGTGTTAATTCACCAACAGCTTCTGACACTTGAAAGGCTCCAACAGCGGCGGCAATAAATGTGGGAGAACCAAGTGCCTGAACGCAGAAAATTACTCGCGCTATCAGATGAATGGAAACGGAAAACAGAGACGGGACACAGACGTTACAACGGTTCGCACTGCAGAGCAGAAGCTCCTACAGATGTCACATCAGCCTTTGTTTACAATCCCCTTCATAACCTAATAAAATACAATATATGAGTATGAATACATAAAAACTACCCCCCCCCCTCCTTGAAGAGGCCACCTATATGAGAAAAGCTGGAGGTCCGACGACTGCACAGACAGCTGCCTCACAATACCAAAGGATTATTGGATTGGCCCATTGACCGAAACGAACGGTAACCTCGCTGCAAGTAAACCAACAGATCACTCTGGTGGCTACATTCACAGTAAACATCTCACCTCTCAATCAGATCCCCCCAAAAAGTGACCACGCGAGCGCAACTAATAGTTCTGTATCCAGGAATAATCCATAATCCCCTAATCAACAGGCATCTCATTTTGTGTTTGAACTGATAAGACGAGCAACGCAAAACACGCAGAGTGCTGGAAATGTTCATTCAGAGTCCCTCTAATTTAAGGGGCTTTTTTCAAGTAATAAATTGTCCACAATCTGCTACCTCTGACATTATTCAATGAGCTCTTAAAGACTGTTTAAGCTTTTATTTCATTTGACACAAAAATCTTTTCTGACATATCCTTATTATGCAGCTAACTTCATGGAGGTGCAACATCTGCGTGTGTTCGCGGCCTGTACTCGCCACAGGCGTCAGCGATTCCCAACACCATCATGTTATCTGTTTAATTAGCCGCCCAACCTGAGTAATTAATGCGAGATGAGCAGGTAATATGGCAGAGTCGAGATTATGCTCCGCCGCGGCGTTAATGCATTCACTCAGACGGTTTAACTGCACAGTCCTGGCACAGCTACAGCAGCCCCGCCTTTGCCAAAGCTACCGGGGAAGTAAAAGACTCTGAGGTAAGGGGGCAGGCGGGTCTTGTCACTTCACTGTACTGCAGCCGTTGAAGGCGAGCCAAAGAAATTTGTCCCGAGCTCCTTATTGTGTCCCGGAAAATTCATGTCTATACCACGTCTCGTATCCAATTACAGTTGATCGTAATTGTACTCCCACTATCTCCAGGATCCAAAAAAAAGGGGATATAAGAGAGAACAAGAAAGGATGTGCGGGTCAAAAGGGATTGCAACAATTTAAACGTGGGGAGCAGTTTGAGCTGCGCTTAATGATTTCTGTGAGGCGGTGTCATCCAAACACCTCGCAGAAAAAAGGGCCTGTTTTAATAAGGCCCCTTGTTCTGAAACTACCTATTGATTTTCACTGTGGCGGGTTGTGGGGCAGTGACCTGCTCTGGTTCCTGGCTCCTACAAAAGCTAAATTGAGCCATTTAGAAGCTGGGTCTGTCTTTAGAGACTCGGGCTCAGCACCGACTCCCGCAGCCAATTTATTTCCATCAGGTGGAACTTTTTTCTGGGGCTGCACAATTTCACCACAATGGACCCGCTGTTGAGGATCCTGGCACGCAATTTCCCCACTTCCTTCCATCTGCCTGCGCCCGGCTCGGGTCTTACCCTTCCGCTTTATTACAAGTCAGCGTTAAATTTACAACTCTGACCCCCCTCCACAGCAACACAATGTGCACCGACGGAGGCGGTTTCTCTCCTTTTTTCCGTTCAAAGATCACAATCAAGTATCGGGTCGGGGAGAAAGGACGGCGTTTTACCCCCGTCACACTGTCACATCCGCTGAACTTCGGCAGCCGAAAGGTTGAATCTGAAAAGAGTGCGCGGAGAGCAGAACAGCCGTCGGCATCGAGGTAACGACGTGACACAGACATGATGAGCCAACGCATGTGGCATTCACACACCAGCCTGCCTGTGAGCATGTATACGCCAATATTGTGTATGACACATATCGCTACTAATTAGAGAGGCGCCCTGTAGACTGGTCTGTCATTGGTGCTCAGTCTTGATGGGTGCAGGAAAGTTCACCTTTTGATGGTTGTTTACTGTCGCACAAGAGTGTCGTCGCAGTTGTTAATGTGCAAAGATTCTCCGGAAAAGAGACGGCAAAACAAGGTTGTATTTCCACAACAGCTCGATTGAGAAAGTGACGCCAGAGAGTCGACACACAGCCAATGGTCTAAGCAATGCGCTGTACGAGCGCAACACGCTGTAGGTATCATTGCTGCAGCAGCGAGAACATGTTTAGCACCTATAGCTGCGAGGAAAGATTAAATAAATAAAAAAATACAGGCTGGAAATGTGGTTGCTTGAGGGTGGAAGCTGTATTTACACTCCATCCAATTTAAAGATTTACAATGTTTTCCCCAGAAATGTATAGCAAAATATATTGAGAATATAAAGTAAACCAAGTGGGTATTTTGTAATTCACTGCTTTAGCTGAAAAAACTTTTCGTGTCTTGAAGAACAGAAACAACTACAGGTTTTTAAAAAAGCACCATATGGGTGAAGGAATTCTAGTGTTCACCTTTTGTTCATGCATTTGAATGTAAGATTCTGATCGTGTTCCTGTAACTAAACCCTAAAAGCCACATTCACATCGTCTTATTAGAAACGATGAGTTTGTGGACCCACACAGTCATAAACCACCAGTTCATCACCAGATAGACATTAATTCTTTGTCTTTGCTTCATCCATTAATCTGACGAGCACATCTGATGATAGTATTGTTGCATTCTGTCCATGATGAATGTTTATGGAGGTGCTACAGGAGCTGTTTGAGCTCAGCAGATCCAGTTGTGAAAACGCTCTCCTATTTGTTGTTTCCTCTTGCCACTTTCAATCCCACCATTGTGTACAGTGAGTGTGCTGCAGGAGAACTGCAGCAGCATATTATTGAAATCCCGGTCAGGGATCACGTGCAAGCACATAACGCGCTTCCCATCTCGGCGAACTCTCGCTGAAAGAGCTAAAAAGATGAAAGCAAGCCGAGGAACCGTCGCACAAATGATCTGAACCCGAGATCAAACAAGAGCCGCTTCATGTCACTTCCTCCGAACCAAGTTAGGGAAACAAATCCAAATATTTTCTTCTTCCTTTGTGAAGGCATGAATAGGGAGCGTGCTGCAGGTTGAGAGAATGCGAATGGCGTATCATAGGTCACTCCCATCGGAGCGTATGTAAGGATTTCAGAAAACCCGTGAAACTGCGCTCAAAGGCAGAGCGAAATAAAGAAAGGAGGAGAGAAAGAAGAAGAAAAAAAAAGCGATATGAAAGTAAGTGAGGGGAAAAAACATTCAAGGTCACCCCTCGCTCTTTTCCCCCAGGGCTGCAAAACATTTCAGTGTACAGCGCCGCGGCACATTCATAGCTCAAACCAATTTTACCAGAGGAATCAATATGGCTGAAATATTGGCCTTTTATGAGTTGCTACATTCAGCTGGGGGCCGTGCGAAACGGAGTAATGTGCTCAGCTAGATTAGATTTAAACAGCCCAGACACTGAGAAGGGGGCGAGACAAATTTACAGGAGAGGAACAAAGAAGAGAACAAAGGCTATAATCATGATAATTATTGTTATTATCATTATTGATTCCTGCATCAATACGGTCTCGAAGCGCATATGCAAAGTGTTTGATGGCGGCGTAATGCACGGTGGCTGCTAATCAAAGAATATTTGATAACAGTGGAGCCAAATGAAAGGACCTTTGTGCAGGTAACGGTGGTACAAGCAAATCTGTAGCCGTTTGTCATTCATATTTCATGTTGAATAATTGGATAAATGCGGCGCCCACATTTCCTTTCATTATTCATTGAGCTCATAATGTGGGCCACCATTTAGCCGCAAAGGAAAGTGCTTAAGGACTGTTTGGGACGGCTGTGTTACTTTACTTTCTTGGAATATGTAAATGTTTACCCGCTTCTCTCAAGGTGAGTTCTTTCCGTCTCCGTGAAGTGCCGCCTCAAATCAGTGCTTCCTGTCTCTTACAGCCTTTGAGGTCCGTACGGGACCTTGGAGGGAGTAAACGTGTCGATACGGAGGAGGGGTGCAGGTGCTTCTCGTGGTTTTCTGACAGCCGCCTCTTTCGAGACCTCGTAAAAGTCTCGGAGGTGCGACGGGAGAACACGGTGTCAGCGCCGCCGCCGCTACCGAGCCTCCCCGTGTCTGAAAAGAGCAGCTGAGAAAGCCATTACGCGGCCATCGTGCCAAGGAAAAGGGGTTGGCCACTGGGGGGCTCCCCCCCTGGCAGTGTTACAGTCATTAATGCCCTCAATTTGCCTTAATGGCTTTCTCAATCCCGGCCCCTCACTTCCATCCGTCCCCACGCCTGAACTGTATTTCGTCTCCTCTCACTGCCTGTAATTAATCCATTCATCTCTAAAAGATCGGATCAATGCTGTCTGGAATGAGAGCTGCCATGCCAGGGGAATAGTGCAGCAGCAGCAGCAGCAGCCAAAAAAAAAAAAAAAACACGTCCACCACCGTTTGGCCGAAACCCGCAACCAGGACTGAAAAAATGAAATTATTGATAGAGCGCTACTTTGAAATTGGTGAAGTGCAACTACAGATAATAACACACTTACTATGTAACATCAATAATACAAAGCATGGATGTGAATGTTGGAGGAAAAACAATACGAAAGCCCCTTCAGCGCTTTAATACGGGTCTGCGCTCCAACAGCGAGCTATTACAAAGCTCAACAGGATCATACGGTGAGCATTCGCACTGAAGATGATTTTTTTTTTTCAATTTCGCTCCCATCATATTACTTTCCTCAGCAAAATGTCATGCACGGTATATATATATAAATATAAAAAAAATCCATTTCCAATTTCTGTATTTTAGGTGGAAGCGACGTCTTGCCTGGGGAGTTTTTTTCCTTTTTTTATAGGGAATCAGATCCACTTCCCTCCAAATCCATCATGACTTTTTGTCGACAACTTTGCGTTTTTTTTTTTTAAGTAATTGATTCATTTTGAGAGGCGAAAAATGAGAATCTACAACATGTTGCCTGAATGAGTATGTATTTATGTGCGTATCAATATGAGTGTGTTGGGTTTTTTTTTTTTTTCTTCTTCCCGTGATTCAGGAAAGCTGGCTGGCAATCAGGCCTCAGCGGCCCTCCCACTGACCCCGACACTAAATCCCCCCTCCTTGGTCTGGCTCGGGATCAATAAGTAATTTTTTGGAGCTGATTAGTTTGCAGCAGGAAGGTGGTCACTGTCTGATCTGTCCTAAGGATATAATCAAGCTCTAAAAAGCGACATTATTGCGAGCGGGGAGCTTGTAATGGTATGATGTGATACATGTTTTTTTGTGGAGATGGTGATTACAGGCCATGATGCAGACGAGAGCGGCCGACTCCCGGCGAACATCGCTCAGCCAGGGAGTCTATTGTTCGGCCGGGAGACGAGAAGCACTTGACCGTTATAAAGATAAATAACAGCTTCTTGAAATTCAAGGATTGCAATGGGAGCGAAGGATGTTTTTCATTGTCGCTGGAAATTGAAAATCAGCTGCCGTGCTTGCTCCGGATTTAAAAGAAGAGAAAGAACTGTTGAAAGTTAAAGAAAATTGGCAAACGCAATGACAAACAAGGTGTTTAATACCTTTAAATCCCCAATTACAGGTGCAGGAATGCTGCTGGTTTTATCCTCAAGGAAACAAATAAGGACATAAAAACTAAGAGGACAATATTCTCTGGCATTCTGTGTGAAATTATAGTGTACAGATTTGCTGTATATGCTAACAAACCTTGATAATTCCCTAACCAACATAAATAGGATTTACAGCGTGAATAAACTATTGCTTAAAGTTTACCATATGTAGATTCTCGCAACACACACACACACAATAAGTAGGACACAGGTTCTCGTGCAAATGTTTCTACGCACACTTCTGCGCTGACCTACTTCAAACTAATTTAACAATGCAGCCTTGAAACAAACATCCGGAAAAGAATAAAAATGAGCTTTTTGCGTCTTTTCTTCTTGACACACTTTTTTTTTCTTCCAGATCTGCAAATGCTGCAGTGAGATCAGCCAATACAGATGAGACAATGGGACGCATTATGCAGCCACACATTGGCAAGATTAAACTGGCACAAATCACCGCAACAAAGCGTCGACTGTGAGCGAGTCGACACAGAGACACGTTGGAGTTCCTGAAGGATGATAGTTTGGGAATTGTTCCGCCAAATGAATTTTTTCTTTGACCAATTAGATCCTCTGATGGGGAGCCAAGTAGTGCACAACATGCGTTGACTCGCAGTCCTGATGAAACATGTTGGCCAACACTGACAGCGTGCTTCACTCCAATATTCAGGATACGAGCGCCGACTTCACTTCGTCCTCGTCCACATTTCGAGGAGAAAAAACCCCACCAAACATCTTGAACTTGTTCCATATTACAAACTGCATCCCACTCATGTTGTTATTTCTGGCAGCACTTCTGTCTCTTCTTTCTTGTACCTGTATCGGTCGGCCTATCGCTTCCTGACAGCACGCCGTCTCTCATGTGCTCGGGCTCCGAGGGAGCGTGTCAACACCGCCCGCCTTTTAAAAGCTCCGCTACAAAGCCGCAGTTATCTCTCCACCTCCGTTCAAATACATTCCTTAAAAGCGCGAAGCCACATTATGTAACGCAGACACGATGTATACTCTCCATTATGATCTGTCCAGCTTTGCTATAAAAAGACTAAAAGAGAAGCGCCGATACTGTAGCGTCAGTAAAATTAGTGAGGTGGGATGCAGCGCGGCATCGACTGAATTTGTTTTCAATCATCGCTGGGGACAGGAACAAAGAAAATACAGAGTTGAAAGTAAAGTCGATACAGTAAAGCATTTATTTGCCTCTACTTGTCTTGATTAAATTCTATGAAGCAAAATATTACAACTTCCAACAAAGAAAAAGGAAGATTAATCTTTTCCCTCCAAAAGATGACGTGTAATACAATCTGTAAGAAGTATTTTTAATCTAAAAACGCATGCTGTTTCAATACACGGCCGCTTCAGCAGGCTGCTGCGACTCCAGGAAGAGGTGCAGCCCACACAAACATCCCTTTAAAAAGGCCAGTGAATCTCCTCTAATGGGGGCCATGAACTCTGAATGGCATGATCTCCAAGTCACATTTCTCCCCTATGAAAAGCAACACCAGCACGCCGAAGGAAACCGGAACCGCTGCTCATTCGAGGGGCTTCACACACATATTTTCTGAGGATTTTTTTAAAGACCAGCACCAAAACCCCTCGCTGAGACTCCACCATTCG
Source organism: Malacoctenus gilli (assembly GCA_032164315.1). Taxonomy (NCBI): domain Eukaryota; kingdom Metazoa; phylum Chordata; class Actinopteri; order Blenniiformes; family Labrisomidae; genus Malacoctenus; species Malacoctenus gilli. The sequence continues at coordinate 19,922,890 of JASSRZ010000016.1, forward strand.
ATACGTTCGGCGTCGCCACAGCGCTGAGCCTTCCTCCCCGAGGGTCCATGATTCTGGTCGTAAACTGGCGGGCGTATGTGACCAGAATGACGGCGAGGGGCTGTTTTGCTTCTTAAATTTTCACTTGACGCTGCGCCGCGGATGATTCACAACCCAAAGGATAATGAATCCATGTTCCAGTCACCAAGGGCCACAGACATTATTTCACAAACCGAAGGTAGGACATTAAACTCCATTATGTAGATCAGCGAGACAGTTCGAAACCTGATAAGAGATGGATCAAGGGCAAAAGAGAGAAATTGATCAAAATGAAGTGGCCCTGTTCAACAAAGCAGGGTATACAAAAAACAGCTCGGACGGAGGACACGAAGAAAAGAGTGTTCTAGAGAGGTTGAGTCTTTGGTAACAGTAAAGGTCAGCAGAGGAAAACCAGCCTGGAACAAAATAGAGTACGACAGTGAGGTGTTCAAAAGCATTCAAACCCATCGGCTGCAGAGCTCAATGTGCATGACAAAACAAGGTTCTACTTGAAGAGGTCAGGGAAAGACTTCTAGGATTCATCGTCTGTGAACACGATTCCCCGTCTAATTCACAGATACAGAGTTGATACATTTGGCAAGAAACATACACCCAACAAAGCTTGTTCAGTTGTTCAGAAACGCAACATCAGACACAAATAAGATGTGATACTTTATTCAAAGACTGCTGGTATGAAGCGAGGGAACCGCCAGAAACAGATGCATGTAAGATTTCCAGAATCACTGCATTCTGGGTTTTGTTCTCCACCGTTGAGTGAAAAGTTTCAGCCTTCGCTTCCTCTGTCCTACATATCTCACATAGCAAACGGCCTCTTCTTTCAGCTCCGTTCGCACGTTTGACCTCACAGAGAAAGAGCGGATCGCTGCTGCAAAACAAGCCAGAAAAATCGATTGGAAAGAAACAAAACATCTTGGAATGCTTTGTTGTTCAGCGATGCTTTCTCCCAATCGTGTCTGCTTTGGAGAGACGTCAGCAAACTCTTTCTCGCAAGTTTTTTTTTCTTCTCCTCTTTTCAGACTTCGAGCAGAAAAATGTGGCAGATTTTGAAGAAAACTTCATCATCCCTGCACGACTTTATGACAGAGCTCCCAAGGAAGACGAAATTCGAATGTGCGGAATAAATCCTCACGTGGAGCAAAAAGCAACCTGAGAAAAATGGGCACAGGTAGAGAAACAATAAAGACAGGAAGCCGCCTGGTAATGCCGCAATTGTTCACTAAATGAAGACAAATAGGGGGCCATAAAATGTGACAAAACAATCCAATTTGATCAACCTGGAGAACAAAGGGAGCTTATTCAGCTGAGAGAGAGAGAGAAATCTGTTTATACTGAAGCCAAAAAAAGATCAATAAGCCCAAATGATTTAGTGGAAGAAAATGGATAATTTACAAGAGGCTATTTTCATATTACTATTATATCACTCATAAGAGGACATCTCGATTGTTGCTGATGTCCAATTAACCGTTTAACATTCTGCTCCATGGAAATGTGATACATCAGTTGTATGTCTAACTGGTTAGACTTTTCTTCCAGCCTTTAAACACAAAGAACTCATAAAGTCATGCACTAAAAGCAGCTGACAGTAGTTTCTGTCCCACGTTATATAGGTAAACGGACGCTACACGTCACACCTGTGTGTTTCTGTAGGTAAATAACGCCTGCATTAAAGGAGACGTATAAAAATCTTTTGCACAATGAAAAGTACATTAAGGGGTTTCACCCTTTCATTGGCAAACACGCCATCCTGTCACCTCTCCTCCCCGAACACCCGTTTCTGCACTGTGCGAGGTTTTTCTGTACTTTGTCCGACACGGAGCCGGAACACACGGCGTGCCGCAAAGCTCCCGGCAAGTTACAGGCCAACAGTTAAACACTCATTCAGAGCGGCGGCGTGGCCGTATATTCAGAGCTGTAACAAAGGCGTGGTGGGAATGCATTACACTAGCATTACCTGCATCGTGTACCACTTGCCCACCGGCCCAGTGGAGCACACGAGCCCATCTCCCTCCACGCTTTAATTTATTCAATGTCAAAGGATCAGCCCCCAAGAGACCAACAATACAAGTTGTTTTATGTGTCTGAGTCCTGCACATGCACGCACACGCGCACACACACACACACACACACACACACACACACACACACACACACACACACACACACA
>JASSRZ010000016.1:19927025-19942194 GCA_032164315.1 Malacoctenus gilli
ACACACACACACACACACACACACACACACACACACACACACACACACACACACACACAAACACACACACACACAGAAGAACACAAACATTACTTGCATGAAAAGACCCAACAATGAGATGAGGGTGAATTGAGTTTTGCGTAGAAAGGAAAGCTTTTCTAACCCGTCCATCATGAATAATTGCAATCTGGTGCCTACATCAGTGAGATAGGTCTGAGGGGAAGCACTTCCTCCGGCTCACCTAGCAACAACAGTAAACAGGGGGGAGGGGGGTTGGGGAGGGACGTATGGGTCTTCTTTGAAGTGAAGAGATGGTCTGAAGAGCACCACAGCAGGTCTGGTTTTACAAGCGGGATCCAAATCAAAGCAATTAGATCATAATGTGCTCCATAAACCTGAAAGAGGGGGACTACTGAGGGGGAAAATGGCAGAAATGCATTTACATGCCCATAGCTTTAAAGGCAGTTCAAGCTATATTAAAAGAGAAAATGAAATTACTAGGCCATAGCTCCGAGAGGATGCCCTAAACTCGCTGCTTATACAGCTCGATAATACCCGGCGTGCGCACGCAGCCGCACGCACACGGGCCTACGCAAACATACCCACTCAATAACGCATCACCCCGCTTACCCATTGTTCCCTGATAGAAACCACAGGGGGTCTAAATGTGACAAAACGGATTTTAAACAATCCAGACTGCCATTCAGGGAGGTTAATTGGTTGGTCTGCTGCCAAGCCCATCCAGTGAAATCTGAATCTGAGCTCGCGCGACGAGACCCGGCGGTTCCCAGGAAAACAAAACACTAGTTAGCGCCGAGGAAGTGGCCAATTTCCCCGAGTCTGATCAAAAACATGAACTCCTCAACTGGAAAACGATCTCGGAGAAAGTTCACCGCCCTGAAGTGGTGCTGGGAAGTCGGACTGCATCAGAGATCAGCCGCTGATAACTCAGTTACTGATAACAGACCGGTGCCGTGCTGCGGCAAAACGGCGGTTCAACGGCGGAGCACAGCTGTAACTTTTAACAAGCGCAGAGCGATCACCCCAATGGAGGCCGTTTCCTTTCCGTGACCCCACCCAGTCCACTGGCTAAATGCAGCCATAAACAAGACAGACCTAATAATGATGACAGGAGCGGCTTAAAGACAAGCCAAGAATGTAAAATGTTGAGACTGTAAAATCCAGAACAGCTACAGTAAAATATATAAAAGCCTGTAATTACTCTCCGACGAGCCACAAAGACGCGTGCCAGGTCCCGTGAGTTCTCCCCAGCAGGCGGTCGCCTGTTCTGCCGCCGATGCCGGACTGACGGCGAGTCTGCAGAGCTACAAACCATAACCGCTGCACGCTGTCGCTCTCCAGGTCCTCGACCTGGGTCCCACCTCACCTCAAGTTACGACAGCAGGTAGATATGTAGCAAAATTCCTTCGTGGAGGTATTACATTTCTTCTAACCTAATCGCCTGGCCACACAATGAGAACCATAACAGATAGGGGGGGCCACATCTCATCCCTGCCCCCATTCAGGACTGGACCTTATCTGCAGAGAAACACATTTTTGCCGGGCCCGTCCTCGCGCAGGAGACCGTCCTGCTGACGGTTGGCTCCAAGGGCTTAACCTGAGGTTTATGGCGCCTCCTCTCCAGCAGCACATACAAGCCCCATCCGTCCCAGCCCCCTACTCGGCACGAGATCTCGTCCCCGTGCCGGATCCTCCACACAGCAAGACAGTAGCTCTGCACAAAGGGGGGTATTTACAGAGCCTGTCAAGTTATTAAACTTTAATCCCACTAAGAAGAGCATATTCTGACAATGAATTATAGATGACACAGGTTAGGGTCTCCTATATGACCTCCATTCCACCAAACCCACCACCGTGGGTTTTAATAAACTGTATTATCAACCGGCTGTGGATGCCGCCTGCACCTAGATGGAGTTTCAAATATATAACGGCAAAAAATGTGGAAGAGGCAGGGGAGGAAATCTAATCCTGATGTGAATTACAGCTGCAGGAGGTCAGGGTCTCGCTAAATCTGTGCGAGCAGAAAGGCGGCGCGCGCGGCGGCCTGAACCTTCGCGACAGATATTCCGGAGCAATTATGAGGAGGGCGGCGCTAATTCAGTCACAGGAACTCGTCAGTGACCTCGCAGCATTCATTTGTTTAGTCTACGGGGAGCTTAACGTCAGCCTTCCCATCTGTCAGAAATTGGCAAAAGACAGTAAATGAGTTTTTAAATTCAGTGGAGACCAATTGTCCTTCCTTGAAATTATTTTATCAACCCCTCCTCCCCCTCCCGAGATGACAAACACAGGCTGTTCTGCTAACAAAACTGAGCGACGTGTTTCACTTTTGGAAAGGTTACTTCAAAAATAGCTTTTGTTTTTGAATATATAAAGATAAATTGACAGACCTTAGAAATGGGGGAAAATGCAGTGAATAAGTAAAGTAACTGAAACTGAGGAAGTGAGTCAAGAAAAAAGTATGAAAGCCAGATAAAAAAAGGAATAATTTGGCCAAAACTCTGACATACATTTAAATAGAAACAGGGTGAAAGAATCAATTTATCAATACACTTTTTTCAAAGCTTACAACATCCCTCAAACTAAACCAGTTCAAACAATTTGATCCACATCCTGAAAATCCACATTTCTTTCCACCAAAACTACCATTCGGCGACTTCTCACGAGTGAACCTACCATCATTGACGTGATTGTGCCTGTTGAAGCCAAGAATAGCTCAAGATACAGTTAAACAGTTACCGAACGGAGAGGATTTTCTTTGTCACAATTAGGTCATGTGGATGAGGTCACTGTGTTTGTCGTATGACCTGGAGCGAGGGTGTCTTCCCGCATCACGCGGCCGCCCCATGCAGACCAGACGCAGGGCCTCTCATTACACCCTGGAATCCTGCGTCTAAATTGCAGGGCATGAACGTTGACTCCCCGACGCTGCAGCGACGGGATCCAGGGTCGTCATTATCAAGCACACGGGACCTACATCATAGAAGCTTTTATGGTCTCCGAACAGCTGCTCTTTACCCCCAAAAAGCCACATTCCGCTCCCATCCCCTCGCTCCTAAAGCCTCCCCTCTCCACACTGCTAATCCCGATCGGTCAAGAAGCCTTGTATTTATGGAAAGAGCCCGAAGTAAACATCTCGCGGCCCGCAGTCACGCTGGGAAAACGACAGGTTGAGTGGGCCCGTCGTAATACTTCTGACTGCACCGTCTACCTGTGGAGTCAATTGTCTTCTTGAGCTGGAATGGAAAAACGGGTGCTTGCGGTGTGTGACAGCCCCCTACCCAACAACACTTCACTGACTCAATTCCCACTGAAAAAGAAAAAAGCTTCAAGAAAAAAGGAGATGGTTGTACATAGGTATAAAAAACAAAAAACAAGACGCGGTACGCGTTCGTCTCCTCGGGGTGCTTTGGGTTCAACACGAAGATAAACAAAATCGGAGCGGCACATATGGCGCGTTGCCGTCGAGCCATCGGAGAACCAGCAGTAGCTGTCATCTTCGGACAGGACTATCAGCATGGTGGAGGCCCAACAATGTGGAAGCAAACAGAGTAATTACCTCGTCAGAGAAGAGAATGGTGTTTGCAGGTAAATGGCAGGTGGTTATGATAAGTGGTGGGGCTATTGTGCCAGCAGGCCGCGCCTATAGCCCAGTTAAAGGTGGGAGACACGCGGGAGAGAAGATTACTACGACTCGGGCTCATGGGCTCGCTGCGTGAGGGCTTCACGGAATAAAAAAGCTTGATAGCTGCGATTATGTTTTGATGTAGTACATTCAGAGGCAAAAAAAACACCCACCTTAAGCAGCGTTCCCTCCCAATGGACGGTCGGAGAAACACGGCGTCGGTAATTGCATTACCAAAAAATGCATGTTTAACATTAAGAAGGAAGAAGGAAAAAAAATCTCAATTCTCTCATCACAGTGGTGGAGTTTCTCAGGGGTTTATAATTGTACAATTTCCATTTAAATGAGGTTCACAGAACACTGACGGAGCTGCTTGCGCTTTGACACTGCGGAGCTGCGCACGACACGAACAAAGGCGAGTCTTTAGAAACGGCACAAAGGAAAATCGGAAAAATCTACTGATGTGACGAAAACAAAGCTGAGTTTTTTATCATCGTCGACATGTTTTATCCCTCAAAGATCTGTCTGGAGCAAATTCCTAGTATGATTTCAGGAATTGGGACTAATTCTTACTTCCTTTTTTTTTCTATTTTGAAATAAAGAACAGTCCGAGCTTCCTGGTCTGAAAGCTTCTGCAAATGCTGAGTTTTTACACTGCTGATCCAGCCAGCAACAGAAAAGCCAACCTTTTGGAGGCAGGACTTGATGTCTTGTGTAGATTTCTTGAGAATAATGAAACGAGAAGAAATACTGCGGGAAATAACAGTCAGCTTTGATCGCAGATGACAGATTATCACAAACTACGAGTTGCTGAAACTGAGCTGAAAACCAACTGTTGGCTGTGAACATCCAGAACTGTTGGTAGAACCTTTGCCACTGCATGAAGAAGACTCAGCGTGTGCTTACATTATTAATATAGATGTTGCTATCATCTATTATTCCTTCAACAAACTGAACTTGCCTTCAGTCTTTTCCAACGAAACCTCCAATATTCGAGAGGAAAAAGCAGAACAGAGCAGATTTTAACCGGAATTTGAGGTACAATATTGAATAACTGAAGACTTTATAATCAGTCCAATTTGGTGGTGGTGTTAACGACGTAGCGTGTGGGGTGTCAAACTCAAAACGTGGATTTATTGCTGTTCTACTCAGACTTTAACTAGCATATCCCCACAGGTAAAGAGGCGATACTGAAGCATGGTCTGGACAGCCCAGCTGCATGTAACGACAGGGCGGGAGGGGGGGAAGGGGGGGGGGGGCTGCTACAATTGGTTGTGATCTTAACCTCAAGGGGCCAAACCAGAGCGTGGTCGGCGGGTCAGCCGAGCTCGGCTCTCTGGTTTCTATTCTCTGCCGTGCTCCTTTCATCCGGCTGTCCAACTAGTCATTACAGGGTTTCCTCTCCCCCCCACCACCTTAGGTGGAGGTTGCCTTTATGTGGCCCCCGCGCTGTATACATGTCCAGTGTCACCGCCGCTGCCGAGGCGAACTCGGAAACTAGGCGAGCCCACAGTGGATTAGGTGGGCTTGTCGATGGCAATGCTGGGCAGTAGCTTTTCATCTGAGCGAAAGGATTGCAGAGGAAAATGGCGGATATATATTGGCTTGACCTCGTCACAAACAGCCTTTTATCCTCCAAGGCAAGACGAGGCGCAACGCTGCGAGCGGCAAATTGAAAACTGCAATGAGGCAACGCGTTAATTTCATGTTACATTAGAGGGATGACAGATCGCTTCTCCAATACATGAAATAATTTCGGGCTCAGCTCGGCCGAATGAAGCTGTACCTCCAGATTGTGCGGAGGATGAGCGTTTACATCGTGCAGATGATCAGTCATGGGAGAAAAAAAAAAGGTCTTTCTGTGTAAGCACAAATACATTATCATGCTGACAACACGGTGACGTTTGCTTTAGGACGCACGGCAGGTTTGGGATATATACCACAACAATGATCTCCCGCTGAACTCCCAGCACTACTTTCACCACCTCGATTTATCACGGATCTTCACTGGACAGCGTAATTGATGCCCTAAATTTACAAAGGCTCACAAAGGAATTTACAACGTTGGGCATACTAACACAATAAAGGGTCTTTCTGGATTCATGAAGCTGTCACCCTGTTACAAATCTAATGACTATTAAAGTTGAGAACGAGCGCGCCCATTTTGCTGCTTTCAGCAGAACCGTCTGATGGAAAGATTGGAAAGTAAAGGGGAAGTGATAGAGAGGGAAGCGGAGAGGCCGAATGGACAGAATGTTAAATTAGGAAGAATGATTACACGGACATTATATAGGTTATTTATCTCATTATTCATTAATCACTCCTTACGTGCAGCCTCGGTGACACGTGGTAAATGTCGGTATTTTGTCAATATTCTCCTATCAGAAGGCAATAAGGCCGTGTTAGCCCAACTCCCCAACGCTGGGCCTCTGCTATAATATTAAAACCTGTGGGGGTTTCATCAGAGCCCACAGCTCAGCGCGCAAAGGAGCATACGCCGCGGACCCCCAGCGCATTGCTTAGCCACATTACCCAGCACACACCAACCCAAATTTCATTACTAACTCATTACTGAATGGAGCTCAGCCATGAGGGAGCAGCACTGAATCACAAAGCACTAATTTAGCACCACATCCAGCCGCAGATTTTCCTTTTTTTTACGAGACGTGGGCTGCACTGCAAAAAAAAGCACGAGTCGCCGTTTCAGCTGACAATCGTCACCAAAAACAAACATTTTTTCCGGCCATTCTTGTCGCCCCGCATGTCTTTTTTAAAATTCTGTTCATCCTAAAAAGAATGAAACAAAATCGCCTGGAGAAATTTCGAACTCGAACTCCCCTTCTCATTTCGACAACGAGCAATCAATGTGGTCGACAAAGCGGTTTCAAATCACACGGAAGCCATAAAAGGTGGCTTTTTTACAGTGTTTGTGAAAACCAGTCAGCAGCGCCTCATTAGCCTGAGATTGAAAGCTGTCCCTCACAACCACAGGTCCTGCCCTTTGTCCACGATTTGATCAATCGACGGCACGCTTCCGATGTTTCCTCTGGTTTATTGCACATATCAATATTTAACCTCAGTAATGGAAACTGACGTGGTAAATTGTATTGGTACACTTACCTGCTTGGGACACAGTCAATCGAACGAGTCGTCAGGAGGCAGGAAAGGAAGAAAAGAGAAAAAAGAGAGGAGAAGAATTAATAAACGCAAGTAGAAGGTGTAAAGTTACGAATATCAACTGATCTTGGTTTGGCAGAAAAACACACACTGACAAGATATTCTCATTATCACACATCGCGCTCGCATGAGGAGCTGCCCGATACTTTTGATTCAATAGTTAACACACAAGACATGTTGAACGTCTCAGCGTCCAACATGATGAATGAGTCTCAGCACAAATCTATCATAGCGATCTGAAACACAACAAACAACACAAACAATACGATCATTCAGAAGGACGCGAGCGCGCGAAGATCTAAACAGTGTTTACAACAACACGCTCGACTACGGCAAACAAAAACCGAACATGACATATTTTCTTCAAGACATTTTCTTTGTATATTCAGAAAAACACATTCTGCACAATGCTGTTTGATCCTATAATCTTCTTCCCAGACCGTCTCCTCTGTTTACTTTGGCAACATTCTGAATACGAATTCGTTCGGAGATACTGTGGATGATACGACCATTTTTCCAAACACGTTCAATGTTTTGCCAAATTTGCACGAGCTGGAATCTCAGCGAAGCTTGTGCCTGTTAGCATGACCCACATTTAGCCAAGCCCACAATAATGAGAATTTCTAATTCTTCTGCTAATACGGAGCCAATTTCCCTTTTAACCGCAGCAAATTTGGACGTCCATTGAACACGCGCAGGGAACATTTTCAAACAAAGTGTCCAGTGTTTGCCTCCATCCATCTATGCAATGTTTGAGATATGAGTACACGGGACTTTCTGAGAGCTCTGTCTCTCATTTAAATCCTTATGTGCAAGAATTCTATCTTTAAATTTCAAAAAAAGGGCCATTTGCTGCTTAAGCATTAAGAAAAACGCAAAAGATTTAAACGATGACTCAGAAATCCTTCAAATCGCAACCCAACAGTTGTGTTTAAGAACAGTCTCGCTCAAAACTCAACACAAAAAAGAAGTTTTCTTTAGAACAGTGGTCTTTAAAATTAAACGAAGTGATAACGTCATGGGCGTAGTGGAGCAAAATGCCAACAAAACTATGAACAAGGCAGCTTTTGTCTACCTCAGAGGTGACATATTGACTTATCTGAGGAATGACATATCAGCAAAGAATGAAGAAACAATCCTCTTTTATGTTAGTGGCCATTCCCCCATTTCCATTTTTATAGGCGGAAAAAGATCTGTTTAAAAGCCGGTGTCTGTTCTAATGAGATGTCACTTGATTTAGGGTCAGGCCGCTTGCAAGACTACAGTGTTTCACACAGGCCGCCTCGGCAGTCAATAGAAATCAATACAGCCGATGCAATTATTAATACAGTCTGAGGCAGTTAGATGTGAATGAGACAGATGACATTAGGCCTGATTGATCTGGAGGGAAATGGATTTCATAAAGCACTCAATGCCTTCATTATATTCCACACAATAGGCAACTGGGGGAGCTCAAAAGTGCCTATTCTTTGCTTCCCTGTACACCGACATGACGGAAAATCACCCTGTTAAATCTAAACGTTGTATTGTAACTCGGTTTGCATCACATTGTTACTTTTTTGGGTTGTCAATCTGTCTCTTGTAACCTCGACGGCTTTGCTTTGCGTGAATATTAATCCGAAATCATGTCCTATTACCGGAGTTTCCCAATCGACAAGCGCCGTTCCTCATAAGGTTTGAGACACGATGATGGGATAAGTGCAGAGGTGAGCGACGACTCACTGAAACAATGCAGTCGATATGGCGCCGCCATCAGGTCTCTAATGAAGAATGAGGATGAAGCTTTGTGAGTCTCAGGTGTCAGTCCCAAATGAATATTCACCCCGCAGACGAACCCCCGCTCCCTGTGGGCCTGTGGCTCTAAATAACACCGCATTAGTGCTGGCAAACGCAAAACGCAGCTCCACGCCGGGGCGACGGGGAGTTTGTTTGAATAACCTCTCGCACTCCGGCTCAAGACATAGTCAGCCAATAAAATCTGATTATTGTCACCAAATCCCCATAGATTCTTTAACAATAATAAGCAATACGCGTCTATTTACTTTCACCCTGCCTGCCTTTATGGAAAATGAGCCAGAGTTTATTTGATTTATGAAAGACACACGGCCACCATGTTTCTCTTTACTATCGCCGCAATGTTTATGTGCTTGGAATTAGCCGGCGGCTATATGATCAGGACTTGAAAGCGGCTTTACAACACCGCTCCCTCATGACAACAAGCACAAATACACGACTTCTCATTTGCAAAAATGAAACAAGGCAACGTTTGATTTCCTATTAGTGTCGACAGAGAGATCGCGTTTCCATCGCCCTAAAAATATAAACATGGGCCAATAAATACTTCACAACAGGCTGCTGGAGACTGCATGGAAGCATGGAAGCAGCTGAACTATTCGAGAGAGTATTCACCCAATCAGATAACACCCCGCCTCCCAAGATTTCTGCAAAACTGCTGGATGTTAGAGATGTTTTCAGTCCATCTTAAAATCTTTACATTACGCGCGGCAGTTGATTACAATTGCGGCGCAGCTGTGATAAGATCGACGCCTGGCATTTTCTGCATGTTTTGCTATCTTCATCCTCAGCGAGGCGAGTCTGCTCACCCATGAGAGAGGGGAGGGGGGGGGGGAGAGAAGCCCCGGGAGGTGTGTGGTCAGTGAAGGGAATAAACTGAGTGAGTCAGAGTGTGCCCTGGAATGTGACAGCAGCTGGTGTGTGAGCCAGGCAGCCACCGCTGATCTGCCAGACCCGGGCGACGAAGACAGCACAACGGCTCCAGTGCCCTCGCGCAGGTAAACAAGACGCCTGAAACACGCCTGCACAGAACAGGAACTGCGAATAACACATGTGCAGGCCGACATATCTTGACTCGCGTGGTGGTCTTATTTCTATTTAATTGTCTTTAAATGGTTGCATTGCTAGAAATTTCTGCAAGCAAAGTGACGCGGTGCCACACTAATCCAGCATTTACTTTAAGTAGCAAATCCTGTGATGTTAAAGCACTTATTAAGACTCAATCCCATTTCTGCTGAGTTTATTCCTCTTAAAACGGGAAAAGGATCCAAAACTGTGGATCAACTGCTCAGCTGGAGTAAAATATTCACAAATAAAAACACCCATTCAACAAAAAATATATATATGCACACAAATCAGCTATAACGTAATAACCACTATATCCCTTCAATTGTGTCGCTGCGATTGAGCAAAAACCAACAAACTTCAGCAGCAGTATGAGCTTCAGTTACTTTTTCTGACTGAACTATACGAACAGGTGCATTCGATGAACCTTGGAGCTGCCGATTCGCTGCTTGTCGAGAGTGATATGTTGTGCAAACCAGGACTTGCCAGCAAGAGCTGCAGCTTGACAGATTTCCGGCCCTCCTCACCCAGCAAGGACAAGTTTTTGACCATTTTTTTTGTGCTTTTACTACATCAAATTCGAGGACAAAAGGTTCACTTTCCACCAAATACATGTTGTGCTTTCTCCCTGAACCCATAACCTAAGAATCAGCCTGTAAATGGTCATAATGCTAACGCTGGTCTTTGTATTGGCTCAATAGATTAAAGGATTTAATGGTAACACTTTTGTCAGTTGTTTCCTGACATTTTGAAACCTCTGTCTTCGGTTTTGAACCTTCAAGACCCAAATGAACATTTAAGTGATTCCAACAGTTGAAGAAGATTTCCAATTAAAACTGACAGTGACAATATATTAGCACGAGGGAGTGTTTCCTTCAACACTTTCTTTTTTCAAAGTCAGCCCGACGAGAGAAGCTCCTTATCTAAAACATGCATCGTTTGGTTTCCGTTGTCGGCTTTGCCATCCATCTAACGCGCCGTCTGACTGGCAACATGACAGGTCGTCCCCAGCCAAGCAAGTTTTCACTGAACCCAACTTGGCTCTGACGGTATTTAAATGAGATGTTTCACCGTCAGCGGCGTTCTCATCTAAACGATACCGCAGCTGTAATTACATATCAGAGGCTCGGCTTCAGAGATTAGAACAAAAAGGAAGCCTGAACGCAGTTTTTCATTTTAATCACCAGTGTCTGACTACATGTGGAACACTGCTAATAATTCTTTAATTAAGATGTTGACTAGGAGAAGCAGAGGGCACCAGTTCTCCCCTCCCCCTCTTCAGACTCGTTCACACACACACGCAAAATTACCATGCAATCACAGTTACCTCACACACACACTTTTTTCTTTGAATGGGACTCAAGTAATTTAATCACAGACCACATAATTGTGAGATCCAAAAAAAAAAAAGAAAAAGGAGGTAGATTGTGCAGCAATTGGAGCACAGGTATTCTTCTACAGCCATCCAAGTGTTTCCTGTCCACAAGTATCTAAAAGAATCTTGGTTCCTTTCGCAGTCGGACTCACAACTGAGCAATTATTTTCCAAAAAACTCGATGTAATAACTGAAATTGTATTTTGCAAACAAAATAAAATGCTACCTCATCATAAATGAGGTCTATAGGTCACTGGAACTGCCTACAGCAGCTATTTTCAAAGTAAAAGCCTCCAATAAATGCCATTTTTGCCTATGAATACTGTTGTCTGGGAGAGGTTGGAAGGTGGGCACATCACAATGGTAAAGAAATAATGCTTAACGCATATTTAAATGCAGGCAAATGAACTAACCTGACTGTAAAGCATCACAGGCACTCCTCGAACATGCAGTGGAGAGAAAACTGTGACACAGAGGTTGTAGTGCAGCAAATTCAGCCTCAGTGAGTCACACTGTAAAGGTAAAACATAATTATTGGTTTGTAGTAAACCCCCCCGGGTCTCGACTGCTGAGGCACATTCTGTCATTGTTGTTTTAGGGCCCTTTTTTTCCCTTCCTCTTCTTTCCCAGAGTTACCCGTGCAGAAGCGTCACAGCACTGCCTTTCACTCTCCTCCCCTGCTCCCTCTATAGATGGGAGCAGAGAGCAGCTGGTGAAAAGAGATAAAGTCATGTTGTGAGTGCTTTACCCTTCCAATCTCCCTCGCACCGCTCACCCGAGTGCTGGGAGCACAATGGTCGAGGCGTGAGAGGCAGAAAGTAGATTAAAGAAAGCAAGCGGCTCGCGCCGCTTCCGCTGCCCACGCGTCCACCTCGGACTGGCCAAGTTCCCAACCTCTCCGATTTCACTGGTGGAACCCGCGCACGTATGAGCAGATCTCGGCCAGGCCTCTGTTCAGGTATCAGTGCCTGCGACCATCATCCTTCTCCTCCCCCTGAAACGCCGATGAAGTCCGTAATGATATAATGCAGGCTCGACTGTGAGGAAAACACAAACCATCCCCCCATGTCTTAATGAAATTAGCTTTTGCCTCGCTGGAGACGCCGCCGGTAGCAAAAAGAGGTGACAGAGAAGATCATCTTCAAAGGTTATTTCCTCCTTTTTTTTTTTTTGCTCATATTGCCTTTTCTCTGGTAATCAGTACAAGTTCATCTATGTCCTGAAGCCACAATCCAAACATTAGAGGGGGGCTTAAATCACATCAATAGAGCGTTTTCCTGTGATTTCAGGCGGAGTGAAGATTGAAAATGGCATAATTCCTCAAATAATCACGTTTGTGTTTTTAATATTTTGTGATTAGAAGTCATAAGAGATTTGCCACGCTATTCAGATGTCTCATTATTACACGATAGATGTCACGTCTCAGTTACACAATCAGCTATTGTGATAACGACACACAAGAACAAAAAAAATACAAATGAAGCCCATGCTGAAACAACAAATCGGCTTGTGCCAAATTTGTGCCCGTTTTAGAAAAAAAACATGGAAAAAAGTTGTTGAAAGTTCATAAAAAGCGATCAGAGGTCATTTACTATTAGGTTGTTTACATCTGGGCATGAGAGCTGCCCCCCGATTGGACTCAGTGGACTCTAAATGACCCCAATAGGAGGTCTCCAAAATATGGCCTGCTGTTTGTGAAGGACAACCAATCACTGTGGCAATCACCTCCCACATTTGAATCCTGAGGTGTTATTGGAGCGATCCATCTTGTCCCGGGTCCATTGGTTTATGCAGTCACCTGCCGGCCAGTTGGCAGCTCTCCTGGACCGGAGGCCCGGCGCTGGCCGGTCTGTTAGGGGTAGCGCCGCTGCAGCCGTGGCAGGAGGTTAATTAAGCAGATGTTGGTAAACAAGCGGGTCATTGATGAAATGAATCTGCGCCTCGGAATAAAAAAAAAGTTGGAGAAAAAAGATCCTCGCCGCGGCTGGTGGGAGCACATAAATCTGCTGTCAGAAATGAGCGCATATGGCAAAAAAGCCAACATGTGGCAAATGGGTTGCTTAATTTATCTTCAATAGCCGTCGCTGCACTGCCTGACTGAAGCGTTGCCATAGCAACAAAGTTACTATTAGAGAAAATAGTTCACCCCCCCTCCGTATTTCGAATAAATCATTGTTTTATTCTGCAGCGTTGCCAATAAATAATGACCTGGTGTCATTTTAGTGAGTAAACGCGTATTTGAATGTTGCGGTGATACATGAGCAGGGGAAATTAAAAACAGACAATCTGTTGTAGTCATAAATAAACGCCACAGACAATAATCACACGTGAAAGGTTGGACGGCAACGAGGAGCGCTTGACAGTCCAGTATTAAGAAAACAAAGTGAACAGGATTACTCCGGCATGTTTCTGCTAATCTGTAATAAACAGAGCCAAGCTTCTTCTGCGATGTGAAAATACCCAGAAAGGCCTCTCAGTCCGAAACTAAACGTGGTTATAAAACAACGAGAATTAATCATAACCTGTGGGGTTATGTTTTCATCCATGTGTGCTGGCTGGTTTGTCTGTTTGTTCAGCGAATAACTCGAAAGCTCCTCCACAGAGTTGGATAAAATTTGCAGCATGTGTGAGGGGCGGTATGAGAAACAAGTGATTGAATTCTGGAGGTGATCGAGTCATGCAGTGATCCAAAATGATTAAAAACATAACTTCTGTGGCCTTTTTTTAAAGGGGTGTGGCCCTTTAAGACAGTGCCGCTTGCAAGAGGTTGAGGGAAATAAGGCGGGACTTTCATACTCACAAGCCCAATGCTGATTGCATTGCTTTGTCGGTGGGCTTTGGTAAAACAATTGCAATGGAGCATCTGTCCCCCTGCAGATCTATGCTGAGGTATGCCCTCTACCGAGTACTCTTCTTGTTAGTCAGAAAGTGTCTGGAAACTCAAAGCCAATATGTTTAACTAATGAAATTTTAAAAAGTGAAGTAAAAACTGTCTCTCTAAAAGTCAGTCTGATTTTTACAGTAGAAGTGATACGATGATAGTTTTTTCATACACTACGACAATTTACTACAAACAGTTTTGTAGTGTTGGAGAGTCGCCATGTACGAATTAGCAGCGATCACAAGCTCCTCTGCATACTTGTGATTCAAATCAGTTGCCCTGATGTGACAAAGCATTCGCACTGAAACTGTTTGTTTTGTTCCCTCCAGTTGACAGTCCTTTCTCGAACCAGCTGTTTGTGTTAATTGCTACTCCACTTGCTACTGTCAATCTAATACGGCGCCATCCTAACTGCTTATGAACTGATGGCAATAATGGCAATCAGCAGAGACAATGGAGTGAGATTACAGCCTGAAAAGGTCGATTTCTACTCCATGACGGAGGAGGCACGCGGAAGAATGAGAGAGTGCCGTGTCTCCTAAAATAGACAGGATCTCCATTATATGCTAAACAAACACAACAGCTGTAGAATTAATCCTAAATGGGGAATATAACTTGCACTTAGACCATCTGGTGTTG
Organism: Malacoctenus gilli; assembly: GCA_032164315.1. Classification (NCBI taxonomy): domain Eukaryota; kingdom Metazoa; phylum Chordata; class Actinopteri; order Blenniiformes; family Labrisomidae; genus Malacoctenus; species Malacoctenus gilli. Next base: position 19,941,603 of record JASSRZ010000016.1, read on the forward strand.
GGGGCGGTGGGTGGGGGGCACATTAAAATGAAAGCTGAATCGGCCGAATGAAACTGATGTGCACATACCGAGGACGGGGGCCAGTTCGTCAGGGCTGCTGCTGTTTGGCTGCATGGAGATACTGAGCCCAGCTCGGAAGCCAACTAATCGAGGCTTTCACTGGAGCCGCTTGAGGAGAGGTAGCGACAGTGCCCTCTGCCTGACCCGCTCGCGCTGCACCGGGCGGCAGCAACAAACGCTGCCAGAGACGGAGAAACATCAAGCGCAGCATCAACTCCAAGCTGAAATGGATGCAAGCGCGGTTTTTTCTCTCACCTTTCCTTTAGGCGTGTGAGAATAAGCAACGAAGTGAGTCAAACTGAACACGGATTGAGGAGATGAATGTGACAAAAGATAGAAAAAGCGAAAGTATGCTGTATGACTGTAATTGATACAAACATTGAGGTCCAGTGATCTTTTAAAGTGTCACTTGTCAGGCTGGTGTTTGACCTCTCTTGCTTCTCAAGGAAGCAAAGTGCCCCTGTGTGTGTGTGTGTGTGTGTGTGTGTGTGTGTGTGTGTGTGTGTGTGTGTGTGTGTGTGTGTGTGTGTGT
>JASSRZ010000016.1:19942294-19960234 GCA_032164315.1 Malacoctenus gilli
TGTGTGTGTGTGTGTGTGTGTGTGTGTGTGTGTGTGTGTGTGTGTGTGTGTGTGTGTGTGTGTGAGAGAGAGAGAGCAAGAGAGAGAGAGCAAGAAAGCGAGAGGAAAGAGGAAAAAAAAAACCTCCACAACCGAAGTTGCCTCAGAGCCAGAATTTGTAAGGCTGCAGCATCACAAATGAATATTGCATACGATGTGCTTCCTCACGCAATGTTTCACTCCGCCCAGACAGACACAAAGACGCAGAAGATTGGGTTTGGCCCATCAAGGACATAATGGTGCCGGCGGAGGAATATTAGATCTGGGCTACAGCTGGGGTACAACGAGCATGTGGCTCCTCCACGGGGACTGACTTCCAGCACCTAATGCAATCAGCGCCACATATCACAGGCGCGTCTACGTGTGTGCGCGCGCGCCAACGAGTGCCAACGCACACGTATACATGCGACGCAGGACACAAAAGAGGCCCCTCAGCATGTTGCACCGTAAGTCGAATCATCATCACTTAAATCGGATTTGGGTCCAAAGTGTTCTGACTGCAATTTCCTTTATTAAAACAGTCAGACGTTTAGTCCTGCTCAGCGCTTCTGGGTCACGCAGCGTCTCCTGACTGAAGGGCAGCGTGGAGGAGCGAGGTGGGTGGGGGGTGGGGGGAGCTGTTGTTGGTGAAATTCTGTAGCTAATTGGCAGACTGTTTAATGACAGCTTTAATGGTGACACACATTGCTCTGCAAGGCCACAAGTGTGCGCGATCCACTCGTTTGATTGGTGGAAGAGGACAATAAAACGTGAGCGCATCTGTCGGCAACGAGCTGGCGACACATGAGCTGACAACAGCGGTTAAGCTGTCCTACAGTGAAATTTGCGACCACACCCACTGATGAAATGACACTGGTGATTGGGTCATTCTTCATGGAAATGAGTAGATTAAAAAAAAGAAAAAAGTTGCTATAATATCAACAGGAAGACGTGGAAAAAGCAAGGTTAGACAGCTTGCTGCTTGCAGACAGGAAAAGCACAGTTTCCTTGATCGCCGTCTAAATGTGACCATCTGTGATTGTGCGTTTGCTTTGTAATTTCTTGAGCGAACACTGACCTTCAGCAACTGCAAAGTTTCAGAGACAAAAAGACCTTCTGTGTGACTGAGCCGGGAGATAATTTACCACGGCAAACAAAACAAAATGACCCCGCCGCTTTATAATCATACAAAGCACACAACATCGCCTGAAAAAGTGACAGCCTCTCACATGCGTCCAATCCCATGTGCCAGAATGCCCATCTGTTGTTGTAAATTATGAATGAGCCATTAAACTTTTATCCACATTAAATGTCTCCCATTTTTTAATTATGAGACTATAGGGTATTGCATCCTCGGAAAATTAGAAAATTTAATTTCTGATATGAAATGTGTGGAAAATCTCGCCCCACGTCTCTGCTGCGTGCAGAGTGCAGGAATTCAGACGGGCTGCAGCTCAGCCTATTCTCTACATAAATGCTGCCACCTGGTGATATATTGCAGGCACCCCATGTGCGCGCAGTAAAACGCCTCTGTAAATCTGTGCAGGCATCAGCCACAGATCTGATGCGGCTTTCGGCGCCATAATCATCACATGCAACATTTCCACTTTTAATTAGAAAGCTGACCAGCTGCATACACACAAGAACGGTCAGAGCAATAAATACCTTATCTGCTTTTTACACACACACAAATACACACACGCCAGCCACTTTTGCCCGCACATCAATCAAACTGGCTGCTTTGGGAGGTAGGGTTAATGGTATTATTTGTCATGCCAACCAAGGACGTGAGCGCGCGTGCCCATTGGATGTGATGTCTTTATTAGCAGACATGACAGCAGCCAACTCGCCAGTCTCTCCTCCACGCGGAGCGGTGCCAACCTGGTTAAAGCCTCGGGGTTGTTTAACCAACATGCCGACCGTCTGAGTGGCGGCTGAGGCGAGCCTCTCATTCAGAAGGAAGGAAAACGCCATCGCTGCAAATTTGGTTACACGTTCGGAGACGTCAAAGTGTTGAGTGACGCAGTACTGTGGGCAGGCAGCAGGGGTATGACTTGGGTTGCTATTTGCCTCCCTTCGGTTATTAGTGGAGATCCTCTCGTGTCGCGGTGATGGAGAAAAATCAGATGCAAATAAACGATGATAGCGTACACGGAACCTTGTGCCAGTGACGGTCTAAACATCATGTGTTTGGGCTGGAGGTTACAGGAGCGAGCGTGCACCCTGCTGGTGTGTTTTCCCTGAGATGTCCCAGCTCATCAGTGTAGAGCAGGTCTGCCTCACCAGGCCAAATTACGGTATACACATCTTCAGGCACTGATTACATGAACGGTCATCAAGCTGACTGGTATAAATGTGCGGCCAAATCACTTACAAAAAGAAGAAATATACTGTTTCAGGGACAAAACGGAGGGAGGAAGAAGGAGAACGTCTGGAAAGCTGAATGAATACAAAGCTGCTGTAATGGAGCCGCATCTAGCTTCCTGAGATGAGAGTGAGATTGCACTCCAGTTATTTACTATCCTGAGGGCCTGTTTTATCACCACTGTGGACATCAATTTGTTTTCCGATGGAAAAGCAAAACAGGAACAAAGCTGATAGGAATCTGCTGGAGATGAAAACACACACGATTTATCGTTGCTTTAATGGCTAAAATGCCAAATAATAGATTTCTTTTTTATTTTTTACATACATGTAAACAGTGCATTACCATAGAAATGACTCCTCATATGCACATGTGAGGAGCAAAGAGCACGAGTGAGGGATGAAGTTGTTAATCCTGTTAGTTTCTCTCTACCTCTGAGCAGCTCCTGTCACCAGCTCCCATCCTGGGAGGACGGGCACAATAATAACCCCGAGACACTCCCGACACTCGTTTCCACAGCTGCAGGCTTAAAAGTCGGGCTGTGAAACTTACATCTCATTCCCTTCCTGTTAATATACAACTCCTGTATTTTTACCTTTTCCCCCTTCTTTAAGGGCTGTCTGGTGCACTCGAACGGAGGCTGCTGATTGCTGCTTCCCAGTGTGAGAGAAAAACCAAAATACCCCAGTAGCAGCAGAATTTCATATCACTGCCAGGTGGGAGCCAACAGTGAGACAACTTTCTTATTTTACGAGATGTCCCCTCAGGCCATTAACGCAGCTTGTTTTCGTGTAGCTCCAATTTGAACAAATAAGAGGGAAAGATTTGACTCCGTGAGCAAACACACAAAAAAGATGTAATTGCAGGGCAACACTGTTATAGACAACAGCTCGTGTGTCCTGACGTGAAGACTAATATTTAAACAAAGAAATTTTTGGTATTTGTCTTCATTAGTCGCATCTCAGGCCTTGATCTCACTCGTCTGACTGAGCTGAGAGGTTCTGAAGATCTCAGAGAGAAACCTGCGGTGAGGAGGCAATAAAACACGTCACTCTGGGAAACTCCAGGGATCTATAATGGGGATTGAAAAATTTGACTGACAACACACACACACACACACGCAGGATACACATGAACCTATTATTGTGCTGCTAATTTCAGCTGTCTTCGTCACATCCCACATGCGGCGACGGCTTCTTCAAACAAGTCAGAGCTCAAACACCAGCTGTCCGTCCGTCATGTCTGCACCTTGTCACGGTTTAATTTAGACATGAAGGCATCAGGCCGACCTTCTTTTTCCTTTAATTTTCCCCGAACCACGTCGTCGCCTCCCCCCCCCCATGTTCGAAACCTCCTCGCTGTGCATTTACATTTGTATACGTTTTCCCGAGCTCGGTTACTAATGTTATTTATATCAGCATGCGCACTCGCCGTTAGATGAATTGCAAAACCAAAGCCATTAGTTGATAATATGCTGTCTGTTTCTCGCTGTTACTCATCTCTAAATTGCATTAATGTGGCACACTCATCGGGGAAACTGTTTGTCTTCCTGTCTCTGTGTGTGCGAGACTGTGTGTGTACTCGGGCATTGTTCAGCCCTCTCTGCTCTCCCGAGGGAAAGGCTCCGTTAATATGTCTCTCTTGTCAATTTTATGAGAGTTCATGCCAAACTGAAAATTTCAGTCGAACATTAAAGGTCTCGGCGTGAGCCTGTGATTGAACTGCTTTCCAAACCTCAGTGTTTACATTTACGCCCCCATTATTCACCTACAATGCAGCCTCGGGGCCCTCCACAGCACCCACATGATGGGATATACGGTGGAACAAAAGGAATGCATATGGCTATCAAAACCTATTAAGTACTAGTAAATGTGGTTTTGGTTGTATAATACAGTGCCATCAATTATGTCTATTAGCCTGTTTACAGAAAACAAAGGATGCAAAGTGAAACCTTCATCCTCGCAGAAAAACAATCCTGGAGCATAACATGATGAGTGGCTCGCAGAATCTCTCTTAAACAAGAGATATTGGACACCAAATACACTTTCTGCAAGAAGATTAACGAATGGAAGCAGTGTGTTCACATTCGTACATAACCGTGATGCATTAGGCGCCGCTCTCATCTCCCCCCGTGGCTGCCGCGTTGCCGAGTGAAGACATATGGCTGTTTATGTGTCCTCCTACCCCACCCTGTGGTCTGTCTTTGACACGCTCCCACCGTCTCGGCTGAAAGGAAAGCCAGGCGGCAGAGCAAGCGAAGGCAGGAGCGGGAAGCGGGGAAATGGGCTGGCCCTGATCGCAGCGGTGCCACATCCACTGTAATCTCTGCCCACTTTGTGATTTATAAGGCACACGGAGGTGAATATTTTATTGTAATGCATCTGGGTTAATATTCTGACTTGGGGTCCAGAGCATTAAGGGAGCATGAATCCACTGAGTTTGTTTTTGCCGGAGCTTAATCAATCAGGGCATACGGTGGGTGGAACAGCTTAGGAAAGGGCTCAGTTCTCATTACGCAGATAAATCATACATACCATAATATAAATTACACACCGGGCCCGAGCTCCATATTGCCCACCGTCAAGCGCTGCGGAGAGATGATGTCTGGGGTAAATATTTGGTTTCATGTTAAAATGTGGGCGATAGCAATAGCTTAAAAAGGGGCAAACTGTTTGCAGGCGGCAATATAAATATGTAGCATATTCCTTATTCCATTATAAAGTCTTTATGATGAAAGCTGAAGGCTTTGATGGGAGCGACTCCAGAGGCAAACCAGCCTGGTACACAATACAAATGACACAATACGGAGGGAAAATGGAACGCCATGAATAGAATTACACTTTCCAAAGTTATTGGTTTGCACTGCCTCTGAAATCACGTGACAGGCAAACATAATTTAGCAAGCAAATTCTCTCAAGTAATAATAATGATACCTTTGTCTCGTAAGAACCAATAAATGTCCATCTTGCATCGTGCCGCCGCTGCCGCATTGGTAAGAAGCTTAGGAGTGTAAATTTCAGTCTCTGACAGAACAGGAGACAAAAAGCTGGACCTGTCACGAGCGGAGACTCATCCCTTGTTCACAATAAAACTCAGAAAGAAGAATAATTTAGATGTGGATAAGAGAAACGAGCTTTCATGCGATAGTATACAAAGTGGTAAAATATGAGCGCTGGAAAAGAAACTAAACCTGACAGAAACTGATGAAGAAGGTGATCAATACCTTTACCCATTCATCCACACTCTTCTTGCCCAGACACACATGACATACGCTATAATGACTCTGTGAAATGCAGTTTAAATTAGCTCAAACAACTACAAACACACTCTCACATCTGCCACAAAAAAAACCTGACGTGTCTTCAGTCTTGTCTCGTCCAAACGCTGTTTGGATAAAAACTGCATGTTGCAGCCTTTTGTTGAAGCTTCTCAGTTGATGTGGTTCTTATACAGGCTTTCTACATCCATGCGAAATACAGGACTGAAAGTGTGGTTTTCCTTTAGCTTACGGCTTGTTTGCAATGAAAGACTGGACTACAAGTACTTGAAAATGTTACAGTGTCCCGGGTACATTGGAAAAAAAGGAAGTTATCTAACACATCGCCGTTGTATTGTTACAAAACAACAAGACATTTATGTATTTGGCAACCATGTGAGAAATAAAATGTCACAAAGTCAGTTCTTTATGAGAAATGCCAACAGAAGTAATGATGGTAAGACCTAGAAGCAAGTGTTGAACAAAAGAGAAAAATAGTTGGAGGTCTGGAAGAAGAAAGTGACAATAACAGCGTCCACGGGCAAGACCGAGTCTCTTTGTGCCTCGGGTCAAGGCCGAGTCAGTTAATGCCTCCACCTTGTTAAGAGAAGCACTCTCCCTCAGGTTCTCGTGTAAATGTCTGATTTTTAGACATGAAAACATTTACGGTCAGTGCCAACTGTAACATTGTGCAGGACACGGACCGCTCTCCAAGTTTTATCATAGGAATAATCATTCTCAAACTCTTTATAGACCAGGTACTTTTCTCAGAGCTCCAGTATAAAGTATTTTAACCTTCCAGCTGCTGGCTTGACCCAAGTTCCCTTCTTCAAAGTTACGGGTCAGTTGGTCTCATCGTAGAACACAATGTAACACTGACTACTCACACCAAAAAAATGGCCCTAATTAATCGTCTAACACACTTAAACAGTGATGCGGTTCCGTGTTTGCTTTGAGGTGACTTTATAATCCTCGCGTTCCATGTTTTAGCGTGTACACAGTCACCAGAGTACATAAACAACAAATCCAGCCGGCGACACGAGAGGCGGTGCGCGGCGCTGCCGCTCATCTGGTGAATTGACATTAATTTTTGTCAATCATCCCATCGACGTACCTCGGCTATATGGTTGAAGTAATTCCAGTGAGAAAAACAACCCTCTTAGCGAATATCACATCTTGTTCAAGTGTTCAAGTATAAAATGCAAAGCTTGAATATATAGCCTCGTCTGCCGAGTGTGTGTGTGTGCGTGCGTGTGCGTGTGTCAGTTCATGGGATATTTTTTTAAGGCGGTTTTTCCTTTTTTTTGCACAGTGCCAGTCAGGCAGTCGGCGCAGGAGGCAGGAGAACTGTGGAGGAAGAGAGCTTGTCAGAGCTGTCTCACTGGGTGATGTTAATATGGCAATGCTAAGCTGGCACAGGACTTAAGCAGCTTACAAAGTACAGGGAAATAAACTTGATGATTCCACAGCAGTTTGCAAGACTTTTTAAATCCTAAAGAGTTTAAATACACATCCCACCTCATGCTGGCCGCATGACAACTTGGCCGATCAAAAACTCGCACACTCCAATGCAAACGCGCAGCTCTTATCGTTTATTAAACTCGGGCTGTTCCGGTTGTTACTGGGGGGGGAGGAAATGCTCCCGTTCCCTCCAGTGACCTCTCCAGTGGCTGGTTTCACCTACTTGCCAGCTGATATCTGGTTTCCATTAGGAATCAATACTCATCTGGGTCATGGCAAATCCCTCAATTAACTCGGGAAACGAGGGAAAAATTCACTGCAATCTATCTGTGCAGTCTCTTCCTTCTTATCGCCCGTTTGAGGATAAAAAAAAAAAAAGAACACAGTGGCCTCACAATGCAGGATCACGGCCCAAAGACCTGATCGAAAGGATTTGGCAAACACACGCATGGCTTCGCACCAGCCGCGATATCTGCCGGACCCGGTCGAAGCTTCTCCTCGGCACACCGCGGATCAGGTGGGCTGACGTGGATTCATACTTATTGCCATTAAAGCTATCCATCACTCAAATGGCCCCCTATACTTCTTGCGAAATGTAATTCCAAATGTTGGATACTATATGGAGAATACTCCACGTCCATCATTGTTCAGTGATCCGGTGTCACATTGCGCCTGTAGGAGCTGATGTTTTATTGTTTAAGCGTGATGGTTTCATAGATTTTCTGTCACTTTGTTGGATATCAGCAGTGACCTGGAGATCAACCTTGTCAGAACTGGGGTCCGGCGACGGCGGTCCCCTCAGCCGACCCCGCTCTTCGAACGCTCGCCCCCTCTCGCGCTCTCGTTCGCCCCCGTCACCCCGCCGTACCCGACCATCTGCCCGCATCTCGGTGTCAGTGGATTCCAGCTGCCCATACTTTCACCCAAATTTCTCCTGTAATGATAATACCCCCAATAACAGTCCTAATCCCAGCATGCCACGCTGCTCAATTACAGTCTTTAGGAGGATGGGATTAGGAGCAGCGATGGCAGGAGTGGAAAGGAGGCGGCGGAGGAGGGGGTTGCAGGGGGAGGGTGGTGGAATGAGTTGAGCTGAAGGGTGAGTGGAGGGAGGGGGGGTGAGAAAAGAGGAAAAGGGATAAGGGGGGAGGAGAGACTGCTTTTTACTGCCATGAAAGGCTGCAGATGAAGAGACAGGCACAGCAGCAGTGGGTAAATCCCAAATAGCCTGTCACCAGCCGACAGCGCACTGGAGCGTGTAGAGCACAGAACAGTGCAGCAGACTGGCAGACTGGATTGAGCCAGGCTAGGGGGGAGAGGGAGGAGGTTGTCTGGTGGGGCTGCAGGAGATGTTAAGGGTTGGCCAATTTGACTCCGGCGTCGAGACAGGAGATTGGAGAAAAATACATCAGGTGACGGAGACACGGGACAGGGTGGCTTGGGTCACGATTTCTCGAGCTCGGCTCATAAACATTTCTCTCTGACTGGGTGGCGGGAGGGACCCGAGGACGGGGGAGCGGAGTGGAAAGCTGACAGGGGGGAGAATGAGAAGAAGAAAAGAGTCAGAGAGAGAGAGAAAGTTGAGCTTAGAAAATAAGGCGAGCGGCTTATGTCTCCACAGTGGCATTTACAGAATCCAGGCCCAAATAAACACCCCTTCCTCATCCCTTTAGTTGTGGATGTTGATTGAGGGTGCTGGCAGGCAGATGAGCCATAATCAACTACCCATCACCACAGCAGCCATCTCACACAGTGACACTGCCAGCCCGTGCGAGGGATCCTGCAGCCAAGTGACAAATCTGGGTTTGCAGAGCAGATTATATTTGCGCACACATCAGCGTTCGCACTGTTTTTCTGCAGTCGCGACACGTCGGTAAACTTTCAAAAGGTAATCATCGTTTGAATATGAAACTCGTAATGATCCTGTTTGACCAGACGTAAACAGAGTCGCAGCGAGATCCGACGAGGGGCCCCTCGCAGCGAGAGCGCCGCTGGCGCCGCGATGTTGTTGTGGACAGAAAGCAAAGTCGAAAAAATTCAGACATTCGTCAGAATTAGGGCAAATTTTAACCTCCTGCAGTATGATTTATACCGAGCTAATTTGTTACAGCCTGTTTTCACCAAGCACAAGCGTCAGCATTTCAGAGATAAGTGTTAAAGAGTTACAAAAAAAATAAAGAGTGAGTACAAACACGTTAATTCTACCGCAAAATAAATGTTCTCCTCTGTGCGCCTGTCATCCGGCTTCACATCCAGTTTGTTACTTCTGTTTGGCTGCACTCTTTTTAACCACTGAAGCAAACTTGAGTTCTGCTCGACTGTTAAACGCTCCTTCGTCTTTTTTCCCTTAATGAGACGTTCGTTACAGCATCCCTTGCTCACCAAACAGAGACAAAACATGTGCATATAGGATTATAACTGCTCAATTCATTACCTCTGACAGGCCTGATAGGTATTTGGCAGCCAACGAAATAATTTCTATTGGAAGACCGGAAAAACACAGCTTCTCCTCAAGAGTGAGTCACTCCTCATTTAGACTTGCCAGTCGGTGAGGCTGACGAACTCCATGCTCCCAAATTATGAAGAAAGCACTCTGTAAATTCAAGTGAGGAGCTGAATCAAGGATTAAATGATCGGTATCACACCGAGTGACAATGTGCTTTAATTCCCTTTCTTTCCACTGATTTTTGTTGCGTTCAAATAACCTTAAAATAGGAGGAAGCCCTTTTTTTTTTTAGCTGAAAGGCATTTACAGTGCATGCAAGGTTATGGAGGGGAATCTAACCCAGCAGTTTGATGGCATTACTACTTGTGATACCATCTGCTGTTGTCACAGCAAAATCAATGTTTTTTTCCGTCAAAGTCAGATCAGCTCAAAAAAAGTGCGGGACAGAGCTGAGTCGCTTCTGAGAGGTCACCTGCAATCATGCATCAGGATTCGTCTGGTGTAAAACAAGAGGCAACAATGGATCAAACAAACACTGAGTGAAATGTTTCCCCTACAGAGACAGAGTCTCTCTTTTTATCCCCCCCCCCTCCCTGTCTGACGTCCTCCAAAGGGAACCTTCATGTTCTCTTGTCAAGTTCTGTTCCACTGATTCTCCCACTGATGCAGTGCGCGGTCCTCGTGTCAAGCCAAAAGCACACATGCAGGCAGACCCTGGTCAACAAAGCCGTGACTACCAAAGCATGAAGTGAAAAAAGAAAACACTCGCTCCCATCGCAGCATCTCCCTCCACCCCCCACCCCACCCCCATCCGTCGCTGGCCCAACCGAACAAGCGAAAAACACCACCTGATAAAACCAACGGAGTGGTCTGGTAGAGGTGGTGGGCTCGCTGACTTGAAGCAGAAGGGTACAACTAGTGACTGAGGGAACAAGTAATGAGATAAATCTACAGCGAGAAAAAACGACAGCGCAAACTGTTTTACATGTAGCGAGTAGTTTATTTTAATGACGAGAATAACCTCTCAGATCTAAGGTCCTCATTTCCCCACGCAGAAATTCACCAAAATTGCTTCTGCATTACTAATAGGAAAAAGGTCATTGCCAAAAACATGGTGTTTAAATTTTTTATTCTTTTCATGTTTTCTCTTTTTAATTAGAAAGGCGAAGTAGATTCTTTTAGGTCGTGACGATGCAAGAGCAGGTCTACCGACTCGCTCGCTCCAAAGGAAAAGGTGGAGCAGAGCGCATCTGTTTTCAATGGTGAGCTGAGTTGTCTGGTATGATTTCGTGATCAGGTGACCCCTGAGTTCAAGTTTAACTCTATTAAAACAAGGTCTGAGGAGGATTCACATTGTGATATTTAAAAGGGGCAACAACAAGTTGTCACAGAAATGGAGCTCAAGAAGTTTGTAAAATCATTGTCACATTTTTTTCTCCATGATCAAACATATTTGCCAGGAAAACCAGGGAAATAAAATAAATATATAATGTCAGAATAATTACAGGGTCTAATATCTGTGTAATGTAGGGAATATAATTTCCACTGATAGGATCATTTGCTCTGCATGAATTCAAGCATCAAAGAATTCATTAGTGGCAACGGAAGGCTTTTATGCTGAAGCAGCTGCAGGTGCTCAAGATTTCTTATAGTGGCGCTCGCAGCCGAAAATAACACCTCTATATTTAGGTCTGATGTACATCACGGTTTGGGCTCGGACTCACAAACTTCACTGACTTCATAAGTTATACTTTTGCCAGCCGAGTTTACTTTACTTTACAGTTTTCTGCACCAATTGGGAGATCTGTTGTTGCCAATACTTCTAAACTACAGACAGATATCCTAAATAATCATGCAAAGGATAAACATAATTAATGAAAAGAGGACGAAGATAACTGGCATAAAACAGGGAAACAAAGCCAAGATTTAGCAGCTAAATAGTTCTCTTTCTTCAGAAGTTTAAGCCTGGTTCAGTAACATGAACTAATTTATATTAACTTTTGATCACGCTCTCAAATCCGTGTGATTAATTGAGGACGATTTGTCTGGAGCGACCAGCCCGCCCCTCCGCCCCCTCCTCCTTTCCGCGAAGCTCTGCGGCTCGCTTTGAAGTGCGCACCAACCATCCAGCCCGCAGACTCCTCAGCTCGGCTGCCAAACCGATTCAAGTCATTCACTTCGGTGTTGTTCCAATGAGCAACTCGTTTTCAAATTGTCCTTCTTGTACAGTGAGGGAAGGCACCCGTCAAATTAAAAGGCTGGCAGTATACCCGGTGGACAGAGCCGAGCTTTCCTGATAGAGTGCGATGGGAGGTGGGAGAGATTTAAACTCGGGCTCATTAATCGGCAGGTAGCTCTGATAATACACAGCGAGGGGTTGTGGCGAGTTACCATAGTGACGCCCTGGCCGGGCAGGATGGTTATTTTCCAGCAGACTGCTCTATCCCAGCAAAACCGCCAAGCATTCACAGAGTTTAGAGAGAGAGGAGCAACTGGTGCAGCATCTGGCCCCCATGTTTACATGCAAGGGGACAAGATTAATGGAGGGAATTAGCATATCTATGTAAGGACCTCAGAAGTGAGAATTGTAATTACTTCCGCAGCCATAGCAGCTCTGCAACTCCCTCCGTGGTGGTGCTGGTGGTGGTGGTGGTGGGACGAGGCACACAGTGGAGTCATCCTGACAGCAGAAGAGGGAGAGGGGGCCGGGCAATGATGTCAGCTGTCTGGCTCCGTTCAGAGTGGGAAAATCATGTGAATTACCGCGGAGACCAAAAAAAAGGCACCTGAGCGCAGGCTCAAAGACACAGCGGCGCGATGGCACTGCTATTCTTAACATTCATAACCCTGACAGGCTGATCCCTGCAGCTTAGCAGGACAGACGGCGACAGAGAGGCATCGCTGAAGGTTTGTGAATACATCAATCTCACAATACTGTCAGGGCAACAAGCGCCGCAACAAGGACAAGTGGTGTCACATGTTCACTGACGGCAGTATTACGAAGGACAGACGGATGGATGTGTTGTCACGGAGATCAGGGCCAAATTATGCAGGCTGTATTGTTTAATAATTGCCTGCGTGGATGTGCCCGCGCAAACGCACGGTGGTGATGAAGTGACCCAAACAGATTGAGAAAGATACAGTTGTTCCATATGACACCGTGCACCTGCTGTAAACACGGGAGGGACCGCGTCTCTCTCTTAAAATCCCTCTAGAGGATCGGCGTTTCTCAGAGGCGGCGAATGAGCCGTGCCTGTGAGTCGGTGTGCGACATGGGAGGCTAGTGCAGGTTTTTTTCCAGAGCAGCAAAAGCGACTCTACGGAGAACACACAGCAGCTTCTTCACATGTGGTGACATGGCTCATTACTGGGGGGGGGACTCAGCAGTCGATGATGGGTCCAAACATTCTGCGGAGCTCTTTATAGGAGGAGGATGCTGCAGCCTTGGAATTAAGAAATAGCAGCGATACCACTCACACAGCTACTAAAGCTTGAAGAGGTGCATTAAAAACAACCAAAATAAGGGCCAACAAAAGGGCAGGGATGATATAAGGTTTCTATAACACAAAGAGGACACAAAGCACAGACCTGAGCTCTGAGGTCCTAATTTGACCGTAAATCAGACATCAATGAAATGACATCACCTCACATCCTTTCGTCACCATAAACTTACAGGATAATATCCAGTATGACAGCGTTACACACCAATATGAGGTGCATTTGAAATGGTACTTTGTCACCATTGTGTTAAAAATGTTAAAAAAAAATCATTTTTTCACCTTAAGATCTCCATCTTCACTCGAGCATTAAAACTTCAACTTGGGACTGTGTGATACTTTATATTTGCATTCCTAAATGCATGTTCGGTCCATTTTCAGTGGATTAAAATATCTGAGCAACCAAGTGAACTCGATGTGAACCTTTGATAGATGTGTGCAATAGGAAGTTTTCCCACTTTCAGCCTTGACTGCATCCGTTTCCCTCCTACGCCACTGCACATATCGCACGGTTATGTACATTTTATTTATCCCTGGGTTTTGATGTATCTACTCTCACCAGCTGCTTTAACACAGCAACGAGTTGACCTCTGCTAGGTTCGTGTGAGATGTACAGCTGCTATTACGGAAACACAGCAGGGCAGGACTTGGCAAGTGAGTCCCTCACTTTTCCACACTGCTGCGATTTCTGAGAACAAATTTAAAGTCAGAAACACCAGAGACGGCAAAACAAGCCCCCGAAACCCCCACTGTTTTGTTCCATATTCTCCTCGATCGCAGCGACCACATGGCTGAATAGGAACTTGACTGACTTGTAAGACCTCCTTGGTTAAGAAGCAAACACCCCGAGCTTGTGCTTTTATTCGATACCAAAGTCAGGGGTACATTTCCAATAACTCAGATTTTAATCCGGCAGAAGGGGGGACCGTCACATCAAGCGATGGTGGGGGAGCTTCACATCTTCAGAGCAAACCCCGAAGAGATTAGAGGCAATCAACACTTGCAAACTTTAACCTATGCTGACCTCCAAGTGTTTCGCCACCAGGTTGAGAGCAAGTATTTGAGGAACTCCTTTTTGGTCTTCTTGTGGGACGATTTTGCTCTCGCACAGTGAGTTTTGTACCACTGACAGGTATACTCGTTTACAGAAACACCAGCGACAAACACCTCTGCCCACAGCTGGAATGCTGTCAATCAGGGGTGGGCAATCCTGGTCCTGGAGAGCCACAGTCCTATCAGTCCAATCTGGTGTGTTGACGCTGGGACACTTTGAAAACATTGAGGGCTGCGGCCCTCCAGGACCAGGATTGCCCACCCCTGCTGCAAATAAACTGCTGAATCTGGTTCAGCATCAGTATGTATATATATATATATATATATAAAGACACATATATATGTTCCGGTCACTTGACTGAACCTTGAAAGTGTCGTATGGCTGTTACAGAAGCTACAAAAACACTCGCAAGAAACCAAGCACATGAATATTTCAACAGCAGCCCCCGATATATTGTGACATCATGCACTGACACACCTCTGCGTCTGCGTGTCCGTCACACGTGGGCTTCCTGGCTACTCCCGGCGCTGCTGGGAACACGCTGTTCCTTTAACTTTCCAAACATTGTTGGGATCCTGTGTGCTTGAATACTCGACCGAGCTTTCAAAGGCCTCGCTACATTATTGAATACCTCGGATTTTAAATGAAACACTAAAGTATTCCACGTGGCTTTGTGTTCCAGCAGTTATCTAACCACATCTTCTACGCTGTCCGGGCCTTCAAATGTCCACCCGTCAAACGCTCTGTTGTATTATAACCATGCGGCATATTCGGAGGCTCTGTAGGCTCGGATGGAGCGTGTGTAGCATGAGTGATGCGCACATTTGCTCTTCCACAATGAGAACCGTGGGTAAAACTCAAGGACTGGTAAAGTGGTCGAGCACACGTGTGAGTGTGCGCGAGTGTGGAGGTGTCCGCGATGTGTGGTCCCGCACACCTTTGTGCGAGGGAGTGTGCGTCACACCGCCGAGCTAAATTAAAACAAATGATACCTTCACTGTGCCGCACCCTGCGCACGTAGCCCTCGCTGCGAGGATCCAGTAACTGGGTCAGCAACATGAACATGCTTAAACACGGGCCGGGTCGTGCATGTTGCTTCCACAGACAAGATGTAGAGTGACACTAGAGATACAACTCTGAAATATGGATGCATTGGGACACGGCTCATAATCCCAGTACCCAGAAATGGTGTGTGTGAGAACGTGTGGGGGTGGGTATGTGTGTGTGTATGTGTGTGTGTGTGTGTGTCTGTGTGTGTGTGTGTGTGTGTGTGTGTGTGTGTGTTTTGTAGATGTAGAAGGGATGATGGACAAGGGAGAAAGCACCAAGAGGAGAGGATGCTACCAGGAACCGGAGTGAAGTGGATCAGGTGACTCACTCAGAGATAAAAGCCTGGTAGACTCGAAAAGACGAGGTGGTTCCCAAAAGGTTGTGAGCTTTCATTGTGTAATTCTGCTTCTCCCTTCCTTTTTTTTTTTAATAATGCTCTTCAAGACGGGCTCCTAAAGTAACATTTTTGTTAACATACAAAAAAGGAAATGCCACATTAGACTGCAATTCAGTCACAGCGACCTCCCTCTTTTCCTCAAAAACATTTTAAGAGCTTGTATTTTTAATGCCAGTTACAACAGTGAGAGTAATATACGGATATCCACATGAGCCCTCAGGATAAAAAAAAAAAGAAGGCTTAAGTAGCTGGTGCATTTGAATAATAAAGACTTACTTTAGATCAACATATTCCAAGCTGATCTTCCATCTTCCCCTCTTAGTGCCTGTAGTGGAAGCAGGCGTGTGGAATGAGACGCTGCTGTTGTGCTTCCAGATTAACCTCTGACGCCAGAGATGGATATCAGGTTTCAACCTTTGCTCTCTGTTTACAGGCAGCATTACTGTCTGGAGTAAAATAATACCGGGAGGGGGTTTAATAATTTATAATTGTGTACAGCCATGAAATATAAACAGACAATTTAATTATATGCCAGTGCATGCTGATGAATGGCACCGGAGTCCATGCCTTTAACAATGAAATCAATACTTGCATTAATCAAGTTCCAGGGAGTCATTACTACACAGTGTGAAGTACAAATGATGAAAAAATGCAGAGACGAGCGCATAATAAGAACCATGTGGAGCGAGGGGCGACATAACGGCCACGCACACGCGCAAACACACAAATGCACGCACACACATACATCTGACTGTTGTGCAACAGAGTCAAATCCAACAGAGTGAAAAGATCAGTGTAACTTTGATTCTTTAATTTGGAACAAGGCAGGAGAGTAAATGAGGCTAACTTGTTCGTAATGAGACTTAGTTTGTCTGCCGCTCTTAAACAAATTTAATTTGTTCGGTCTCCTTCGGAGCGAGACACACACCCACACGCGCACAGACACACACGGAAGGCAAACAGTCTGGGCATGAGAGGCTGGTTCTAAGTGAACAGCAGGTGAAACAACAGTGGAGAACGTCCTCAGGAACGGAGGAACTCCGTGGAGCCTCCATCAGATTTCAATATCCTGCACGGTTATTGCCTCGGTTAAAATTGCTTTTTAGCCTCTAAACAGTGTGAGTAAACTCGTTAACACCACTCCTCTGCAAATCCATAATAACCATCCACCCACTGCTATGGGAATGCTGAGGTGGGAGAGGAAATCTTCAAATATCTCCCAAAATAGTCTGAGGTGTATGAACTGTCAGATTAGCTCCAATTGCCAGCCAACCGCCATCAAAGAAGGAAATAAATGCATGAGAAATGCAGTTTGTCTAAGGTGTTTATAAATCGTTTTCTACACACTCTCCGCCCCTGTATGGCAGATTTACATTTTTATGAGTTTTTAACTATAACTGCAATCTGGGATAGCAGATGTTTAGGGTTCCAAACAGAGGATGGAGGCCAGTTGTCCATATTTTCTATAATATGTAATATCAATGCACGTCGGGCTTTTTTCCCTCCCTCTCAGCGGTGAGCTGAGGTGGCTCGATGTGTTTGCATCTCATACAAAACATGCTTTCCAAAGGCAGCACAAACACACACACACACACGCACACACACTATACAGAAAGTGAATTCAATGGAAGTTTTTCCTCCGTTTTATCAGAACCCCATAACAGCATGAAAAAGTGAAGTTTCGAGGCATTTAAAACAACATAGTTTGTGGTAATTGTATATTCACAAGAATGACTTGAAGCCCACAGTCTGATTTTTTTCAGACCAATTTCTTCAACATAACATTTTATTATAGTCTGGCAAACATTATTCAAGCTGGCCTTGTTTTACTTATTTTCCTCTCCTTTGAAGAAACATTTTGTAACAACATCATCAGTCATTTTATATTAAGTAATTCTTCCCACAATGAAAGCTATTCAAGTCATCAGATGAAAAATTCCCGCATTCTTTCCAATCTTGAAAAAAAAGGAAACACTGCGATGTCAGATTCTCGAAGCGTTGGGATGTTTCATTCAGATAGGCTACTTGCTGGCTTTGCCATACTTATATGTTCTGTAATGTCAATAACGTTCCACATTCAAAGACTGGTACAAACCCTTAAATACAGTTTTGACCACAGTCTGAGGTTTTTCTCCAAGTACCTGTATCAGTAGTTTCAGGATCAGGATTTTCGGATGCCTGTGATCCACCGTCGTGATCCGATCTATCAAAGCTGGGGTCAGTGGAGGCGGACCTTGTCCCAGCCCAACAAATCAAAGATGTTTTGCTTTTTATAATGCTAGCGCTAGTACTCTCTGGTACGATTTACACGCCTTTTGCTACGAGTGGTGTGGTGAAAGAAGTGCGTTGTTCCTGCTGGTCTTGTTCACGTGGGTGTGTACAAGCCTTGGACGTGG
>JASSRZ010000016.1:19975429-19991865 GCA_032164315.1 Malacoctenus gilli
CATCGGAAACCAGCTGTACGCCGCTCAAGGCTCTTGCCCACGCGGCCCAGCGAAATTCTCACGCCGCCGCCGCCGCCACCGGCACCCTTTGCCGTTACTTTACACTGACCCTCACACCTGCTACTGAGAAACTAAAACATTTCAAATTGCTTTCCACCCACTTACCGTACTTGCACCGTTGAAGTGCCTCGTCATTGACAGACCTCCTAATGATTCTCTGTATGCAGTGTGGGAACCGGGAGACAGGCATAAACAAACAGAGTGCTTTTTCCCCGGGTTTAATGTGCCGCTGACACGCAGGTACCACCGGCATGCCAACGAGACCCCCTCCCAGCCCTTTTATTCCTGAACATGCTCGTTATTAATCATCACACCAGAGGAAAGACTGACGCAAATGCGCGCGTAGCCACACACAGAGAACGTGGAGAATGCACAATTTACACATTCGGCATTTGAAAGTTCACCCGAATGTGGCGACATTTTTGTCTTTGTGAAGTAGAGGATATTAAGGGAGAAGTACTTTCGCACAGTAGCTGCGAGGGCGGATATGAGCGTCGCTAAATAACAATACACTACGCCACTTATTGATTTGTGTCTACAAGTAATCTTCACAAATAAACGGTGTAGTTGTTTGTCGTCGATATTTTCGTATTCCTGTGGCGTTCGAAGTAACTCGCTTGAAACGCAGTCGACCGCGCTGAAAAGAATCGGCGCCGCGAAAGCGCTTTCTGTTCAGCGATAATTCTCCGTGACAATCCCTTCTTGATTAAAATGATCGGATCATTACGTATGTTTAATGACACTTCAAGTGGCTGAAGAGGACGTTTGAAAATTCATCAGAGTTATAATATCAAATGCTGTTCAGAAAAGGAGAAAAAAAGGGAAAGGAAAGTGACAAACACTGTTCCTCTTTTGAGTTATAGGCCTTTCAGTATAACTCAATATGGCACCGAAAAGCAAGTTTAGAGAGACAAATTTGAGAAAACAACTGACGCGTCTGGAAACTTTTGACAAAACTACTCTGACATGAAGGCAAATATGCCTCCTCCATGACTGTGGCAGCGTTCAAAAGAAACACAGATGATAAATTGGTCGGCTCTGGCACCAGCAGGGACATTGCAAACTCTGAAGGCTGCCGAGTTCTCACTCTTGCTTCAAGGGAATCCTTTATTAGCCCCAAAGCTCCATCTCAATAGCAGAAGATTTAAGCCTATCCCTTTTTGGATTTCAAGCCCCACATCTCTGTATTATGCCTCTATCCCTGCTGGCCCTGATGAGAGCTGTCCACCCTTCCCCGGCGCCCCGAGCCCCATCGCACCACTGTATCACCTCCCACCCAGCACCACTCTGCATAGTCCCTCCTCTGCTCTAATCTGTGATTCAAGCTCCACTGTGGGTTAATGCCATTGGACACACTCCCACTCGATTCCAAATCTCACCTCTGGAAACAGATGAAGAACATGTAAGATGGGCGGGGTAAGAGAGGGAAAGAGAGAGCGATTGAGGAAGAGCAGGGTGGATCTCGCCGCGCGCTGCGACTCCACAGCCGTCGAGGCAGCAGCGGCGTGCAGCCTCCTCGAAGGAGTAAATCAGGATTACTCTGGAGAAAACACCCTCTCCCAGTGATATGGCAGCACTGTGGATGAACACTCCGCACGACCCACACAAGATTTGTGAGAAGCAGAAAACAGGTGACTGATCGCAGCGGCGCGGCGGCACGGTGGAGAATCTAAAGAAGCCCCCCCTGAGATTAACTGTTGCCGGCTAGACTGCGATAGAGGAAACGGTCAGCTCATGTGAGTCAAATCAAAAACACTTGAGCGCGAGCCGCTTCCTCAGATGGGGCCTATAAGGGATCGAAAGATTTGATACATGCGAAATGGCCCATAATGCAGCGGGCTCAGGTGTGCACCAGCTGCTTGTGGCGCTCAGGCAGTGGAAGTCCCAAGCCTGCGCTGCGAGACGAGGTGAGGTGGAAGCGGCCTAAAAATAAAGTTAAAATATGATCGCAGAAACTCAGCCACATACCAACATAAATCACTGCAGGTGAGCAACAAGCACAACAAAACAACAATGTAGCGTTCGGCTCGCAAGTCTCGAGGCGTCTTGCAAAGGGGACTCCACTTCTGGCTGTTGTTGTTCATTTCGGCGGGAGTGTGTGGGAGTTTGCCCCAGAGGGAGTGTTTTTCTACCTCAGCTGGGGACTGTAAATCTCACATAAATCTATTTAAAAGTGGGACACCTCTGTTTCGAAACTAGGACCATCAGCAAAACAGAGAGTATGCTACCTGTACCGCTTCTTCCTAATGGCTGTGTTAGGGGACAGCCTGAGCGATCAGACCTATATTTCTTCAACTGTCAACGAATACGGTTGAGAAGTGAACAGAGTAGCATGGACGACGTCTGTTTGTGTATTGTAGATTTTTCTGTGTCACAAGTTTCGCTTCGAAGGAGAATAGTAAAAGTTCATTTTGGTCCCGATTGAGACTGAAGAAACTGAGCACCAGGGGAAATCTTTGGCCCCTCCCACATGGACCACGCCCACTTGAGAGTGCACGGACACCACACTCAGAGAGAAGTTGATAACTCTTGCTTTTTCTGAGTCAGGGCAGCAAACGAAACTGTGGGAATATCTCACTTTCATAAATTATATCAAGACACAGTGAGACAGCAGCAAACTTTAAACATTTGCTTAGTTCACTGTGTCCGAAAAGAGTCAACAGATCATCAAAGTAATTATGAAATCAAGGTTTTCATCGTCCAAAACCTTGGAAATAAAACAGCACTTCAGACTTATCAGGAAGAAAGATTAAATTGTATTGTCTTTTTTTCCATCTCGTCTTCTTCTTTCGCTTTTTTAGCGAACAGAAATCCCAAATGACATTTATCTTCTGAACAGTAATTAGTTTAGTTTCACAATGTCTTTACTAAAAAAAAGGCAGAGACGTGAACCTGCGGAGCCGACAGAGCGATGGAGATGTAAAGTGGGTTACGTGGTATGAGGATCGGTCACTCCTCTCCAAGTAATTGCACATGACATTTAATTGCGAGACTGACGTGCTGTTTAATCAGATGTATCCTCGAGCATCTAATTAGTCTCCGTCAAGAAAAGAAAGGGAGAAAAAAGAAAAGTCAACCGCAAACAAGCCCTCATTTGTTTAGCGCTGTTCAAACACAGTTCAGCTCCACATATTTGATGTGGGATAATCGTTTACGGGGTGGTTTAGCCCACTAAATGCGACTTAATTGATATTATTTTGTTCGGCCTGACAAATGACGTGCAGGAAAGACGCAGGCGTGTGTTTTGCACCTGTGTCGTTAAAATGCCTTCGCGGGATCATCGGAGTGACATCTCGACCTCGCAAATAGGAAACTTTTGGCAAACTGCTGTCCACATTCATTACCAACCTCCCCCCCTCCGTATTTAACTCAGGCCCATAAAATGGCACTCTTGAGGTTAGAAAAGATTTTCAGTACTCGAGATAGGCAATTAATGTCAAGTGTAAAATTGTCAATGTCACTGAAGCTGGGAAAGTATGGCTAATATCCCTCATTAGTATGATAAAGGTTTTCAGTCTCCTTCAATCTCCATCAGGGCTCACTTACTTTTCAATGGTCCTAATGTGTACGATCCAAGACTTTCTCCTCGTTAGCTATTCACGTCAATCATCGGCTTTTTTCCCCCCGCCGATGTGAATGCCCCCCATTAAATTTCAGACAAAAGTGCAACTCAATGTTGATCTTTTCTGATGTAAATTGCGACTCCGCTGTTGACTTCGCCGCAGCCTGACGGAAGGTTGTGTGAAATGTGACACACAACGAACATGTGCAGCACATACAAGCCCCAGCCTCTCTTTTATTTCCCCAGTTTTTCTAGACATTGTAATCGCCTCAGAGTGAAGTCCCTGTTCAGTCATGTCTTCCCGACATTAGCATGCAGCTCAGTATGGAGAGTGCAGAGGCCCATACCTAATGAGTCATGTTCCCTGTCCTCCCTGTAGCGGGCTGATGTTCCCAATGAGCTGTGCTCCATTCTCATTCCTTCCTCCCACTCCCACTCCAAGGACCGCGGCACCTCCTCCTCCTCTCCTCCACTGACAGCCTTCATCCGTGATGCTCACCTGGAGCCCCTCACATCAGCGCCGCCATAATGGAGTGTGAAGTGTGAAAACATTTAACTGAGAGGCAGGTTCATTTGAGCCGCATCGTTTCCGCGCGGCGCAGACAGGAGACGTGTGGCTTTCATTACACTTAATGTCCAAACAGACATGTGCAGCATGCAGGTGCTGAGCGCCATTTGCCGTTTCCCATTTGTGTTTTACCTTCAGATGAATAAGAGCCATGGGGCATGAGGGCTACAGGCTGTTGTATATTCATTGCCTGGTTTCATAGGTCGTCAACATCCTGTCATCAAATCTGCGTTGGTGTGTTTTGCCCGCGTTCATTGTGTTGCTGCCTTATCACAGGTGACCTCTTGCACTGCGGGGTGGTTATTTAACGACCCTGCGGCGCCGGCGCATGATGACCTGTGCTTTTTTTCCTAATTCTCGTGACGCCGTCACGTGTGCGGGTCCGGATGCTGCAGTGTAGCGTTACAGGACTTGGCCGGTGATTGTTTACCGTTCCCGTATCTCCATCCTCGGGGAAATCCTTTATTGTACATTGCTGACCACAGGGACATTTTCACTGAGCCTAGCAGACTGGTGTCCTACTTGCTTATTAACAAACAGCGTGATCAGCGCTGTCACGAGGATTTCACGCGGGCCCTGTAATAATAGGTATCCCTAAAACTCTACGGTCAGCACCGAGGGCCTCTTTGACCCCCTCGGATGATGTCACGAGGCGTGTTCCCCTTCCTCGTCCGCCTCCCTTTTGACGGCGGCAAGCTTCGCTGCATTGAAGAGAGCCCTTCTGACTAATCACCGCTGCCCCGCAGAGTCTTTTCTCTGCCCCCAATTCCATCCGTATGTCCTGCTCTTAAATTACCCTGGCTAAGCACCCTCTCCCACTCTACTCAGGGCCATTATGCCGCCTGCCCCTCCCTGTTCGACTGCCAGAGTTTCAATACTATGAGTGCTGTGAGGTTTGCCTGACAAGTCAGGGGTCAGACAGCCAACACCTCCTCCTCCTCAAATTACAGCCGCCTGCCAACACATGCATCATCGCGGGTCCAGCGGTGAGGCATCAGCAGCACACAGGGGCTGGGGTTTTTTTTGGTCACTCCTTCACCGTCTCCTCATACTTTTTTATTCCTTTCGTGGTGCCGAAGGGGTTCTGACAATGTGGTGGAACAAAGAAAAGTGTCACCGAGCTAATGTTGAAGGCAGATAAAGAAAGGTGGAAAATAAACGGGGAAACAAAGCCAAAAAATTAACAGGGAGTCGAAAGTCAGACCAGCAAAAGGTCGAGTGCGCGAGAGTTGCTTTTAATCAGGTACTGACACACGGCCTGTGGCATCTTACATCTAGAGGTCATTTCAAATCAGCCTGTCAGCCATGGTATAGGTCAGCCTGATGGCTTATAACTGCTTTAATATTTCACTCCCTCATGGAGAGATACCAGTCCTCCCTTTTGGCCTTCCAGTCCATGGGTGAGGGATTACACTTGGTGGGAGTCTGGGCCCTAAGCAAGCTTCTCTTTCATGCCTGCCTTCCTGCAAGCTGTTACTGGACTTTTGCAAAGCCCACTGTTTTTCCTCTCACTGTGCTAATTTATCTAAAAACATAACACCCTGACAGCCAGGACCCCAAGCTGCCTTTATGGGTTCGGAAGGTGATCCTTATCCAAAGCCACTTGGCTGATCCATCTGTTTGGCCCTGGAACCCGGGCATCTGCTCACTGCTATTGTTAGGCTTTGTCAGATGACAGGCCAAGACCCTCATGGGGAACCTTGGTCAACTCCCATGCAGTCGCGAGTGCACGCACGCGCACGCGGGTGCACGTGGTTGCGACTGCCTTCGAGGGCCAGGGGAGAGAGAAAGAGGCCAAGTGCTGGCTCAAGTCGCCGTCTTTGTTTTGGTGGCCGGCGGTGGAAGCAGCAGAGGCCAAGAAACACGCTGGGAGCCCTTGTGCCATCCCAGCAGACCTGCCTGAGTGACTTCCAGACACACTAAGAACTCCCCGCTAGGATCCTGGTCTAAAAAGTCCCCGCCAGACCTGAGAAGATGTAACTTCTGATGTAAAACACTGGTCGACACTTCTAAAGGACATTCGAATTACGGCCACTTGAAATGTTTTTGAAGTGTGCATCAAAGTGCGGTAAAAACGCACTCTCTTTCAGGGTGACTGATTGAGTTTGTCTCATACTGCACGTTGTTATCCCAAAACAAACACAATGCATATAAGCACAAACAAACCAAGGGAGTATTAGCGAATGGCATTAGAGTGACCTTACAGCAAACACACAGGGGATTGTTGTTTTTGTTGAAGTAAGGGCAGATTAAAACGTGGCCTTTTTGTCTTTTGCAGCCAATTATAATTCAACAAACAATTGTTTTTCCTTCACACGGAGGTTTCTGTCCCGCCTCCACGTCTTGAACTGGAACCAAACGGGAAAGATGAAATCGCCCCACTATGAATTCCTTGACATATTCTTCACTTTATCCACTTAATTTGACTCGACTTTCACTTTGATCCAACACGGTAGCCGAGTAAGACCCTCTCTCCCCGTTGGTCTCTGCTCCCAGCAGGACCGCTGTTCCGGGTCAAAGATCCCTCCTGCAGTACTCGGGCCATTCTGTCCTCTGCCCCGCATTAAAATTTTATCAGGTAATTAAACTCGCTCTTCCTCCCCGATGCACATTTTTGACTTCATGATGAGACAGTTGAGGGAAGCCTTGCCGCACAGCATGCGGTGTTGGACCTTTACTTCTCCACCTCCATGCGCATTTTGTTTTGCTTATCCCTGCATACGTCGGCGCTGCCTCTTCCACGTATAACTTTTTCATACATTTTGCAGCTCTGAATAATTAAGAATGTTGATTCCCAAATCATGAAAGATTAATGTGTGAAGGATGCATAATTAGGTCCTGTATTTCTGGGGTTTCTGACGCACGCACTCCGTGTTTGATTATCATTTTGGGGGTGAGGGTTGAAAGTAATGGGAGGAGGCACATCTGCACATCGAGAAGATCAACCCCACCCCCCAAAAAATCCCCAAACTCATGGCCAGAAAAAGAAGCGATGCTTATCTCACAGGGGAAGCGGGATCGTGTGGGGTCTCTCAAATATCTCCCACTGAATGGGGGGGCAATTTGTCACAGCATAGAGATATCGTTTGTTAAAATGTAAATGCGAGTCGCCGACAAAGGGCCACATTATGTAAGTAAAGTTTTCCTATTCTGGCAGAAATGAACGAATGGACAAAGACTTGAAAAGATTCTTTCAGGAGAGCCTTGGAGCCGCACACAAGGTTCCAGCAGCTAATTTACTTTATGTTTTCAGTGATGAATGGAGGCTATTATGCAATGAATAATAGGAGTCAAGAGGAATTACACAGCGCGGTAAAACTTCCATAATGCACCAGGCACTTGCTATACACCAGCATTAGCAAACAACTCCCTGTACCACGGGCTGCATTCTTTACGGTCCATGTGGACTTGGTAAAAGCAACCCGGGGCCAAAGAGTCTATTCATAACGCTCACAACTTGGAATTAAAAGCCATTATTTTGGCCAAACATAATGAAACCAATGACCTTGAATGTGCGAGAAAACGGCCGGAATCTACAAACGCACACTGCATAATACTGACAATTACTTCACGCCAGGTCACAAAGGCACACACGGAGACTTTTCCATGCGCACATCGCACATACTATGATTGAATATTATAGAAGAGACGATCTCAGTGATTGACAGTTTACACGCAATTTATGACTGAAATCTAGGTCACTGTCCTTGATGGAATAAACAAGGCTCCTAACTCGAATTCATTACTGTGATCCGGTAATCAGGCGGGTTATTCATACCGCCGTGTCTTCGGTAAAACACCTGTTTTATATGCACTACATGCTGAATTGAGTTTTGGAGTGAGCTTAAGATGGATTAAATATTCATTTCGTTTGTTTGTCAATGATTAGCCTTATTACAGGCACCGAAGGAATTTGTTCAGGTTGGATTTTGTAGCCCTTTAGGCTTCAAGGAGACTGCGGCACAGGTTTTGGAGGCTGTACTTTGATTTGGTGTCCTTCTTATTTTTACCAACCACCGCATCATGAACTTTATCCTTTTTTGATGACCATAAATTGGATTTTTGAAAACATAATAACAACGCTAGTTTTCATTGTAACACATTAACTTTTTGTGGCGGTAAAGTGCAATATTGAGGAGGAAAAACACAGCGCTACATCTGTTACGGGGAAATTTCTCACAAAAAAACATGAAAATAAGACATAAGTTGAAGCAGAAAGTTTGCCAGAAAAAGTTTAACAATTCCATCACAACAGTGGGGATCGAGAGTCCCAACACCTCATTTAAAGTTTGTATATTGTAAACTTGTTTGTCACCATATCAGCGGAAAGAAGGTGTACTCAAAGAGGAAGGGAATAAAGAGTAGTCTCAGATCAGCGGGTCCAGATGTAGCTGTGAACAACAGTCTGTGTGTGTGTGTTGTGTGTTGAGGTGGTATCAAACGGAGCTTCTTCTGTCCTGGGAGGAGCCAAAGAGACACGGGGATGCGGCTGTAATGTAGCTGCTGGTTAACTCCTCAGCCTCCTCCCCACATTAATACTGCTATTAGTACTGCTATTTTTACTGTTGATGCTCTGAGAGTTAATTCATCAACGAGGAAAACTTATATTCCGGAGCAAAGAACTGAACATGTCTGCACAGCCGGGGCGTTACAAACTCTTGAGGTTGTGTGGAATTGGGCTGGTTTTACTTCTGCTAGTTAAACAATTTGTTGAAAAGAAGCTGGTTCTGAAGGATTTAACAGTCACATCACACAATTTCTACTTTTGCATTCAGTGATAATTGCTGTACAACAATTGCATTTTATTATGAAACACAAACTCAAAAAAACTGAAAATTAGAGAAGAAGAAATCGTTCAATATTGTATCCGTAGACTGAACGTCGAAGGATGCGGTCATCACTTTCTTCCCTGTGCACAGTGATACTGAAAAAAGTGACACTTCTCGATTATAGAGGAGCTCGGGTCGTGTCATGCGTCTGCCCTCAAGGTAGCATTCGGTCGGGTCAGGTGGCGGCAATGCACCTGCGCTGAACTGCTGCGAGGTCGAACGCTCTGTCTCGCTCTCCTTGCAGACAGCTCCTCCTGGTATCTGCACCACTGCTACACTTGCATAACTATGTCTCATAAGCTACTGCAGTACTGCGCACATCCTAATAACCATATCATATCTGCATTTCATGCTCAGAAATGTTATGTGCGTTACATTGTCTGACTTTGAAATCCGGAGCTTTTTCAGCTAAAATGTCACTTTAAAGTCAAAATATTTACATAAAGAGAAAGAACCTAATTGACACTTTTTCCTTTGATAGTTTTCTTTGTTTATAGTCAAAAAAGACATTTGAGAGTTGAACAGTTTAATATATTCATATTTCCTTCACATATTCCCAAACTGTCGAGCACACTTTGACTTTCCATCATCTGTTCGTGACACTCAACGCTTCAGAACCAGCCTTTTCATCAAAACATTAATAAGTCACATTATATGTATAGACTAAATGTTTTTTTGTAAACCAGCAATCCGTCATAACAATCAAAGCATCCTGTGGTTGTAGACGGGAATGAAAACCGTTTCAAATGTTGCCAGTTGTCGCCATTTATTTTTTTTTCTCTCCATGCATGCATTCATCAGATGCTTCACAGCAGCTTTGATCACGAGTCAAGCAGCGATAAAGCTCAGAACAATACATGTTTCTGTGCCAGTCTTGGAAACCTCAAAACAGAGTAACCCAAACACAAACATAATCCGGTTGATTGTTGTATGTAAACAAACCAAAAAAGCTGATTGCACGTGCCAAAATAAAGGCTTGCATTGCTATAACATGGAGAGAAAAAGGTACTCTATGTTTGTGGGTTAAGGAATACGGTTAATAAACTGTCAGACTTGTGTCAAAATGAAGACTGCTCCTGTCAGAGCGATAATCAGAGGGAACATCCTGACACAGATAAATCTCAATGGGCTGATGTTGTTTAATATCAGAAAGCTTACACATGCTGAAGTGGAGCCATTAAAGACGAGAGGAATCTAGATAAGGCGCGGATGAAATGCTGCGAGTCGAGATCGTCAGTCGCCCAAAGGCAACATTTCTTTTTCAAAGAATAATTAAGCCTTGCATTATTAGGACCAAAGGTGTATCCTCAGTAATTATCACCCCTCCGTATTAGACTCAGCAAGACTGCATGAAAGCATCTTCCCTAATGCGCTCATGTTTTAATATTCCGCTGCTTTTTAAAAGACACCCAAATGGCGAGATGAGCCTAATCCTGTCATGCAAAACTGACATCCTCGTATGCCATCTGTTTAAATACAGTAAATCGGGTTTAACATAACCAGCTCATAATGAAAAGATTGTAATCCCGTAAATTGGGGCAATGAGAGAGACCAATATCTTTAAATGAAAACTCCGGCGCCGCCATGGCGCTCCACATTTCCATCTCAGCAGACGTGGCACCAGCAAACTCTAATGACGCTGAGGGTAATTTCCCATTTGCTTGATGTGTTGCACAGATTCAGGTACAATTTCCATTAAAGTGGGTCACTCCACGTGTAACTGAATCGTGGATACGCCAACAGTCGGGCGATCACGCGAGGTGGCAATGAAGCGGATTATTAGCTACCTGCTGCCCATGAGCTGCTGTACTGGAAGCACCAGAGATGGAGGTGAACCGAGGGGGATGGGGGATGCGGTGGGATTTTGCAATTTATTATCCTCCGGCAATTAGCCAGGAAATGCTACGGGCTCCTTGATTGTGGGATGTTTAAAAATGGAGGAGATAAGCCTGAGCCACAGATGTAGCAGCCCATCCTCATGGTAGACACTGGCTGCAGGCGCAAGAGATAGCAGAAGCTCCGATAGTCTGCTAGTCAGACAGAAAGGGCCAGATAGGCAGAGCTGAACTGATTCACTGGCGATAGCTCCTGTCAATCAGGCCCTGGGCTTGATTAATACATGCAGCTCATGGGAAAATTAGGCCAAATGGGAGGCTTGACGTGAAGGGTTGGAGCTTTGGAGGATGCGTAGAGGAGGTGTGGTGGAGGGAAGGGTCTCTGCCGACGACTGAGAGAAGAAGGGAAACACGCTAGCGAGGCCAAATCGGAGGGAGCCGGAGGCTGGTCGTGGCCGCGACATTTGACTCGGCTCGGCGTGGGCATGTCAGCTCGGGTCGAGGTCGCCTTGAATCTGTCACTGTCTTATGGTTTCAATCAAAATTCTGATGAGGGACTTGGTTCTGTCCATAACCCCCCTGCCCTTCACTGTCATGTTTGAAGTCCATCGCGGTGGCATCAGGGACATCCTCGCTGCTCTGAATTTTGCATCACATTCAATTCCTGAATCCAGGAGCCCCATTATATGATAAAAATCTGAATCATTATTAAGAATGGTCTATACTTTTAAATAGGTTCAACTAATGTGCTGGTAAGGTCCACACCACCGATAGGTAACTTTAAATTGTAAAGTAAGGTGTTTGCGGCATGACTATGCATTGAAATGACCTGCGAGATAAAATGCAGAGTTCCTATTAAAGGATGACCTGTCCGATGATGCTTTATCTCAACGCGACATCAGATTGTTCGTTTTTAGGCATATAAGTCATTATGAATCTGCGATAGAGTCACTTCTCTCTATATAACCTAAAAATGGGGCATATAGATTGATTCAGTTCAGCTCAAGGGCGAAAAAATACATTAACTCTGACCAAGCAACATGTTTCCTATGTGCCGGTTTAAATGGCCAACATGTCATTTTGCCGCAAGTTGTCATTAACCAAATAACACTGTGGTAACTATTATTGTGAGTAAGTGCTCAAACTGTAAAGATTGTGTTTCCATCGTAGTTTTTTACTTCGCCTTTGTAACTAAATTGATCCAGGAAAAAAATGGTTGTGATTAAATGCAGCCATATTGTTCAGTTCCGCTTGAGATTGTCAGAAAGGTTTGAATTTAGCCCGGTAATTGTCGCGGTCGTGGTGTTATTAAGTTCAAACGCGCTATAACAGAGGCTGAGTCAGAAAAGGTGAGTTGAGTCCTGAAAGCACCTGTCAAACACTTAATTCACCCCGGCGCCACGTAAGGGTCGAGTGGGCCGGTGGCTGTCTGAGCTAACACGGTGTGAGAAGGCAGCGGCCACCCTGGACGGGTTTCCAGCACATTGCTAAGCTAACGCAAAAAGACAGAGAGCCACACGTGCACACCCAGCACCGACCCTCCCCCCCCCCCCCCCACTGTTCTTTCAGGGACAACAAAGATGCTGACAAACATCTATCTGGACAGAGGAGAGAGGAAACTCTCGAAGCAGGAGAAGAACTTTGCCACTTTCACACAGAAAGGTCGAGATATTCACTGAACTACGATCACAAACTACATCAACATCATGCAATCTGGGCCAGCAACTTCATGTGAAACTGAAGATTTGTGTCTTTAATTCAACAACAAGACAATGCAAAAACATACATGATGAACTGAATAGTGAGAGTATATCTGCATTACATTGTTCCTAAAAAGTTGCAACGACAGCATGAAATAAGAGAGTATGCAGACAGCAGGAGTTAGAAAAATACCAAGTACACAAGTGTAACTCATGTTAACACACCAAAAGTGATGACATCCACGTTTTCCACCCTTTCAAACGATCTCAAAATGCCACCATCTCTCCTATTTACCCCATCTGCTCTGCACTCGGTGGGTGTTATGTACTGCATGTCTTGGATGCTGAGAAAATATTAGCGATATCTCCGAGTTCCGTGCCGAACGAATGTCATAAGCTTCTGTCAAATCCGAGAACAAAGCCTCGTTCACCCACACAATCTGCGGCGAGGATATGAGTAAAGCAAACTTTCCGTTATGAAATTGACATTTTATAATAGCAAAACAAAACTCATTATACAGCAGGCATCCCTCAGGAGCCCTCGACACCAGAACCAAAACAGAAACTGCTGTTAAGCATCATATTGATTCTTTTCATGCTTATCCCACCATGTTTTACGAGGCGTATTCAATTCACAACTGTCCTTGAAGCCTTGTACTTCAAGTCGGAAACGCAGCGAGACAAATCTCTGCTACATCCCTTTCCTCCTTTACAGTGTTAACCCTAATGACCCCAGTCAGAGAGGAGCGAGGGGGGGAGAAAAAAACCTAATTCTGTGTAACTTTTTAATGTCTGTGGCTGATTAAGATAAAGCCAGCCTGTCTCGTCTCTCAGTGATTCTCCTTCCCGCTCCCCTCTGGAGCCAATTTTGTTTGGTGGGGGGAACAATGGTAGATAAAGCAGAGAGCTGGCGAGTTCTCTAATCTGAGGAGCAGCGCTGGAGCAGCTGGGGTGACGTGGGAGAGTCGTGCGCTCTCAGTGCCCGGACAGATGGAGAAAAAAAAAAAAAGAAAAGCTACGATTAGGATCGAGAGTTTGATGTTGGGTGTGAGATAACAAAGACGGCATGTCATACCAATGGGACAAGGTTGGGAAGGAACGACCCCTCTGGCTTTTGTCTGCATTTTCATAGAGGGTGTGGGGGTCACGAAAGGGTTGGTGGAGACATTTGTATCAACCGCTCAAACAAAAGTCGTTTTTTTGCCCTTGATTACATATTGCTTCCAAACACGTCTATTTGTACGTTTTGACTTAGAGTTATTACCAAGATGGAATAAGAGTTTCCTGGTTGTATTTGGTTGGTTTTGTTCTTTTTCATCCCTTAAATCAGCTCTTTGCATCTTCTCTGCTTCGTGTCACATCACAGCGCCTCCTACAGACCTGCTGTCGATGTCACAGTGTTTCTAACGGTTTCTGGAGTACGGAAACTTCCTGAAAATGTAAACGTTTTTAACCCCGCGAATACTGTAAGACTGAGTAGCCTCAGTTATGTAATCATTAGGTCAACGGTGTAATAAAGGATTAGTTACAGAGAGGACAAACCTACAAAGTAGCTTAAGCTAGCAATGCTTTTCCCCCTGGGGCTTACTGAAGTAACCCTTCACGGCACACACAATAAAATATTCATATGTGAGCATCATGGCCTATTTACAGAAGCGCCACACCTTCTGCATCCAAGCCATCCACTGTACTGTCGTTGATCCTGAACGATTGAGCTAAATCTGTCATTGTACACCAGCGTGCTCGCCGGTGGTGCAAGTGGAAGCACTTCACTTGTAAATAAGGTGAATAAACATCTGGTTAACAAACAGAAAACAAAATAAAGGATCAATCTTTGATAAAGAGATTGATGTCAGTCTGTTTTATAAATATGAGTCATTGTAACATGATGGCGATGAGAAACAGGCAGTAAAAGTGCACAATAATAAATATGTTGGCTTTCCAGTGGCCTCGCAAATTGAGAATAAACCATCGCGCTGCTGCGAATGAAGCACCGGTGCGATTCTTGGGCGTAAGTAGGTTGCGTTTTCCGTGGTATCATCATCATTAGATTCACCTGTGGTGGCGAACTGTCAACTCACATCTGCTCATTCATCTGTTTGAGTCAAAGTCTATCCTCTCAGCTGCTACTGTAAGCTGCCACCGAGCGCAGATTTGGGGCATGTGTGGGCATGGATGAAATTATCTTCATTAACTGGAACAGTGCTCCAATATGCTAATGGCGCCGTCTTAATCACCAACGCATGTTGACTGCAAAAAGATTTTGGTGGTATCGACAAACTGAATAATTGCGCGATTGTATCTCTGACAGTGTCACGCTAAGTGGCGGGAACATGGCGGGCTTTTATTTGCAGGAGCACTGAGACCATTAGAGTGTTTTTTTGCGGCGAACAATCGCAGTCAGCAGCTACTTGAGCAACACTTTTGAAGCCGCTTGTCAAATTGCACTTCTGCAGTTTTACTTCTCGGATTTTTTGCAGTGCAACACCTCTCCAGAGCTCTCGTTTATAAGCACTGACACTTTCCACCAGCTTTTCATGGCTCCTTGGAGACCCTTATTTGCTATGCAAGTGTAGCGGAGCAGCAAGTTCAGCCACCAATGATTCTGCACCATATGAAGTGAGGCGCCCTCCTTTCTTCTGTATGAGCAGGTGTTATTCAAAGTACGACGAGCTTGTCAGAATCTAAAATAAGATTTGAGAATAAACGTGGCGACGGAATAGTGGGATAAGAAATATTAGCTATTTTTAGACGTGACAAAGATATTCAGACCATCCGAAATGGAACAGAGAGACACAAATGCTTTAATCTCCACCAAAGAGTCCGGTTATGTTCCTCAGACTGCGAACAAACGTTTATTCCGCCGCTGAAATGTAAGAGTTTGTCAGAACGGCACTGTATAGCACATTAAAATCTCCCTGCTCTATTCAAGCGCCGGAGCTACAGTGCAGGATAAGAGCTTCTCAGGGAGCCAGACAGCCATTCTTCTTCTAAATTTGCATATCCTTCAGAGACAAGCTTGGCTTCAGATCCAAAAGGACAGAAAAAGAAACAAACACACACAAAAGCAAAGCTCATTCACCAAGCTTTTGTATTTGAATAATCCAAGACTCTCTGTCTCAAATATTTTGCCAGAACCCTTTCCAACCAGACATTCATATCTAATGCATACCAATTTAATGGCGAGTACGGTTGATATTCAGAGTGAATGGAGAGATTAGCGCGAAACTATTTTGGTCCCAAACTGCAGAAAAAGCTGCATTCCAGCTGTTTTGGTTCTAATTGAAAAATTGGGGGGGGGGGGGGAATAAAAAATATATATATAAATAAACAGATAATTGGGCCAAGAAGTATTTTTGCTGAGTGATTCATTCCTGGGCTCTAATGCTCTTAAAAAGAGCTTGCAGAGTTGCATGTTGTCGCTATCATGGCAGTGATGCACTGGTGCTGATCCCTAAATAAGATTTCATCCCCTGCTCCGTGGATTAGAGCTGTGAAAAGATTCAGCTGTAACATATTATCTCTTCCACATGTGGATTGGGGGGGGGGTAGAAGTGAAGCCGTTTTTTTTTTTTTTCTCCTTTTCCTCCGAGACGCTGATATGTCTGTTACAGTCTTGCGCTGCTCTTCACTCAGTCTTTCAAATTTCAAGGCCCGCCGTAACAAATGAAAGCACCGGAGGAAACGGGTGGAGAGCGATGACACGCGGGGCTCACCAAGTTCAGTCAAGTTTAGAGACAGCGTAAGCGTGCTCCCTAACACTGTCAGCCGCAGCTGACAGAACCAAACAGCACAGTGGCACCTGATATGCCACACACACACACACACACACACACACACACACACACACACACACACACACACACACACACACACACACAC
>JASSRZ010000016.1:20066647-20076978 GCA_032164315.1 Malacoctenus gilli
GTGGCTGGTGTAGCCCCCCCCCCCCCCCCCCCACTGAGCCCACATTGTGATTGGTCGCGGCGACTGCTTAAGTCAATTTCAACCTCTCGGCCTGAAAAACTCGAGCGAGCCGCTGCGACTGCTCTCAGATCAGCGCGAGAACTCGGTTCGTAGAGTCTCTGTGTGAATCTGTGACAACTCGGTGAGCAGAACCTGCGAGTTCCTTGGGTACTTTCCTCACACGAGTCATAACGAGCGTGACTGAAGCGTTAATGAACGGCTTTGTACTGCGACAGTCCCACTTTACCACAGTAGTAACTGAGTACTGGGGTGTGGAACGAGTAACTCAGCGACAAACTGGTTCTTCTTTCGTCGGTGAAAACAACTGGAGAGTCGCAGGGCCGCTGTCTCTCTCCATCCTGCTCAATGAGCAGCCGACGAGAAAACCAGTCATGTTACCATCTCACTATACTCCTGTTTACTTGCCTCGTCCAGCCCGTCTTAACATTTGCGTCAGTCTTTATCCACAGCGGGATAAAGGACAACGTCCATCCGAATGTTGCTGGTTTGTTGTTGCTTCTTGTCGTCTGTTTCTTTCAGGAAGTGTTAATTTCCAACATTTAGAGCATCTTCCTTCCAGAAACTTCCAGACCATTGAGCACACACGCATCAAACATGAGTTCATGTTGCTTAAATAGAAATACAGCCATCTTTTTGGTCTTTTTGGGGCGTCACTCGGTGAGTCTTCGCCGCCGATTTGCGACCGTTTGTCGACCTTTTTTCTTCGGCGTTGAGTTTTTCTGCTTGTAGCGTTCGGAACGCCAAACCGTGACTGTCACAGATGCAAAGCAGGTGACGTGTCTGCGCGAGCTCACTTCCTTTGCTCGGGCCCGCGGCGGCGGCGCTCTGTTTTCTCTGCGAAGATCCGGA
Source organism: Malacoctenus gilli (assembly GCA_032164315.1). NCBI lineage: Eukaryota > Metazoa > Chordata > Actinopteri > Blenniiformes > Labrisomidae > Malacoctenus > Malacoctenus gilli. The sequence goes on from JASSRZ010000016.1 coordinate 20,067,557, forward strand.
GAAAGAGACATTTGCATTGTTGTCCTTCCTTCACATGCGAACGCACACACAGATAAGGACACACACACACACACATGCGCGGCCACTCATGCACACGATTCAAGCTGCCGGTCGTCACACTCGCTGTGACGGAGCTCAGGCTGTTCTCGCGACGTTGGAGGTTCATAGGAACTCTCACAACGGACTCCAAACGGCCCTCAAGGACTTTTAGGGGGACATGTGAGGAAAATTGACATCGAGGACAAGTTGTGAGGACGTTTGATCGAACCAGATGTCTGACTGGTGGTCGGTCTGAACCGCTCGTCATGCGACTCGCTCAGCCCGGCGAGCTCCCGCCGGCAACAGATGCTGTTTATGGAAAGGAGGAAGATCCTCCACGAGAGACACGCGGGTTTTACGACGCCGACTCACGCAGGTATGCACCCGGTCCACATTTCTTCCGCTTGGACACGCCCCCTCCTGTGATACTGGCAGACGCTTGTTCCACCGGTTGGACGAGGCGACGCCGTCGGACTGCAGCGAGGACGTTTGCAGACGTTTGGTTGGCCTCACTGGAGGACTAAACGTTCACGCGCTCGTTTGTCCCGTTTTTCAGCTGATCGTCTCCGTGGAACTTCCACTCTGGGGTTCCCAGGGATGCTCGGCAAACACAGGCACGAGGATCCCAATGCGACACGTAAAAATGGCGCTTGTGATCTCAGTTTTGAGGTGACGCAAAAGTGTGAAGCTCCCAGCGTGGTGATGTAGTACACATGCCAGGTGGCTAGGTGGCAGTGTGACGCACGGCAGCACCTCACCGCTCTTCTTCTTTGTGGTATTACTGTCTGTAAAGATTTGGACGACCTGTGGTCGTTCACCAGCTCTCCACGGGCGACTCTCAGGTGCGGCAGGTGGAACCAGTCGCACCTGAGAGTCGGTCGGTCGGTTGGTTGGTTGGTTGGTTGTACTTCCTGGTCCTTCTTCACGCCAACGTGAGACGCGTCGTCGCACTTCTTTGCGTTCCTGGATGAAGACGAATTTACGAGCCCCAAAAACGCTGTCGTGGTCTCGACAAAGCCACTTCTGGTCCTCACGATGGACAACGGTCTCCTCAACTGAAGCCGATTCTCGAACCTGTCCCGTGAGGCTGTGGAGGGGCCGTCTGCGGCCGTCCATCGCAGCATCCATTTATGCTCCTCGTTCCTCTGTAACGACGCAGTTTTTTTTCGACCAGATGAGCTGTGAAAATGGAAGTCGAGCTGAAGGCCAGACGTGGTTTCGCTGTGAAGCTCGGCGCTTCGCGTGACGTGGAGTCACCGTACATCCCGAGCACTCCTTCAGAAGTGGCTCCAGTTGTTGAACTGTGACTGAAAAGAGTCACCCAAATGCAAAAAGCGACCAGAGAAAATCGTTATTCTGGTGAAAACCTGAATATTGTTCTGTTGTAAATCCCCTCCAGGCTTTTTCTGTTAATTTTACACACAATTCTTTAAAAAATGAAAGACATAATCCATTTTTTTTTTGTTTCTTGACGAGTTTTTTGCGGGAAAATTGCAGCAAAAACTTCTAAAAAGTCACGACAGACGAGAGCATCGAAGGGAAACCCGTCGAAACGCATCTCACCGCCGTCTCTGAGGATTCGCAGCTTTTCTCTCATCGATAGAAAAAACGCTCGGAGGTTCGAGGGCATCCTGTTTTGACATCGCACCCCAGACGGACGGGGTCGTGACTCACAGGCGCCATGTGACCCGGAGCGCTCACCTCACCACGCTGCGACCTGAGCGCCTGGCAAATGTCAGAGGCGATGTGGGCGCTGAACCCGGGCTGCACCCTGGCCCTCCGTGCCCCCCCCCCCCCTCGCCCCGGCGCTGACATTTAACCATCAAATCAAATGGCAACGTAACGACGCAACGCGAGGGAAGCTCAGGCGGGCACCGAAACGTCAACTCGCCGGAGTCAGAGGAGTTAAAAAAAAAACACCTGGAAGCCGAAAGATGGTTCGCTCTCCGTCCGCCCTTCACGCTCGCAGACATCAGAGGGGCTGTTTTCGTTTCGCGCGGCGCTCCGGCGGTCACGTGTTCCCGTGACTTGACAGGGTTTATCTCGCCGCGTCAAGAGGATCTTCCTCCTGCGACCGTAGAAAGCCTGCTGCTCCTTATCTGATGTGGCTTCTGCTGCTGAGGTGCAATGCAGCTTTCAGGCCTGGAGCCCCACACAAGCTGCACCTGGTGTTTTTTACTCTCTGTGTGTGTGCGTGTGTGTGAATGTGCGTATGCGTGCACGTGTGTTTGTGTGTGTGTGTGTGAGCAAAATGAAGAAGTGAGATAGAGGAGCAAGCAGCAGAGTGCAGAACCCGCCTGCACACTCGACTTTAACTGTGTCAAGTTTCTGCTGAAAGTGTGTGGTTGGATGTGTGTATGCATGTGTGTGTGTGTGTGTTTGTGCGCGCAAGAACGTACGTGTGTAATTTGTGCTGCAACAACCTCAAAACGCTGGTGATGGTTTAATCTTTGACCTGAGAAAGAGGAAGAGAAAGAATCCACCACGCCGTGAAGATTAACAACAAAAACCAAACGCTAAAGCCACCAGTGGACGGGTCACGTCTGAGGGAAAGTGTGTGTGTGTGTGTGTGCGTGTGTGTGTGTGTGTGTGTGTAGGGGTTTTATATAGAACAGTTTGGGATTTTTTTTCAGTTTCAGTCGTTATTTTATTTTCCTTTTTTCAAATTTAGCTCGTTATAATTAGTTTTAAAGCATTTTTTCTATTTTATCAACATTTTTTAGATGATTCTCAATAGAGCTTGTTAATTTTTAAAAATTTTTGGATTTATTTTTTTTTAATAATTCAACTAAAGTTCAAAGACTGATAATTAAAATACTGTAACAAGTTTCTGCAGCTACTTTGTTAATTACTTCTTCAAAGCTGTGATTTCAGATTCCAGTGAATGCATCACTTGTTGTGAGGGGCGTTGCGAAAGCAATCAAAGTGTTGCCATGGCGACTGCTTGAGATGAAGGCAGTGGCTTCTGATTGGTTGAGAAAAGTAATTTTAGTTCTTTCAGCTTGTTTGACAAACAATCCACTTAAAGTCACATTTTGGTTCCTCGAAAACCTTTGATTTTTATATTTTTTAGCGTCAGTTTGTGGGTTTTTTAAAAATTTTATTTGCTTTACTGGTAAAAACATTAACAAGTGTGTCTTTTTTCCATGTTCAGAACTTTCCAGGTTTTCCATCAAGGGACAGTTCCTAGTTCCAGGTACCTGCGACGCTCACGAGTAACGATGATCCATTGTGTTTGTACGGCGCTTTTTCTTCCCCGAGAACCTCGAGCGGTTCACATCAGAGACTCCGTTCCTTCACGGTCGCGTCCACGACCTCGGTGGCGGTCAGCTGAACGCGGACCGCCGGAGGCGTGGCCACCGCGCCGCCCTCACCGGCGCTTGAGGTTTAAGAAGCCGGCGAAGTGTCTTTCCAAAAAAAACGCCACGGACTGATTTGACCTTGAGGACATTCGAACCGCCGCGCCGCCGGGCAGCGCAGCCCTCCGTTCGTTACATCTGAGCTGCTGTGAGTCGCGCGAGCGGAAACGCTGCGCTCGCTCGCTCGCCGCGTTTTCTGGGCGCGTTTCCGCCCCGCGACCTCTGAGGTCAGGCGCTCGCTGACACTCAAAGACCCGTCCGACCCAGCGGAGTTTCCATCGTTTCGTCGCTCCCCTTCCAGGAACCGAGCGGTTTGGCCTTCGAGCGGCTCTGTGAAGTCGCTCCGGAGCGTTCGAACCTGCGGAGGACGGAAAAGTTCGGGCAACGCGGACAGAAATGAGAAACACCTTGTTGATTAAACTTCCCCCGTCGGGTCTCAGAAGATCAGTTTCTGAAGCAGACGAGGAAGTGAAATTGGCTCCTCCTCCTCCTCCTCCTCCTCCTCTTCCTCCTCTGTCATCACAACACCCGACTTTCCACCGATCCACTTCATTCACAACACAAACTCCCCCGTGGTTTAACCTCCGTTTCACCTCCCGCTGCCAAACCAGCGCCCGTTTCCTCCGCTCGCTCACTTTGTCCGGCGAAAACCGGTGCGACGCTTGAGCGGCCGCCGCTTTTCTCGCTAAACCGCCGGTTGTGCGTCTGCGGACGCCGTCGCGTCGGAGGATCGGGCGCGAACCCGCGACCCGCCGCGCGTCGCCGTCCTCCCGACATTGGCGTGTCGCCGTTCTGATTCGGCGCTGCCGCAGTTTCAGTTTCAGGCCTCTCCGGCCTCGCCGGCTTCTCATCTGACTGTTTCCTATCCGAGGGAGTGGGCGTTTCCTGCCGGCGCCGTGGGAGCGCCGCCGCCGCCGCCGCCGTGTCTGAACCAATAGCAATCATGTGTGAGGTCACGTCGGCCGTCGACCGCTGTGTTTGTTCAGCGTTGAACCAAAAAGCCAGCCTAAAAAGTAACTAGTTACTTGGTAAAGTAGTACTTTTGCGACTGAAGGAGTCCATCAGTGTTCCTGGTGTGTTGCTGAGCTGTCAGCACTCTGTGGGTCCGTCTGAGGTCACGTTCAGCTGAAGGTCAACAGTGAGTGGGAGGAAGATGCTCTATCATCTGGGTCACAGCAGGCGAAAGGTTGTTGTGTCGGTTCATCTGTTGTCGCCGATTCACTCACACTCAAAACACACAAACTCGACACAAAAGAAACCGTCGCTATCACACTCTTAAAGGTCAGCGTGCGTGCGTGCTACGTGCTACATGCTACGTGCGTGCGTGCGTGCGTGCGTGCGTGCGTGCGTGCAAGCTGTCTTGTGTTTGTGGTGCAGTGAGCTGCTTCCTCTACTTCCCTGATCTGGACAGTCACATGCAAATCGAGTTCTACCGGTGCACAACAACATAACTGACACACACACACACACACACAGACACACACACACACACACGCTCTCACGCTCTCCAACTGTGTTTCAGGCTCGTAACAAGCAGACCGGAGAGCTCGCAGCCATCAAACTCATCAAGATGGAACCGGGTGAGACAATTTCCCTCCTCCTCCTCCTCCTCCTCTTCCTCCTCCTCTTCCTACTCCTCCTCCTCTTCTTCCTCCTCCTCTTCCTCCTCCTCCTCCTCTTCCTCCTCCTCTTCCTACTCCTCCTCCTCTTCTTCCTCCTCCTCCTCTTCCTCCTCCTCTTCCTGCTCCTCCTCCTCTTCCTTCTCCTCCTCCTCCTTCTCCTCCTCCTCCTCCTCTTCCTCCTCCTCCTCCTCATTTCACAGAGCTCACGAACAGGAACCAAAGAGTCCTGAACATGCGTGACGCGTCGTCGTGTGTCCACAGAGGACGATTTCTCCATCATCCAGCAGGAAATCGTCATCGTGAAGGGCTGCAAGCATCCCAACATCGTGGCCTATTACGGCAGCTACATACGGTAGGAGCTCAGCTCCCTCGCGCTCGGTTCCCGGGTCTGCAGGTCAGTGACTCGGTGGCGCCCCCTTCTGTCCGCAGGGCCAATAAACTCTGGATCTGCATGGAGTTCTGTGGAGGAGGCTCGCTGCAGGACGTCTATCACGGTCAGTGCGTGCGTGCGTGCGTGCGTGTTTGACTTTATTCACGAACACGAGTGTGTCGTTGTGTTTAAGTCACGTATGATTCGACTGACTAAGTCGTCTCCTGCAGTGACCGGTCCGCTGTCCGAGCCGCAGATCGCCTACGTCTGCCGGGAGATGCTGCAGGTAACCGTCACTTGACACTCGGTAGAGCGCACACCTCCGCCCAGCCACCCGTTAAGAGGTTCTTCTGGATGTCACAGGACTCATTTCGTCACCACAATTGAAAGTCTGAATCCTGCTCCTCGACGTTTCTGCCGAAAACAAGCTGGTTTGTTTTGGGAACCTTTTTGGTCACTTTTCCACTAGTTCCTATTCGGCCTTATTGTTCCTGTCTCGGATCGTTTCGGTCCAGTTTAGCGCCTGATGGAAAAGCACCGTTCGATTGATCCTAATCACAGACAGAGCTGAAAAAATGAAAGACAAACGCAGCAAAATGCTCCAAATCCTGAAATAGTCCAAGGGAAAAAATAGTCGCTTTATTTTGAAAGGGAGTTCCTTTGGTGACGCACGTTGTTGTGTGTTTGCATGACCAGGGGCTGGACTACCTGCACGCACAGAAGAAAATCCACCGAGACATTAAGGTGAGACGGACGTCCCACGGAGACAGAAGTCCTTCACAGCCACTGCGAAGTCACTGGACTGGACCACTGGACCACTGGGCCACTGGACTCAGACTGATGACCTCAGTCTGAGTCCAGTTTACGAGCGTTAACGTTGGTCACACCTTCGGTTCGTCCTCCGGCAGTCAATCTGGTCTCTTTCCCCCCCCGCAGGGCGCCAACATCCTCCTGAACGACCAGGGCGAGGTCAAGCTGGGTGGGTGGACGCCTGCGTCGCCACGGTTACCACCACGAACGTGGCCACTCACGCTCGCGGCTGATTTGTCCCATAACCAAATGAAAGATTTTCCACGGATTCCTTCACAAACACACACACACACACACACACACACACACACACACACACACACACACACAGATCTTTCAAACACACACACATACATATATCCCTTCACACACACACACACACACACACAGATCGTTGAAACACGCACACACACACACACGTATTTCCCTTCACAGACACACACACACAAACACACACACACACACACACACACACACACACACAGATCTTTCAAACACACACACACATATCCCTTCACAGACACACACACACACACACACACACACACACACACACACACACACACACACACACACACACACACACACACACAGATCTTGTCCGCCACATCTCCAATCATGGCGTGTTGACCGTGTTCACTTTGTCCCCCAGCCGATTTCGGGATCTCGGCTCAGATCACAGCCACGCTGGCTCGGAGGATGTCCTTCATCGGGACGCCATATTGGTGAGGTCAACGCAATGCTTCACTGTGAAGGCTAAAGAGTTTAGCCGTTCAGCCGTTGATGTGCTGCAACACCATTTCCTGTTTGCGGTTGAAGTGACTCGTTGCTGTTCCCCTCCCATCCACAGGATGGCACCAGAGGTGGCAGCGGTGGAGATAAAAGGTGGCTATAACGAGCTGTGTGACATTTGGTCAGTGGGCATCACGGCCATCGAGCTGGCGGAGCTGCAGCCGCCGATGTTTGACGTGCACCCACTTCGGTGAATACAAACACACACAAACACACACAAACTCACACACTTTCCTACCATTGCACACCGAGGGTCTGGTGAACACCGTGTGCTGAATGTATCCCACAAGCTGCGTGTGTGTGTGTGTGTGTGTGTGTGTAGAAATGTGTTGTTTATCCACACCTATAAAGGTCATTGTTGGTGTTTTGTTGACTCTTTCAGAGTCCTGTTCCTCATGTCCAAGAGTGGATACCAGCCTCCCAAACTCAAAGACAAGTCCAAATGGTAAAAAAAACCCACAAATCATCCAAGTTATTGATGTCCCATGGTGTCCCACGTTGTCCAACGGTATCCCATGGTGTCCAATATCATCCCATGGCATACCATGGTGTCCCATAGTGTCCCGCAGTGTCCCATAGCACCCCATGGCATTCCATTGAATCCAATGGTTTCCCATTGCATCCCATGTGGTTCCATGGTGTCCCATGGTGTCCCACGTTGTCCCACGGTGTCCCATGATGTCTAATGGTTTCCCATAGCGTCCCATGGTCTCCCATGGCGTCCCGCAGTGTCCCACATTGTCTTATGGCATTCCATTGAATCCCATGGTGTCCCATTTCATACCACGGTGTTCCATGGCCTACCACCATGTCCAATGGCATACCACCATGTCCCATGGTGTCCCATGGTGTCCCACGTTGTCCCATGGCATCCCACTGTGTCCCACGGTGTCCTCTGTTGGCAGGTCGTCCACGTTCTACAGTTTCGTGAAGGCCATGTTGGTGAGGAACCCCAAGAAGAGACCCAGCGCCTCCAAGATGCTCTCAGTCAGTGGCGCTCTGATGTCGTGACTCGTTTCTGCTGCCCTCCAGTGGCTCAAACCTTAACAGCAGCCCTGCTGAATGTCCTTCAGGTCTGAGTCCATCGCCTGTCTTCCCGCTGACGTTTGCCTCTCCGTCCCTGTCCCCCCTTCCCTTCCCGTCTCTGCAGCACTCCTTTCTGACCCAGCAGACCCTGAAGCGGGATCTGACCCTGGACCTGCTGGAGAAGTGTCAACACCCCGAGAAGCACAGGAGCAGCCCGGTGTCGGAGGACGAAGACATGGAGGTACCAACGACACAGACCCCCCAGACACCCCCCTCCCCTTCTCTCCAGGGGCCTCTGGGTGGTGACTCGGTGCCGTTCTGCTGCTTCCAGGTGGCCGTTCCTGGATCTCTGAGGAGGATTCAGTCCATCAACAAACACAACCGGGTCGAACGGACCTGCTCCGACATCAGCAGTGAGAAAAAAGCGCTCGTTTCACCTTCAGGGATCCTCCAAGTTTCACCTCGTTTGCAATTCAGCTGCAGAATGAAGTCACGATGTTTTCCTTCCTTTGTGCTCAGTGGAGCAGATCTACACTCAGAGGCCCCTCAAGACAAACTCTCCAAATGTCACGGTGAGTTTACCAAAAAAACGTCTTCGTAAGTCTCTGGAGCCAAAGACGTGTTCAGGGACCGTCCGTGAACTCGGCCTTCGGTTCGGGAGCGTTTCCACGAGGTGACTGGAACCGACTGATTCTCGTTTCTCTGCCGTTCCACAGCTGCGACATTCAGCGGACTCGCCCGACTCCAGCAGGAGTCCCGCCAGGTAACTGACCGCAGATCAGCGGAAGACTTGGTCCATCGTGACCGCGTCAAACGGACCCTGAACGCCTCTTCTGTCTCCTTCTGCCAGGCAGGACACGGACTCGGACGACGACTACGACGACGTCGACATGTGAGCAAACACGCGACTGGCAGCAGTTACAGTGTCTGATTCTCACCAAACCTTTTATTTTGAAACGCGCACGTCCGCACCTTCTCCTAGACTTGCTCAGTAACTCTCCAACAACGTAAACTTTGATCAGACCTTCTAACAAAAACCAGTTTCGCTCAGTTCGTTTATCGTCAATCCTTTCGTGATTTCACCGACTCCTCTCGTGTTTTTCGCTTCAGCCCGACGCTGCAGGCCGACAGGTGAGCCCTAAGATGCCACCGGCACACCTCTGTTCTCGCCATCACTCGTTTATTACCACAACAAACAGTCTTTTATTTTGGTCAACAGCCGCCTGCTGCCGGACGATGAAACGCCACCGCCACTTCCGCCCAAGGTGAGCCGAGACGGGACGAACTCCTCCGTCAGAAGAGACCAAACGTCTGCTGCTGACTCCAATGTGTGTGTGTGTGTGCGTGTGTGCGTGTGTGTGTGTGTGTGTGTGTGTGTGTGTGTGTGTGTGTGTGTGTGTGTGT
>JASSRZ010000016.1:20081629-20097957 GCA_032164315.1 Malacoctenus gilli
TGTGTGTGTGTGTGTGTGTGTGTGTGTGTGTGTGTGTGTGTGTGTGTGTGTGTGTGTGTGTGTGTGTGTGTGAATGATAGAGAACATTTTCCTCTCAGGATTCAGGACGTCTGTTTGTTCAGTTATTTTGATGAATGCTTTTATTTCCTAATGGCAATACTTAATTAACAGTGTGTGTGTGTGTGTGTGTGTGTGTGTGTGTGTGTGTGTGTGTGTGTGTGTGTGTGTAGCCCAAAGTGCGGACGGGCTCGGAGGAGAGCATGGCGTGGGAGGACGACAGGGCGAGGACGCCCAGCTCTCTCGCCGCCCCGCTGCCCCTCACCCGGACCACCAGCGCCTCACGGGTCCAAACGGCGCCACAGTCACGAGCGTCGCGGTTGTCAGGTGGGCGTGGCGCCGAAGCCAAAGTCAGCGCACGATTTGTTCTACTTTCTCGTTTCTGTTTTTCTTTGTTGACCTCATTACTTCGTTTTTTTTTACCATACTTTTTTTCCTTTCTTTGTTTTTTGTCTTTGTTTTTTCTTCCTTTTCATCCTGCCCCCACATAGGGGATCAAAGTTATTTTATTTTGAAGGGCCGTGGGATTTATTTTGACCTATATACGAAAACCTGTTTGAAGGTTTTGTTTGTTAAAAGAAATAAACTCGTTGCTGTTGTGTAATTTTGTGTGTGTGTGTGTGTGTGTGTGTGTGTGTGTGTGTGTGTGTGTTCAGATCCTGCCTCTTTAACAGCCCAGTGGAACAACAGCAACCCTGCGGAGCTCCAGCCTCCCGAGCTTCCTCCGAAAGGCATCCGCCGGCGGCCGACGCCGTCAAAGGTGGGACGGACAAACGTCCTCTGAGGACGTCGGGACGCTGCCGCACTGACCGTCCTCATCGCCGCTCTTCCTTTTCCCTCCTCAGGTCCCTGCCGAGTGCGTCAGTCCCGTCATGAAGAAACCGCCGGTGAGTTCCTCCAGGAGTTCCTCTCAACATCCTCGTTATAGAGCATCTTCCTCCCACTGACTTCCTGATTCTGGAGCATCTTCTTCTCACTAGCATTCTCATTATAGAGCATCTTCCTCCTCCTAGCATCCTCATTATAGAGCATCTTCCTCCTTCTAGCATCCTCATTATAGAGCATCTTCCTTCTTCTGACTTCCTGATTCTGGAGCATCTTCCTCTTCATCGTGTTCTCATCATAGAGCATCTTCCTCCTTCTAGCATTCTCATTATAGAGCATCTTCCTCCCACTGCCCTTCTGTTAATAGAGCATCTTCCTCCTGCTAGCATCCTCATTATAGAGCATCTTCCTCCTACTCCCATCCTGATTTAGGAGCATCTTCCTCTTACTCGTATTCTCATTACAAAGCATCTTCCTCCCTCTGACTTCCTGATTATAGAGCATCTTCCTCCTTCTAATTTCCAGATTTTTAGAGCATCTTCCTGCTAATAACATCCAGATTTTAGAGCATTTTCCTCCCAGTGACTGATGGGAACTTCAGCCTTATGAGTGGTTCCATTATTCGTTTGAGGCTTTTCCTGCTCTGAGTTTGGACACGTTGCAAAAGCCACAATAAGACACTTTCTGATGAGCTTTTATTTTGAAGGCTGTGGCTTGGCCGTGAACTCTTCCTGTCCGTGTCTCCAGGTCTATTTCAAGAAGATCTTCCACGGCTGCCCGCTGAAGCTGAACTGCTCCACGACGTGGAAACACCCGACGTCCAAAGGTTGGACGGCCGCCTCGGCGTCCCGCTCGCGCGTCTTCGTCTCCGCGTCTGACCGGCTCCTCCTCTTCCTCCCTTTAGAGCAGCACGTGATCCTGGGGGCGGAGGAAGGGATCTACACCCTCAACCTCAACGGGCCCGAGGCCACCATGGAGCTGGTGAGACTCGTTGGGAAAGGGGGGCGGGGTTTTGGGTCGGACGGCGGTTCCGCACCATGTGGTGTTGGGTTCCTGGGCTGCTCTGAGGGCGAGCAGCTCCCGCACCTCGCCAGCTCCCGCTCAGCGCCATCGCTTCCCCCTCTTCGACGTCAAACCCTCCCACGGCGCCGCCGCCGATGGAGGCGGAGTCAAACGGTCCGAGAGTGAGCGACTGACGCCATTGGATGGCACAGCGGCTGAACGGATGTCCTCTCTTTGTCCCGCAGTTGTTTCCCGGGAAATGCACCTGGCTCTTCACCATCAACAACGTCCTCATGTCCGTCTCAGGTAAGCTTTTGACGCGACGGGGACGAGCCGCCGCGGACGCCCGCCGCCCTGACGCGTCTCCGCCGCCGGCTCTCTGTTTTCCAGGTAAATCGTCGCAGCTTCACGCCCACATGCTGAAGGAGTTGTACGAGCAGGCGCGCAAAGACCAGCGGCTCGTCCCGCTGCCGACCCACCGGCTGCTGCCGCGGTAAACCGCCGCCGAGCTCCGCCCCCTTGTCGTTTTTTCTCCCGGGAAGACCGTCTCAAACTCGTGTCGTCGTTTGCAGCAAATTTGCCGTGACGAGCAAGATCCCGGACACCAAAGGCTGCCAGACCTGCTCAGTCGGTGAGACCAAAGAGGAGCCGAAAAGTCGTCGAAGGGTAGAAACCTTCGGGCGTCTCGCCGGTGTCTCACCGCGCTCTGTCATCCTGTCCCGCAGCCGACAACCTGCAGCGAGGCTGCGCCTTCCTCTGCTGCGCCCTGGAGGCCAGCGTGGTGCTGCTGCAGTGGTACGAGCCCATGCAGAAGTTCATGCTCATAAAGGTCCGGAACCGAAGCTTCGCCGGCGCCACGGCCCACCAAACCGGAGCTCGCCGACGTTACTCACCGTTCGCGTCTTCGTCTCTCTCTCTCTCTCTCCTTCTCGGCGGCGGCAGCATTTCGACTTCCCGCTGCCGAGCCCGCTGAGGGTCTTCGAGATGGTGGTGGTGCCCCAGCAGGAGTACCCCATGGTGTGCATCGGCGTGTCGCGGGGGTCCAGCCCGGCGCTGCCCATCAGCGTGGAGTACATCAACCTCAACTCCAACACGTCCTGGTTCAGCAGCTCCGGCCTGGGTGAGGAGCGAACGGCGCCGACGCCGGATGGGGGGGCGGGGGGCGGAGCCTGTGTACCCATGAAAACAAACAGACACACCCATTGACGACGAAAGTTTGTGATGCCAAATGTTCCGCTGCTATTTAGGAGCAGTTAGTGCTTGAAAGCTGTGATTTCTAATTCCTTTGAACGCGTCACAGTATCGTGAGATGCTAAAGACTGAGAAGCTGTCGGTCCAGCTGTTGCCATGGTGACTGAAGGAGCGCCGTCTCCGATTGGTTCAGAGAAGTCAAGGCGGAGCTTGTTCGTTTGTCAACAAAGAAGAGAAAGCTTTATTTGTTTTTAGTGAGTTGAAAATTTAGTTAAAAATAGAACCTCTGTGTGTGTGTGTGTGTGTGTGTGTGTGTGTGTGTGTGTGTGTGTGTGTGTGTGTGTGTGTGTGTCCACAGAGAAACCCTGTCCAGATGTGGTCCAGGTGAACCAGCTGGACTCCAGCTCGCTGCTCGTCCTCGTCGACAGTGAGTTCAAAGGATAACGTTCCGTTTTTCTCTTGTACAAGAGAAGACGTTTTCCACCGTGTCACGCTGTCTCACAGAGGGACAGTGTGTCCCACAGAGAGACAGTGTGTCCAACAGAGGAACAGTGTGTCCTAAAGAGGGACATTGTGTCCTGCAGGGAGACAGTTTGTCCCACAGATAGACAGTGTGTGTCCCACAGAGAGATAGTGTGTCCCCGGGCGGTGTGTCCCACAGACAGACAATGTGTCCCACAAAGAAGCAATGTGTGTCCTTCATCCCGCAGAGAGACAGTGTGCCTGGACAGTGTGTCCCGCAGAGAGACAGTGTTTCCTAAAGAGATACAGTGTGTCCCACAGAGGGACAGCGTGTCCCACAGAAAGACAGTGTGTCCTAAAGCAGGACAGTGTGTCCTGCAGAGAGACAGTGTTTCCTAAAGAGGGACAGTGTGTCCCGCAGAGAGGCAGTATGTCCCACAGAGAGACAGTGTGTCCCACAGAGGGACAGTGTATCCAACAGAGGGACAGTGTGTCCCACAGAGAGACAGTGTGTGTCCTACAGAGGGACAGTGTATCCAACAGAGGGACAGTGTGTCCCACAGACAGACAATGTGTCCCACAAAGAAGCAATGTGTGTCCTACATCCCGCAGAGAGACAGTGTTTCCTAAAGAGAGACAGTGTGTCCCACAGAGGGACAGTGTGTCCCGCAGAGAGACAGTGTGTCCCACAGAGGGACAGTGTGTGAAGCGTCCACGAGCGGGATGCAGAACGCGTTCACTTCCTGTCCCCCCCTCCCCACAGAGTCGGCTCTCATCGTGGGTCTGGAGGGGGAGTCGAGGGGCTGCAGGTCGCTGCCCAACGAGACCACCTTCCTCCACGACGTCCAGTCTATAGGTGAGGAGCCCCAGCCCCGAGCTTTTATTTTGAAAGCTCCCGCCGTCCACCACTGACCGTCCGTGTCCTCGCAGTGTACTTCGAGGACACGCTGTTGGCCGTGTGGCGTCACGGCTGGCAGAGGAGAGGAAAAGGCTTCATGGAGGTGCTGGACAGAATCACCGACCACAAGAAAACCTACCGGCTGGTGCCGTGCGACAGGTACGGGACGCTCGCGGTTCCGGTCGGACTCTGGTCCTTCAGACATCTGGAAAATAAAAGCCCAAAGCTGGTGGATCCTCCAACGGAAGAGTTAACAAAATAAACTTCAGGAAACGCAAATGAAGATTGTTTTGGTCGCGTTCTCACGTGGTCATCGGGGTTCGTGAACCACTTCGACGTGTCTCCTCAGGATGGTGGTGCTGGAGACGCGTCCCAGCGAGGACCAGTCGGGGATGTCCAACCTGTACGTCCTGGAGATCGCCGAGAACTACGTCCTGCTGCCGTGACGGCCACAGGAAGGAGACGCGAGGACCCGACACGTCCGTCTCCGTCGGCGCGGAGTCTGACAGGCGGCGGAGCAGCGTGCGGTTGTTTGAAGAGACTTGAACCTGTGAAAGACGGGAGGTTGTTTGTTGTTTGTTTGCCGTGTGCGCCTCTATTTACGTTGGCGGCCGTCGGCGAGATGGAAGAAGAAACCCGGACGGGTCGAGAGTGAGCGAGTGAGGAGTGAATGAGTGAGTGAGCGAGGACTGAGTCCTCCTCCAACACTAAACAGGAGCTTCCCCGTTCTTCTGCCGCAGCGTCTCGTCGCGCTGAAGGACTGAAGCTGCTGTTGCTCCTGTGTGTGTGTGTGCGTGCGTGTGTGTATGTGTGTGTGTGCGTGTGTGTGTTTTGTGACCTGGATTGTCACTGTTGGATCAGAGTTACAACGAAATAAAGACGCTCAGACACGATGAGACGATTTATGGAGACAACATGAGTTTCCTGTTTTTTCTCCAACATATATTTAAAAATATATAATAATAATAATAATAATAATAATAATAATAATAATAATAATAATAATAATAATAATAGAGCAATTTTTTTAATTTTAAAAAATGTTTTTTGATTTTTTGGGGGATCTAAAAAAAACTTTAAAAAAATATTGAATTAATTTTTCCTCCCTGATTTAAACATATTATTTATTGAGTTTTTTAAAAGCAAAACTCTTCCAGAAATTTAATTTATTTTTAATTTTTAATATTTGTGAATGGCAACTTGCATCAATGCTTCCACCTTCTCTGTATGTTTGTTTATTTTGATTTTATTCCGTCTCCTCATGTGTCCAGGAAGAGTTCCTGTTGTTTTGTTGGGGCAGAGCTGTCGGGAGTCACTGGGGGGGTAAAACGGGCTGTCCGGGGCCGGATGTCCTCTCTTTACCCCCTGACGGCAGAAGGAGGGGAGGGGGGGGGGGAGTGGAGTGCGCAGAGCCAGCAGCAGCAGGCGGCGCAGACGCAGACGCGCCGTCACACGTCCTTTACGCACGGCGGATGCAGGGAGGCAGAGACCCGGCCGAGGAGGATGCTCACGCCGGCTCGGAGGGGCCGTCAGTGCGGGTGCAGCAGTCAGCAGGTCCCGGCGGTGCGGGTGTAGGATGCGCCGGAGCGCCGCGGCGCAGCTGGTGGGCCTTGCTGCGCGGGGCTGCGCGCCGTCTCCCCCCCGGAGCCTCCGCTCGTCCCTGATTTAACCGTGTTGTTGGTTTTTTTTTTATTATTATTATTTCCAGGTCAGAATCTGTGTTTCCTGTGCGGCTTGTTTGGACTAAAAATGGCCGGAGATGGCGGCGCTCTGAAGGATATCAATGAGATTAAGTCCCAGTTCCGGACCAGGGAGGGCTTCTACAAGCTGCTCACCCTCTCCGACTCGCAGCAGCGCGGCGGGCTGCCGCGGGGCCCGTCCGCCGGAGCCACGCTGGGCCCCGGCGGCGCCGGACCCGCGCCGATACCCGGCGGAGGGGTCGGGCTGCTGCAGGGGCCCGGGGCCGCCGCAGCCGCAGCCGCCGCCGCAGCCGCCGCTGCCGCCGCCGCCGCCGCCTCTTCCTCCTCCAATGCGGCGGCCAACTCCTCCCCGGCGGGCTTCCTGCCGCCGGTGCGCGTCTCCATGGTCAAGCTGCAGCCCGAGGACCCGAGCGAGGAGTCGGAGCGGGTGTGCTTCAACATCGGCCGGGAGCTCTACTTCTACACCTACACCAACATCAAGAAGGCGAGTCTGCGCCAGCCGGAAGCCCGCCGTTAGCTTAGCATGCTAAGCCGCCAGCATCAGCGGCTCCTCTCATCCGGCTGCTGCTGCCGCCGGGAAACGGGTTTCCGTTGCGCATCGAGACCCGGAGCCGCCCGGAGCTCCGCGGTCCCTCCCCAGCACCTGGTTCCCCTTCGCAGATCCGCGTATAAAGAGGTCGGAAAACACCGTCCGAGTCCGGTTTCAAACAGAGAAGGTCCAGGGAGGGGGACAAGTGGTGTCCAATCTGGGGCCCCGGACCCCTCAGGGGGGACATCACCTTGTCCAAGGAGTCCAGAGTAAAGCAGGACCAGGGGCGGGTACAGGGAGGTTTCTGTACGCACTGAACGCTGTCATACTCCCACCAGGCCTCTAGGGGGGCTCAAACACTCGGTCCAGAAACCATGAAGAAAGGCGGTAGCGTCGGCTGCTCTGATTGGTTCCTCCACAAGTAACTCGGTTCTTTCCCCAAAGAGGGGATTTTGTCGAGAACAAATGATCTAAACTCGAGCACAAAAAGTTTGCGAATCTGACGTTTTGGCCCCTTTCGCATCGTGGACCAATCAGCTCCCAGAACTCTCAGCCAATCAGAGCCCTGTTTTTAAAGATCAAAGGTCTTTGGGATGAGACAAGAAGCTTTTAAATCAGACGGATGGTTCCCAGCGTGGTTCTGGGAACCTTTAGGGGGGCGCCAGAGAGCATTCCATCTGTTTGGCCTCACTTTAATGTTTTTGGCTCGTCAGCCGTCCTGTAGAGACATTTCAGGAACTCCGACTCAAAGGCTTCAGGAGGAACCAGACAGAAGGTTCCTCTGTACTTTTAACTGTCGATACCTTTAAAATAATCGCTTCAAACAAAACAACGACATCGTCGTTAGAAATCAGTAACTGCTGGATCTAAATTGAGCTCGTGCCGTCGTTTTTGACCTTCCGGCGTCTCGTTGTCAAACCGTCAGAGACGGTTTCTAAGGGAGGGAACCTGAATGCAGCACCGTCCGTCCCCCGTTTGGCGGACGCTCCGTCTCCTCCTACACCAGACGGCTGTTTCGTTAGCTGACGAACCCGGAGGCCGGAACCTGAACCGTACCTTCGTTCGATCCTCCGAGGGACCGCCGGTGCCGTCTGCGGCGCCGCCGGTGTGTCCCGAAGGTGTTCTGAAGCTTCTCTTTTCCCTCGCCGGTCGCCTGCAGGCCGTGGACCTCAGTAAGCCCATAGACAAGAGGATCTACAAGGGGACGCAGCCCACCTGCCACGACTTCAACCAGTACTCGGCCACGGCGGAGAGCGTGGCGCTGATCGTGGGGTTCTCGGCCGGCCAGGTCCAGTACCTGGACCCCATCAAGAAGGAGACCAGCAAGCTCTTCAACGAGGAGGTACGAGCTCCCTGGACTTTCGCCTTTCTCGGCCTCAAATTCGACAGTTTCCTGACTTTTATGGTTGGAGCTTTAAAATCAAACAACAATAAAGTCAGAAAACATCTCAGGCGGTCGAATTTCAGTCTTGAGGCAGGTTTTTTTAATTCTACTTTGGGAGGCAAATCGCCCCGTTCTGTGGCTCCAAATGTTGTCCCACCAGGGGTTCCTCTGGTTGGAAAAGGTTCCAGACGCCTGCCTGCACTCCACTTCTCTTGGTTTTCAGAATTTTACAGCAGGAAAAAGTTCCTGAGACCAAGAAATAGTTCCTGTTTCCAGGAAGAAGTTCTTGTTACCAGGAAATAGTTCCTGTTATCAAGAAAAAGATTCTGTGACCAAGAATTAGTTCCTGTTACCAGGAAAAAATTCATGTCACCAGGAAAAAGTTCCTGTGACCAAGAAATAGTTCCTGTTACCAGGAAAAAGTCCGTGTTATCAAGAAAAAGATTCTCTAAACAAACATTAGTTCCTGTTGCCAGGAACTTTTTCAGTACATACTCCAAACGAGCCCAGTTGGACTGAAATTTGTGGTTTTGTCAGGTGATCATTTTGCCTCACTGGAACGACACTCGGGAGCTCGATTTCAATGCAAAACGACCAAAACAGAGTCGAGTTGAGTCGAGCGGCACTAACTGATGAAACAGAAAAGGGTCTTAGCTTTTGGCGTCTCTTCTCAGTCCTCTCGTCTCTCCTTCTCTTCTTCTGCGTCCGCTCTTTCGTTTCCCTTCCGACCGTCGAGATCAAAGGCTGCGTTCCGATTCCTTCCTTAATCCTCAACCTGAACCCTCCGTCCTCAAAATGCTGTCCCAATTTTTTGGAAGTTAAGTTGAGGAGCGAGTTTGAGGAACCAAACGGCCGTTACGTTCCTTAAAACCGAGGAGAGTCGAGCACCGACCTTAAAAGTAGCGGTTACCCAGAATGCATTGCGCTATTTACAGTTAAAAAGAAACGGCAAGCTACAAATGTATTTTCTTCGTTAACAGAGAGATAAATATGACAAAAAAACATTGTATTCTCTTAGTTTAGGTCCATTTCATGGATTATTTACCTCATTGTTGCTTAAGTTTTGGTTTTTTTGACGATCTTATGTCAGTAGCGGACTGCAGCGGTACTGTTGCTATTGTTGCTACGGCTACGGCTTCCTCTGTTCTGACTTGACAGACTCAACGCCGCTTTGGCGTAACGCTGCCCCCTACCGACCGAGGAAGTATCTGCATTTAAGGAGTGTTCCGTTTTTAGTTAACACTTGGTTTTGAGGGTAAAAGTTGAGGGTTAAGGCAGAGAATTGGAATTGGGCCCTAAAGTAAGGGCTACCCAGAATGCATTGCGGTATTTACAGTTAAAAAGAAACGGCGAGCTACAAATGTATTTTCTCCGTTAATATAGAGATAAATATGACAAAAAACATCGTATTCTCTTAGTTTAGGCCCATTTCATGGATTATTTACCTCATTGTTGTTAAAGTTTTAATTTTTATTTGACGATCTTTTGTCAATGGTGGACTGCAGCGATACTGTTGCTATGGCTACGGCTTCTTCTCTTCTGACTTGATAGACTCAAAGCACCAACAGCAGCAACAGAACCGCTGCAGGCCGATATTGACAAAAGATTGTAAAGTAAAAATAAAACTTAAGCAACAATCAGGTAAATAATCCAGGAAATGGACCTAAAGTGTTTTTTTTTCGTAATATTTATGTCTGTTTTAACGAAGAAAATACATTTGTAGCTTGTCGTTTTGTTTTAACTGTAAATAACGCAATGCATTCTGGGTAACCTTTACTTTTAAGGTAGGTGCCCGACTCTCCTCGGCCGTTTCGTTCCTTCAACTCGCTCCTCAACTTAACTTCTGAAGAATCGGGACTTCACTTGCACCTCGCGTAAGCGCGCGTTTCGAGGAACGAGGGTCGAGGATTGAGGACGGAATTGGAACGCACCCCCGGTTTCGAGGGTCAAGGTTGAGGATTGAGGAAGAGAATGGGAACGGGGCCCCAAGTACCCGTTCCGATCCTCCTCCAACTGCCGTTGTGTTCCAGAGGCTGATCGACAAGTCCAAGGTGACGTGTCTGAAGTGGCTCCCCAAGTCGGAGAACCTGTTCCTGGCCTCCCACGCCAGCGGCCACCTCTACCTCTACAACGTGGAGCACCCGTGCGGCACCACGGCGCCGCAGTACTCGCTGCTGCGGCAGGGCGAGGGCTTCGCCGTCTACGCCTGCAAGACCAAGACGCCGCGCAACCCGCTGCTGCGGTGGGCGGTGGGCGAGGGCGGCCTCAACGAGTTCGCCTTCTCGCCGGACGGCGTGCACGTGGCGTGCGTGGGCCAGGACGGCTGCCTGCGCGTCTTCCACTTCGACTCCATGGAGCTGCAGGGCGTGATGAAGAGCTACTTCGGCGGGCTGCTGTGCGTGTCGTGGAGCCCCGACGGCAAGTACCTGGCCACGGGCGGCGAGGACGACCTGGTCACCGTCTGGTCCTTCGCCGAGAGCCGCGTGGTGGCCCGGGGCCACGGGCACAAGTCCTGGGTCAACGTGGTGGCGTTCGACCCCTTCACCACCTCCCTGGAGGACGAGGAGCCCATGGAGCTGAGCGGCAGCGAGGAGGACCTGCACCCGCCGCCGCCGCTGCCGCCGCCGCCGCCGCCCAACAACGCCATGCACTTCGGGCGGGTGCGCACCAGCAGCACGCTGTCGCGCCTCTCCCGCCACAGCTCCAAGGGCGGCGGCTCGGCGGCCGTCACGTACCGCTTCGGCTCGGTGGGCCAGGACACGCAGTTCTGCCTGTGGGACCTGACGGACGACGTGCTGTACCCCCGCCTGCCGCTGTCCCGCGCCTTCACCAACACTTTCGGCCCCTCGCTGTCCAACTCGGGCAGCGGCGTGGTCAACAGCACGTCCGGCGGCGGCGGCGGCGGCGTGGAGGGCCACCACCATCCTCCCAACACCACCACCACTACCAGCGGCGGCGGCGGCACGGCCAACCCGCCCACCCTCCCGCTGCCGCTGCCGCGCTCCCTCTCCCGCTCCAACTCCCTGCCTCACCCCGCCGTGGCCAACGCCTCCAAGGGCCAGGGCGCCTCGGAGGGCGGGGGCGGCGGCGGCGGCGGAAGCGGCGGCGGCGGGACCGCCGGCGGGGGCAACAGCACCCCGTTCAGCATCGGCCGCTTCGCCACGCTGTCCCTGCAGGAGCGCAAGTCGGACAAGTCCGGCGGAGGCGGCGGCAGCGGCGGCGGCAGCGGCGGCGTGGAGAAGGAGCACAAGCGCTACCACAGCCTGGGCAACATCAGCAAGAGCAACGACAAGATCAACGTGGCGCCGCGGAGCAACCGGCTGGACGCCGCCAAGGTGCTGGGCACCACGCTGTGCCCGCGCATGCACGAGGTGCCGCTGCTGGAGCCGCTGGTCTGCAAGAAGATCGCGCACGAGCGGCTGACCGTGCTCGTCTTCATGGACGACTGCATCATCACCGCCTGCCAGGAGGGCCTCATCTGCACCTGGGCGCGGCCCGGCAAGGCGGTAAGGCGGCGGCGGCGGCGGGGTTGGTGGGTGGGCGGGGCCCGGGTGGGGGGGGGGCGTGGCTCTCGCGCTCTGACGTCTCGCTTGCTTCTCTCCGCAGAACTTGACAGCACAGAACGGGAACTCTCCGAGCGGCACCGTGGTATAGCTGACGGAGACGCTTTGCACTCGTCCTCCTCCCTCCTTCGCCGTCTTCTCTCCATCCACACGGGGCCAACAAACAGACACTAACCCCCCCCAACCCCCTCTACCCCGCCGCTGCAGTATTACCCCCTCAGTATTACACCCCCCCCCCTTCCTCCTCCTCCTCCTCCTCCTCTTCCCCCCCGACGGTGGGAAACAGTTCCTGAATCCTCAGAGATTCAAGTCTGAAGTCTGGGAACAAATAACCGACTCGTCGAGAGTCTTGGGTACCTTTCTCCCGAAGTCCCGCCTCCTCGTCAGTGCACCGTCACCATGGAAACCACCACAGACGCTGGGTTCGGTTAAACGACGACCAGCCGTCCTCTTGATTCGACATCGGCGGGATTTTTGCCTCGAAGTATTAACGTACGTATGCTGAAGCCGACGCGACCCCCTAACGCTCGATGCTTATCCACAAATCTACCACGTCGTGATGAATCCGGCCACGTGGGGGCGCCGCAACTCCGCCAGTTTGGCCTCCGTCTCCCTTCCGGGCGTGGCCGCAGACTTCTGGCCTCGGCAGCGCGACGCAGGTCTCCGGATAGTCGTTCTTCCGGGCGCAGAGCGACTCTGTTTCCCTGAACCAAGTTTTGTTCCTCCCCGGACGGCGCCTGACTCCGCCCACCGCTTCCCGTCGGTCCGGCGGAAGCAGCGAGGAGCCGACAGCCCCCCCCTCCACCCCCCCCTCCCTTTCATGCAAAAGACACTGCGAAAGCCACGGCCATTGTATTTAAGTTATTTATTTTATCACGAGACTGTAGTAATTTATATTGTAAATACTGAAAATACTCTATAAATACAAAAACGGAAGGACGCGGCGAGGAAGCGAGCGACGCGGCGGCGAGGCGGCAAAGATGAAGAGTATTAATATATGGAGATCCTTTTATTGTACATAGCAACAACACCGTGATAAATGGAACGTCTGCTGTTTTAGGGGACCCGACGATGTCAACGTGTTTTTATTTGGTGTGATTGGTCCCCTCGGAGCAGAGGGCGGAGCTTCAGCCGGCCGCCACAGCATCCACACACACACACATATACACACACACTGCTGCGCAGTCCTAACAGCTAAAGTCTCCCCCACACACACACACACACACACGCTGACACACACACACACTCCCTCTGACGGTGTAGCATCACGTGTTCTGTGTCTTCATTCCTGTTGCACCTGAATTGCCTCTTGCAAAAATTTGCACAGACAATAAATCCACGGTCCATCCTGAGCTCCACACTCACACGTGTCGCTTTGTTGTTTTCGTGTGGCGCCGGCGCCCAAACGGACCACACGCGCGGGAAGTTTCGCGATCGCAGCGCCGCCTGTCGCGTCTGTAACCGTCGACGACGACGACCTCCTGGGAGGACGACGCGCTCACGCGGGTTTCCGCCCAAGAAAGTACATCTTTCGGGCCTTACTCTACTCTAGTAATACTCTAGTAACAAAAAGTAATGGGATACGATACTCAACTACCTAAAAAACAGAAGTGAGGGGATGTCAGAGGTGCTCAAAGGTCAACTTGTGCGCGACTCTTCTGTTGATTTTCTTTCTTTTTCACTCTTAAATTTGTTGTTTGAGGAAAAAAATGGAGAGAAATTTGCACCAAAGTTACTCCATATTTGGCAGATCTTCTGAAAACTTGCAGTAACTGTGAAGTAACGTGTACAGGAGCTGCTCGGGTGGCCGCATCGCAGCTGAAATACTACTAAAACTACTACTACTACTGTACCACAAGGTGGCGCAGCGAGTCTTCAGTGTCGGTTCAACACGTTACAAAGTATGAAGGCAGCACTCACGGACTGATGGCGCGACAACAAACGGTAAAGTTACTCCACTGATAAGTTACTTTGTGTGCAGTAACTCATGAAGTATCGTTAGTGTTTTCAGGTGGAACCAGGAGCTCGAAAATAAAAGCACCCAGTTGGATGGAACGTCTCTTTCCGGCGGTAATCCTCCGTCCTTCCGGTAGGGGGGCGCAGCGGTCCAAAGTCCGCGCCTGTTTTAAGCGTGAAGAAGAAGAAAAGGAGGCTCCGCTGAAAGTAGGTCAACTGAGGACAAAAACAAAACAGGAACCGCTGACCATATATGGGGCGCTGGAACGCAGGGAGGGGGCGTGGCCTCAGCGAGGCGGCACTGGTGAGTCCCCCCCTCCCAACGACGGAAAGGGAAAAATCTTCAAAATAAAACAACCAAGAAAACAAGTGTTGCGACATTTCTTTTCAACAACAGATCCATCACCTTTGGATTATTTGGTGTGTAATTTGTCATCAGATAGATAGATAGATAGATTTTTTTGACTTAGTTAAAACAGACTTCCGGATTTTACAGTTTTTGCAATTTTTTTATGATTAAGTATTTGTTATTAACGTATAATTTTTAAAAAATTTTATCCAATGATTTTTTTCAGATTTTGTTTGCTTCTTATGTGATATATTATTTTATTTTATCTTATCCTATATTAAATTACATTACATTATATTGTATTATATTATATTATATTATGTTATATTATGTTACATTACATTACATTACATTATATTATATTATATTATATTATATTATGTTATATTATATTATATTATATTATATTATATTATATTATATTGAATTGTATTGCATTGTTTTATGTTATATTATTTTATATTATATTATGTTATATTATGTTACATTACATTACATTATATTATATTATATTATATTATATTATGTTATATTATATTATGTTATATTATATTATATTATATTATATTATATTATATTATATGATATTGAATTGTATTGCATTGTTTTATGTTATATTATATTATTTTATATTATATTATATTATATTATATTATATTATATAGCAGGACGACAACAAAAGTAATTTGAAGCTGAGTTGCAGGGGTCTCCTCAAACCTCCCGACTTTTATTTTGAAGGCAGCTGCGGGGCGGTGCGTGGTAAGTGCGTGCAGCTTGGCCCCACTGCGGGTTTCCTTCATTTTTCACGGTTGGAGCACGATAAACAAGGACCGGAGGAAGAGTCGCGGATCCAGGACCATGGAGCAGAAAGCGGAGCCGGGGCCCGTCAAGCGGTGAGTCCCGCCCGGCGGCACCTCTCGCCTGCTCCGGGGCAGGGCGCCGGACGCCGCGGAGGAACCAGGCGGAGCGGCCGCAGGCGCGTCCCGCGGGTGCTGCGGCCGCTCCGGCTCGGCCCGCCGCTCAGCATCGTCCAGCCTGCAAAGGGAGGCTGAAGGGACCGAGTGCGTTCACACCGCGCAACCGCTCCGAGTCCACTTCCGCTCCAGAAGCGTTTTTCTGCTGAATGCATCTTATTTTCTTGCACAAACACGATGTTTGCGTCAGTGTTTACGTTCCCTGATGTCTTTGGACTCGGATTGCGTCGCCGAAATGTGTCCGCATGTGGAAGCCGCGAGTTGTTGTTGTTGTTGTTTGGGCCCGCGCGCGCCTTTGTCCACGCTTCACCGTTCACCCGTTCATTCACGCATCTGCTGCGTTCTGCCCCGTTGGGCTCGTCGATGTTGTGTGTGTGTGTGTGTGTGTGTGGGGGGGGGGGTCTGTTTGTTGCTTAGTCGGATTGAAGCTGAAGTCGGAGCGCAGAGCCACCAAAACCTGGGACCGGAAGTGGGCCCTTTAAAGGGTCAGTCAAGGTCAGGGTGGCGCTCGGGTGTCCTGGTGAAGGAGTCCAACCAGTTCCAGGAGGAACCAGTCCCATGGGAACCTTTCTGTTTGGTGTGTGTGTGTGTGTGTGTGTGTGTGTGTGTGTGTGTGTGTGTGTGTGTGTGTGTGTTTGTGTGTTTCCTGCATACAAGGTCAGTAGGTGGGTGTATTTCGGGGCGACGTGACGGGCGGAGGTCTCCCTCCGTTGGATGTTTCGTGCACACGAGTCAGTGTTGTGATTGTGGCGCCGCCGCTCACGTTGATCGCCACGTGTTTCTGTGCACGCCGTCCACACCCCCCTCACACACACACACACACACATACACACACACACATACACTCAGTGGGCACGAGCGTGCACGTTTCCAGTGCCTCGTTGACCCGCAGACCTTCATTCCATCACAGATTAACTCGCGGCTCTGTTTACGACGGACGGGAACCAACACGCCTCATGTTTCACATCCCACTCTCGGGGGGGCGGGGGCGGGGCTGGAGACGCGCCCGGGGAAACCGTGCGAGGGGCCGCGGACGTCCCGGCGGTCCGGACCAAAACGCTCCGTTGCTGGCGTGACGCCTTACGGCCTCGGACGGTAACGAGACGCCCCTCTTTGAGTCCGTCGCCACTGAAAACGACCGCCGTCACTTCAAAAAAAAAAGTGACACTAGCTACTCTTTAAGTTCACCTGAGGTTCTTCAGCTAGTGGGAGGAAGATGCTCTATAATCTGGATCTTAGTGGGAGGAAGATGCTCTATAATCTGGATCTTAGTAGGGGGAAGATGCTCTAAACGACTCTCAGACGGAGGCCTTATTCACTCTGTTGATGCTGATCACAGCCACTTTGGATAAGACTAAGTCTGTGTGTGTGTGTGTGTGTGTGTGTGTGTGTGTGTGTGTGTGTGTCTGTGTGTGTGTGTGTGTGTCTGTCTGTCTGT
>JASSRZ010000016.1:20113930-20125480 GCA_032164315.1 Malacoctenus gilli
AAGAGACCAAAAGAAAGTCAGTCTTCATTTGGTTCGGTTTGCTTTCACACTGCAGCTCTGACACAGCACCAAACTGCCGACACATCACGTCGCCTCGACATCATCAGCTCGTTTGTGCCGCAGTCGCCTGAAGCAAACACAGACCTCGGAGCACGAGTGACTTTATTATTCACCGTTTCGTTTCAGATCAGGTTTGAGTCGGTGATCAGTCCGTAAACTCGCTGTTTTGTGGGGGAATGTTGCAACACAGCAGACTCTTTTCTTTTCAAAGACCACCCTGACTGATTTCCCTCGAAATATAACAGCTGACCACAGATCAGCGTCTGTCAACGTCTGCAGGTCTGCCAGAGGATGACTTCACAAAACGAGCCGCCCAAACAAACCCGCTCGAAGCTCCCGTCCGGGACAGAAACGACACGCTCGCCGCGCCACAAAGCGGACGGCGCTCTTCGGGTTACCGCTGTTGTTGTGATGCTCTTACATTATCTGGCTGCTGCTGAATCAGGGATGATAATTAATAGCCTCTTCTGGCGCTTCTGCAAACAACACGGCGAGCACAGCGGCTCGCTCTCCCAGCGTTTCCCAGATTTATAAAGTGCTGTGCAAACACACTGTCCACGGTGTGACCTTGGAGCTGCTGGCAGCGTTCAGCCGCCGTCCGTCTGTTCAAAAAACACAAGTCGGGACAGCCGGAGTTTCTGTACCACACACACACCGAGTGTGCCAACATCTGCCTGTGCTCGGAGTAAACACACAACGTAAAAAGAACACACTTTTAACAACACATGGTCAACAAATACCTAAACAACCTCCTTGGCAGATAAGACAAAAATCAAATCACAAAAACGCATGAAAAGCACTTTAAAAAACATTCGTAAACTACCCCTAACAAGAATTAAACGTCATATTTTACCATCAAAATAATATTTAATATAATTTTTAGACATGAGTTGAAAAAACTAAATTACTGAGAGTTGTTTGAAGTAATTTTATTCTTAGTTTCAGTATTTTATCGTCTGTGTATGCTAATGTTATACTACCCCCAGAACTGCTTGCACAACTCAAAAAACAGATTTACGTTGACATAGAAAACATCTAGTAACAGTCACAACTTTACAATAAGACTGAACAGACATGTTGGTGCACTGGTAGTTCAGTGGTGAAGGCAGCTTAACGTCCAATAAGGCAGCGCTGCATGACCACATTTGTTGCCGTGAAGTTTGCCCACAGAGACGTTTGTCCATGTGTCACCAACACTTGTGCAGGAGACACATGAGCGCGGTCCAGCAGCTGGCCTGTCCAACATGAGCCTCAGGAGCAGGTTTGACTGGCAGTCTGTATGTGTGTGTGCGCGCGCGCAGTGTGTGGAGTCCTTTCACACACAACTAACAATACAGTTATTATGCTGCTTTCCCCCTGACTCACAGTTAATCCACGCTGCGACGTTTTTAACAACGGAGTTTTGTTGTTATGGACCCGATTAACTTTCGCCTCCGTCCCAGCGGGGCAGCCCGAGCACAGGCGGGCACTCAGGCCGCGCCGGACGGCGACAAACCCGCAAACAACGGCGGTGAAACACTCACTGTGGCGGCAGCGGCTCACGGTCCACCTGATCCCATGTCGGAGACGCGGCTGGGAGCGAAGAGGAGGAAAAACAGACGGCCTGAAAAGTTGTTCCCGAGGAAGGACGGAAGTGAAGAACGTGCAAAGCGAGCCGCGTGACAAAGAGGTGGAGGGGAGGAGAGATAACGGCGGAGAGAAGCCGCGCGGAGCGGAGAGCCGCGGAGGCGGCGGCGGCGGTGGCGGCGGAGCTTTTCGGACCGTCAACACAAAGTGTGTCGCATTCCTCCGCTCTCAGCAGCACGCGGCCCAGTATCGTGACGTCACGTAGGGGCGGGGCGACGAGTGAGTGCGAGCCAGTTCGACTTTCACACAAAGTTTCACAAAAGTTACACGAAAACGTCACGCGCCACTCCCGTCTTCTGTGTGACGTCACCTGTGCAGAGACGTGATGCTCCTTTTATTACAGTATCCAAAACGTTTTTCACTGAGAGTGTCGATAAAATCTTTACTTCAGACAATATTAGATGATAAACTGCAAGAGGATGTAAACTTTTACTTTTACTTTAATAAATTACTTGGATGGCATCAAGTTAATCCTGTTTAATTTTTGTTTATATAGCACCAAAATACATTAATTTCAATGTCATCCACATTCAAATACAGAAAACACACATTTGAGCAAATTTTAGCAACAGTGGAGAATTTTTTTTTTAAAAAAACAAGGGAAAACTTCCCGTTTAATCCAATGTATCTGTAGCAGGATGACCAGAAGTTAACGCACTGATAGAAAAAAAAAACTGACTTTCAAAGCATTGAAAGATACTTTTCTTATAATTTGCTTTAAATTATATGTACAGCTTTTTAAAAAATAGCATATTTGTGGGCGTGGTTTCCTTGACTGTAGAAGTGAGTATATAATGACCGTGTCCATTGGTCAGTCTACGGTTTTTCTGTAAGCAGGTGGCTGTAAAACATTCTCAAAAAACGGACATCAGTTGTATTTTGCGCTAACACCAAGAGTTAATAACATTGACTTTAGAAGTGTTTTTTGCTTGGTTCTGTTTCGCACTTAATGATGTGACACAGTTGCAGGAGTCTGTGTCAATGAGGCTCAAATTAAAGCTGTTTATGGAGGTCTGATGTGAAATATCGAGCCTTCCTGCTAATGTGAACACATGCATCACCACACTGACGACACACAGGCAGTCGTGACGCTTTCCCGCCAGTACCCGTCTTCAGCCTTAGTTCCACTTCAAATTTTAGTTCCGCTAAGTCGTTGGGAATTTGTAACGAACTGAACACGATATTTGTAAGAATAATAAACCCACCGACTGGAAAAAAAGAGAATTTTAGATTTTTATGTTCACTTTTCTAACGCAACGTTGTACTTTGTACTGTGGGAATTAAGTGGAAATATTCACTCTGCTCACGGACGGACTACAATGTGTCAGCGTCAATGAAGGAAAAAGTCCTGTTGACATTCCTTTGAGGGTAAAAATACAGCAGGAACTGATCTCCTCGACGAATAGGAGCCACAAGCACACAAGCCGTCCAATCGCGAGGTGGAGTTCAAACAAAGCAGGCAGTGTTGCAGCCAATGAGGGCGGACTTCCAGAGGCAGGTTGTGGAATGTGGAAAGGTCAATGATAAAGACAGCAGAGACAGAACACACACACACACAGACGCTCACACACATAGTCCAACACACACACACACACACACACACGCAGCAAACATGACCTAGTTCGACTGTGAACGGGACCTCCAAGACCTTTGTACGAGCTCCGTTCCGGATCGCTCCGATTCCACATCTCAAAACAAACCGACATGTTCATGAAAGAGCAGAAATGTCATCAAATATAACAAATGACTTCTGTGTGGAAGACCCATGAGAGGAGAAGTTCGGGAGATAATAAAATCTAGATTCAGGGGAAACTGAATGTAATTGTCAGAGGTGGTGGTGCTGGACTAAACACTTTACCAGGTCCTTGGAGGTGCATCCAATAGAATTCGCTTCAAAAACAGGCCAGCGCGAGAAATAATTCAGTCTTTAAGGTGCCGAGAGAATCCGACAGCAGCGGATTACGTTCAATTCTACCAGAAATTCTCAACATATGAAGATAAAAACAAAGTATGAGAGGCGTCTTGAAGAACACGTGAGTCAGAGGAGCGCCGTCACGCCGTGACGACGGCGACAACAGTGAAGACAGGCGATGATGTTGTCCCATTAGTGTCTCATTAGTGAAGCCAGTTGTCATCAGATCTGGAGACAAACGCGTCAGGCTGCCGAGAGTTTCCCGCCGAGGGGTGAAACGTTTCAATCAGACCAGTCAAACGACGTGAAATAATCTCTGAATAACAGCTGCTGGAAATGAGGATAAAGTACAGCAGGTTCACATAAGAGCCTGCAGGTGTTAATGACAGCAATTAGCGGGAAAAATGTGAATATTCCAGTTTGAATCGGTGCTTTCTTTGAGCGTTTAATGGGAAAAAAACTCAACAGTCGAAGCAGGAAACTATTTCTTTCATTAAAACAATAAAAAACTATTAAACAGCCAGTCAAACGCTCTACAATTTACTGCACAAGTCAGTAAAACTACTCAGATTGATACACGTTTGTAAGCAGTAACACTGCTGATAACATTGTGACGCTTCAGCAAGTAAAATACACAATAAATGGATTAATTTGGATCAATCCTGGACTAAAATAAATAGCAGCATCCTGAGCGATAAAAGTGTGACTTCCCTCATCATAGCGATTATTCCCACAATAACAAAGAGCACAAAAACCACCCCCCCCCCCATTACAGCACTGCTATTTATGCTCATTGCAACATCGGTGCAGCTGAGCTGAAACGTGGCGACCATCCAGAAGTCTCTCTGTGTTGTTTGTGTAACCTCCGTACAAGCAACGCGCAGGCCCGAGCTTGACTTTGCCGCAGCGGTTCGATCAACAGCAGAAGCTTTCGCGCAGGAGGCGCAAAAGTTCAAGACTGGAGGCGAGCAAACGAAAAAGCTTCCTCCGAAGATGTGCGCTCCGTTAAAAAGCAGCTCTGTGACTGTTTCCCGAAACTAAGGCACCACATTCATCATTTATTTTAACCGAATAAAATAAAAGGGAGATTAATTGGAACAGTTTCTCTCCGCTCACGTTTCAATAATTAAATGAGAGAGACTGACACTAGAAGGAAACTTAAAGAGGCACTATGTACGTTTTTTCGTGAAATATATCTTTACAATGGCCTTTTTATTTGACCCTTTGCGACTGAAGCATCGTTTGATGAGCAGATTGACGCCTCAGTAGTTCACCACCAATACACCTATCAGCCTGTAGCCTATTTTCTAAAATTTACTTTGCTTTTCGTAGCAAACAGTCGAAGCGCTATATCGAAGATGGATTTTGTGGATGCTCGGAAGCGACCATCCAGCTCAACTCAGACACCAAGAAAGTCCAAAAAAACCTTGTCGAGTGCCGTTAAAAAAATCTAAGCTTGAGAGCGAAGACAGGGGTCAAACATCGGATCCGCATTCGAGTCTTGGAGGGAGCGCAGGGCCGCGTTGGGAACCAAAAGGGACCCTGAAATGGCTTTCTTTCCACTGAAATGGTAAGGAAAGATAACACCGACCATTGAAAATGGCCTTGTGTTGTTCTCAAGTCACAACACGACACGGTAGAACTTGTCTGTTTACGTTACGACTTATTAAAGATACTTACACTGATGGTCTACTCTTCTTCCGAGGCCAATTTAGTTAATTTTCTTGAGTGTCAAATATATTGTTGACAACCTAGTTTCTCAAACAATAAATGTAAATAAAATCAATTTTCCCACCTCTGTGAGCACCGTTCCCGTGGCAGTATTATGAGAAAACTCCGTATTTCCTCTTTAAGATCGTCCGAACACACTGTTTTGGCTCCTTTACCTTCGTTATACATCCTTTCACAGCTGTGCTGGGCATGTTGACCTGTGACGGCCTCTTCAAGGCCGAGTTCAACGACTGAACACGGGAGCACAGCCTCACAAAGCAAACGAAGCCCGAATGTGAGCGGCGGAGACATTGAGATGCCTCCAGCACGGTCTCTGCGGCTGCTCTGACTTCTCTTCTCAGTGGTGCCATCTTTTAACATCTGTAGTTACAAACTAGGGACACAAAAAACATCTAAAATTGCGAGTTTATTGTGCTGTGCGCTTCATTTTAGAAGTCTACACAGTGAAACAACAAAGTTTTCCATCCTCTGCCAATAGGAAGAAGCCAAACTGCACTGGATGCGAGGTCGCCGTGGACAGCACAGAGTTTAGTGAGCGTCATGATGGCGGAAGGGGCAGAGATGAGCAGAGAAAGCCAGAATAGGACTCAAGAGTGGATAAAATTCACAATATTACTCATTTTTTTTACAAAGTAGCAAGAAGTTGTGACAAACAGTTCCTGGACGAACGGATCACAGATCAGTTACATCGCTCCGAGCGGCCTTTTGGAAGTCTGACGCAAACACTGGCGAAAGCACAACAATCGGGGAAACCGACCAAAAACGAAGCAAACAAGAGCTTTTTTGCCATCCAAGGTGGAAACTTCAGACACACACACAGATAAAAAAAGGCGGCGATCAAAAAGAAACACGACCACAAACTGCCAGTTTGAGGCTCAAAGCAGAAATCCTCAAATGTACTCCGCGGTTGGTGATTTCGCTCTTATCGCAACACTCAAAATAGTTGCGTGGCATCTTTTTCTTTCGCCCTGCTGCTCAAAAAAATCGCTTCACAGCAGAAATATGTCGATCAACTGGCCAAATTCTTGTCAAACTGCCGCTTTAATCCGACACCTACTTCCTGTGTGAGACAGGTAACCCATCCGGGTGAGGTACACCAGGAGACGCGGCTGCCTGGTGGGTGGGAGCGAGACCCCTCCACACTGCTCTGGCATCCCAGGAATGTGTGGAGTGCCCAGCACCAGTCGCACAATCCTGCTGACACACAATCTGCTTCCCACTCAACACAAGACACACAAATCGCTTCTGGGATCCGTGAACATGTCGACACACACGCGCTTCATCGCCAGCTTCAAAACGACACAACGAACGGACCTTTAAGCCCAAATCTGCTTATGTCTGGAGATCTGCGATTAAATTAAGTCTGACTTTAAACATCTAATTTGAATTTAGGTAAACAATTAAAAGCAGTTTCGATTTATTCTTTTGCATTTAATGCAGTTTTGTGATTGTAGCTGGTCCAAACAATGACGCCTCCCTCCTCTCAGTAGAGCTGAAGCTGAATACAAGAGGAGCTCATTGGTGGTTCGTGTGGCCTCCCAAGAGAAGCTGCCAGACCTGTTCAGGGGGTCTCGCGAAGCCCTCCATTCCAGGATCTCACTGAGACCTGTGGGAACGGCTGCTGCGAGTCAAGAAGTGGAGAAAGAGGGAACTCGATCCCACCGCAGACAGACAATACCCGAGCGAGCAGACGCCAAACCTGCTCACCTGCTTCTCAGGTGAGAAAGGAAGTTCGGCTGAGGAACAGGAACCGGACGAGCTCACAGGTCCCAAACTGAACGCGAGCCGCCGAAGTTATGTTAATGTTATGCTGTAAAAGGAGACCTTGGGAGGCGAATCAGGACCGGTCGGTGTCCTGCTTTTGCCGATAAGCCCTCCAGGCGAGCTTAAAGGGTCTTAAGCAAGGAAACGCCGCTCCGGCGCAAAATTAGCAGCGGCGTCGAACTATCGGACAACTTTCCCCGGCGAGTCAACGCCACCGACCGGAGCCTCGTCCGACGTGCGACAAGTTCCACCCGCCACGGTGCGGGGGTCCACAAGAGCCGCCGACCGACGCGGGCTGAAACAGAGGCCCCCCCGTGGTCTCCTCGGACCCCGGACCGCTCGGACCCGAGAGCGGCTAACGTTAGCCGCCGCCGCTAGCGAGCCGAAGCGGGGCAGACACACGCCGCAAAGCTGACGTCCAACACGCTTCAAACTCCGGTTGCCGGGGCCGAGCCGGGCCGCTCACCGTCCAAGTCTCCGGGGGAAATCCTTCCGCTGCCGTCGCGGGGCGCTGGGAAACTTTCCTGTCGTTAGATGAGCGGGAGCCGGCCAACTTTGGGCAAACTATGCAACATTAGCCCAAGTCTTACTTTCCCGGCGCCATGTTGGATAGGGGAATAACGAGTACATCCGGGACACTGCGAGCGAGCTCCATGGAAACCGAGTCAGCGGCGAGCTGCGTCACTTTTATTGTTCTACGTTTTTGACGTCTCTGCCTTCCGTTTCAATCGACCGGTACGAACCGATCCTCTTTGAATGTCGTCCGGCTTTTCTCTTCTCCAAGTCCTTCATATCAAACCTCAAAGATTTCACGGAAAAACTAAGGCTGACTGACCGCAAACGGCAGTCTGGCTTTGTTCACTCAACCGTAATAGCAGGAAAACACACACCTAATCATGTTTGGTGACTACCTCATTTGCGCATGCTCTATTGCTCAACGTTCGCGCGGGAGAAACAACCAACACAACAGAAGCAAGTTTTATTCGCCTCTATTCTGAATGTAACTCAACTTTTGTTTCAGCTGACGTCACCTCAGCTCAATAACTGTTGTTGTAGTATTTTTGTGAGTTTCTGCGCGTGACGCAGCAGGAACTTTAAAGTGTTTAGACCAGATTTTTTAGTCTTTACATTTGGCATCTGGAAGGCGTCGGTTCGGTTAAGTTGTTTGAGCCTCGTCCAGCAAGTCAAAAGTTGTTATTCCCAAACCATGCCATGCAAGATATAGACAGTGTTGTAAATTCAATTAAAGTTTAAAGTGTTATAAATTCAATTAAAGGGGAAAAAAGCAACCAGATGTTAAAAAAAAATAAGAAAGGTCACGGAACGATTAGATTTCTAGAGATTGGACCCAAATTTGGGAATAAACAAGGATAAACTCTGTTAAAAGATCAGTTTTCTGTTCAGTTTGTTGATGTATTGCCAGTAGAGAAGTTTCATTTTCATTCCAGCTAATTAAAAATATTGAACTGTGTGTCAGCAGGGTAAAAATCAACGTTCATCCCAACCTGTTAACCTGTCAAGACTTAATGTTAATAAAGCAAATTTGCCTGTGAACATCTGAGACTCTTTAAATTAATCTGTGTTTTTTAGTTGTTGTTTTTTTGCATCCATCAGACAACATAACTTACGAGCACAGACTGATGCTCACTGTTTGTTTCTGTTCCTATGTTATTTTTGTATTTCCTGGTGCACAATTGCCCGAAATCAATTAAAAATACAAAGGCAACTTACAAACATTTATTTTTTTTGTAACCCAGTGTGGTCAAGAGAAAAAAAAAACCTTAAAGCATCTTGATTTAAGTTAAAAAATGTGCTTCAATTTAAAACACTACGTGGAGAATTCACATTTCAAGAGGAAAAAGGGCCCAAAAGCTAAACGTGAGTCAAGAGAATTCATATTCATTCCGTCGCGTGCAGTAAAAAATTAAACGATGCAATGGAGAAACACTTTATTGTATAGTTGAATGAGCTTAACCACAACCCATTAGTGTCATTTAATGAATCCCATTTTCAACAATACTTATAAGCCGCATGGTATTTTCGCCTGGAGCTCTGACACCTCCCGTTTCATCGCCTCCTCTCCAACGACACTTTTCACGTACCGCCAGAAGGTGGCGTTAAAGTGCAGGTAGAGTTTCCAGTCCAGCGCGCTCCACTACTCCCTTGATTCTCTCAGCAGTCGACGCTGGAGGCGCTTTCCGTGTTCGGTCTGTTGCGCTTGAAGGGGACCACGTCTCCCAAGGACCAGCGGAGGGCGCGCTTGAGCAGGATCAGGGACTCGTCAAAGTATTCGCCACAGGTGTGTCAACAACACCTGGTAGATGCCTGGTCGCCTCCTTGTAAATAAAATATTTCACTGTGCTTTCAAGGGAACAAACGAAGAAGATGCTGCTTTGATGTTTGTACACACACACATTTCTGAAGAAATAGATGAGGACAGTCACAGATGGATGAAAACTATAGGTCATTTTCAGCCATTTGAAACTGGAGCCATAATGGCACCCATGAGGGCGGACCGGAAGTGGCATAACATAGAATAAAAGCACAACAAGGTGATCTAAATTGGTTTCAGTGAGCGTGAAAATGTGTGTCGGGTTTTTTGCTTGTGGCTACTTGTGTGCGTTTCTTCTGCTTTGAGCTGGCAAAAAAAGGAAACCTTGAAGATTGGTGGAAAATGCATAAAATAGAAGTTCTTGCCAGATAGTGAGACTAAGATTCTGGGACTAAGATTGGTTCTTGAGGTGCTTCCAACAAATTCAACGTTTTCAGCCCGAGAAACAAACCTTTTTTCTTTCCTTCTTTCTCGCATCTTATTTTTTATTCTGAGATTAAATACACACATCAAACCATTTTGGACTCACACTTGATTGACCTTGAAAGAAACATGGCTGACCAACCACGAGCACGGCGAGCAGGACGCACGCAGCCGCTTCCCAACACACCTTGCTGGAGGAAAGACGTGAGAAGCAGGAAGCTCACACAGACGATCCGTGTCTTTGCAACGGAGCGAGAGAGCGCAAAGAGATAAGAGAGGAACAAACCACCGGGGACGTGGCGGGGACAGGAATGTCCCCAGAGAAAAACAACCGCATGGTGCCACGTGGACACGGCGAGCCAGTGCTCAGCTGTCATCACAGTTTTCTATATTAGAGTTTGAGACATATAAGTACACAAGGAAGTATCAGATGAACCGACGGGAGGCGACTGAAATGTCCTGAAAGGACCAAAGGAGCGCCCTTTGTCAATACCTGTACTTGTCTGTACTTGCGTTCTCCCGGACTTGAGAAACGTCATCACTCAGCGCCAACAAGTCCTGTTCCAATACACAAGTTGGCATTTCGGCAAGTCCGGTGAGATACCCGGATGTGAACTCGTTACGCCCATTTTTACCGAGGATGCATCGGATGGTGACTCGTGTGGACTCGGCTGGTCATGTATCCCAGAATGCATTGCATTACAACTCGCAATGGCGAAGGAGCGAACACAAAACTGTAAGCAGTAATTAAAAAAACGAGTAAGGTGTTTGTTTTATGTAGTTATTTTATTTTTATTAAAATTTACAACATAAAATAAACATTTCTGGGATACTCACCGGAAGTCAAGGAAGTGACGTCACGAGTACGCTGCTGTTCCAGTTCTCGAAAAACCGCACTGCGAACTCCCGTCCTCGGGAAGTTTCCAAGTCCGAGCTTCAGAAGTTCGGGAGTCCGCACTCGGTGGACTTGGTATTGAGAAACGGCCGAGATCTCGGAGTCGTTTGCATTTGGCAAGACAGTACAGACAGTACTCCAAAAGTACCGTATTTACCGCACTATAAGGCGCACCTAAAAACTTCCATTTTCCTCCACAGCTGACAGTGCACTGTTGGTTTTTGACAAAATTAAAGGCTTTTAAGTGCGTCTTTTTGTTTATAAATACGGTAAATGACTCCAAGTTGATGCAGGCAATTTGAGCGGCACCTTTAATGTACCGTATTTTCCGCACTATAAGGCGCAGCTAAAAACCTCTAGTTTTCTCAAAATTGTGCCTTATAGTCCGGTGCGCCTTATATACGGACCAATGTTGAGCCACAACAGGTCTTGCAACTACGGTAAGCAGCCGCTGACTTCAAGCGCGCGGTTCATGCTGGGATATATGACTGCTCGAGGCGAAGGCGACAACGGAGAGCGGGTAGCTCCTCTACAGCGGGGCCGCCGGCGAGGAGCCGCCGCTGCAGAAGTCAAAGCGATCAGTCACGCAGTAGAACCTGGGAACGAATCAATGGTGCGGAAGTGGAGGAAGCAACAAGATGACGCCAAGTAAAGACTGTTTCTTCATTTTGGGAGTGAACGGAGTCGTCAGAAGGCTGGTTTGTCATCTATTAATAAAGTTTGACTGACGTATCGGACTGTTTTGTTGACATTCTCCTTCTAATGGATGCATAAAGTCACCCCAGCCTCTACTGTAGCGTCTATTCT